>CAMZMU010000106.1:36039494-36548149 GCA_947311845.1 Poa pratensis
AAGAGGGAGAAGGGGATGTGTAGAAGGCAGGAGTTGTGGGGTGGAGGGGATGTAGTACATGAAGCGACCATGGCTGGCCTCGCCTGATATCTGCGGTGCGTCATTTTTGTGGAGACGCGAGGTGGAGATACGGTTCCCATACGCGGTGGAGGACGCCAGGGGCAGCGACGCTGGTGTGGTGGAGGCTGGCGGGGGCAGCAACGCCCGTGTGGTTGACCCTGGGGCGGCCGCCAGGGAGAGGGAGAGGGAGAGGGAGAGGAAGTGATAGAAGAGGGAGAGAGAGGGCGTCGAGAGGGTCATGCTGGATTTTGTTGGGCTTTGGCCATTTGATCGCGCGCGGGGCGAGCGGAGAGAAGGGCTATGCGGCGAGGCAAGACGATGTTGGACGAAGGGACGGACGTAAACGTAGGAACCAAACTTTTGTTTTAGATTTAGAGATTTTAGATAGATTTAGATTAGATTTTAGATTTAGATTAGATTTAGATTTTAGATTTAGATTAGATTTAGATTTTAGATAGATTTTAGATTAGATTAGATTTTGATTTAGATTTTAGATTTAGATTTAGATAGATAGATTAGATTTAGATTTAGATTTAGATTTAGATTTAGATTTAGATTTAGATTTAGATTTAGATTTAGATTTAGATTTAGATTTTAGATTTAGATTTAGATTTTAGATTTTAGATTAGATTTTAGAAGATTTAGATAGATAGATAGATTTAAATTTATTAGATAGGAGTAGATAGGAGAGAAGAGATTATACACGTTGTCTCTGTTGCCGCACGTATCCAAATAAGTTGGGCCTCTATCCCTTCGACCCTTCGTGCCCACCTCACCTCCTGCTCTAACTTCCCACCCGATCTCTCCTCAAAGGAAATAGCAAAGAGAAATATGCCCGCCTAGAAGATTAGCCTGGGGATCCGCCAGAAGCAGTCCCGACGCTCTTTCCTGGCGATCTCCTAAGCCTCCTCATATCGCCAACTTTCATTCCCCTGAAGGCACGAACTCTCCCCGATGGGCGGTCCACTGAAGGCGCCCGATTCCGAGGGAGACCCGAGGTCAGTAACCGCCGCCAGCCTCCTTCTTCTCCGTTCTGAGATCTGTGATTTACTTGTTTTTCATTGTCAGGCTGTCAGATCTGTTACATCTTTTTACTGCCTTTTCAATTTATTCAGGACAATTTCACTTCGATTTTGTTGTGAGTGGCCGATATAAGAAAAATATTGTGGCATCAAGAATCAATCCTTCAACAAGTTGTACTCGTACAAGTCAATCCCAAGGTAAGTTCCAATTTGTTTTCTTCTAACTTCGAAGTCTGCTTCATCAGACCGTGCGAGCAATTATCTAATATTTTGAAGTTGGATCTGTCCAGCAGTGCAAGCACATGAGTAATCTTCTGAAGATTTGTTTATTTGGTCAAGTACTGCTCTCTCCTGCAACTGTGATTTAATTCGTACATGCTTCACACTGACTCCTTAATGTGGTGTTGAGAACAATTTTTCTTTTTCTACACAAGCACTCTATGTTTCTGAACGAGCGTGGTACTTGATTGCTGTAAAAAAGGACTACATATATAATTCTTTTCCATACATCTCTTAACTGCATTTTGTAATGTTAAAAACTATTGCAGTTAGCAATGCTTTTATGAGCATGCCTACAATACGGTTCAGTAATTGTTTTTTTGCTGTAGCTCTGCATCTTTATGCAAACAAGAAGGTGACATTACAATGTGAAGAGATTGTGCTCCATTACGTGGATACTGCCCCTGATGGTAAAACATCTGTGGTATGTATTTCATTGTGCCTGTGGAAAGTTGAGCTTTTTATTGAAATTTATTACCAGATAACTTATATATCTATCAGGTGACTTCGTCTACAGCCTATTTGTTTGTGAAGATTTTTCAAGTAACACAACACAAGACTGCAAGGTTAATCTACCGGGGAGAATATCTAGTGATCCCAACCATTTTCATGCTCTCATGCTCCCATTTTGGAAAAATCAATTTTATTTGTGTCAAAAATTTCTAGAAAAAAGTTTGAATGCTCACACGTTATATGTCTACGACCTCCAAAATTTTCAGATCTAGATTGGGAAAGCACATTGAGAAAAAAAGACAAATATAACATGAATAGTGTCACAACAAGACAAACAAGCAAAAGTGACACTATTCACATGTGGATTTGTCTTTTTTATTTCTCGATGTACCTTTCGAATTTGGATCTGAAATTTCTAGAGGTCATAGACACATTCCATGTGAACATTCACACTTTTTTCTAGAATTTTTTGAAACAACTAAAATTGAATTTTTCAAAATGGGAGCATGGGAGCATGTAGGAGGTGGGATCACTAGATATTTTCCCTAATCTACCGGAGTAGCAATGGGGAGCACCGGAGCAGACGTCCCAGTTTCACAAGCCTATGGACTTATTTAGAACTAGTTTGAAGAAAAATATACAGAGATTCGGAGGATTTTGTCTAGTCAAGTTGTAATTATTTCACAAATGTACTATTCGTGTTGTCCTGAAGAAATAAAGTTAACCTTTTCAAATAATGCGTTGCACTGTTCTACCATGTAGCGCGAATATATGATTATCTTCCTACGAATAGAGAAACAAATTTCAACCCTAAAAATCATTTTTATGTAAATAAGAAAAACGTCTCAAGATTCTTAAGGACACCATAATGCACTGTAGAGACGATATGACATGACATTTAGTACAACGTCTCTACAGGGATAGACATGCTCTTTGAACGTCTCATATTTTCTAGACACGCTTCTAATGCGTCTTTATGGATCTTGAGACGGTGCATAAGAAGACGTTCCTAGGACGCTTTACAGTAGCGACTCTGCATTCGTGTAGGGATATTTTAAAGCGTGTTTAGCACCTAATTTGACGTCTCTATGTGACTTTTTTGTTGTAGTGACAAGTTCAAGTGGAGCATCGGATGTACTGGTAGAAATCGAATAAGGTAGTTGATGACTTTTTTCTTTTTTGACACGAATCCCATACGGACTCTAGCTCTCCATGAAAAGGAAGCTTATTATTCTTAAGCATTTGTTCAACAGTAGAAAATGAAGGGTGGCCAAGACGACTATGTCACCTCGAGGAGGAGACCTTAGTAGCACCAAGAGCTTGTTTATTGGGAGTCCAGACATGCGAAATCAAGGGATAGAGGCCTCCTCTACATCTGCTTTGATAGATTATTCTCCTCGTGACTTGATCCTTGATCAAAAAGAATTTTGGCCAAAACTCAACATAAGCATGATTATCAATGGCAATACGATTAACAGAGAGGAGATTTTGAGAGGCATCTGGCGCATGATGGATATTGTTTAATATGATTTTATGAGTGGGGGTTTTAATAACCGACTGGCCAATATGGTTAATTATCATACCTGCACCGTTGGCGGTGTGGATTTGTTCATGTCCTTGATACTTGTCACGAATGGTCATCTTCTCCAACTCGCTCGTGACATGATTTGTTGCTCCGCTGTCCATGTACCAGTTGATGTCGGCTCCATATGAGGCAGAGTTTGCAAAGTGATCTTCTTGATCATCATTATTGTAGCGATACCAACAGTCCCGTGCGCCATGGACGGGTTTGCCACAGATTTGGCAGGAGGTCTTGGCGCGATCTGATCCTTGTCCACCACCACCGTGAGAGTTGTTACGAGCTGGTGGTGTCGCCCTATTGTTGTTGAAGGAATGTCGTGATCAGGATCGAGGCGGCCAAGAAGTCGGCCTGCCCGAGGCGCTTGGCTATGGGCAAATTCCCCACCGCCGCCCAGTATATTTCGGTAAATTTACTTCTTATTATTCCTTACGTACATGCCTAACACTTGAATTATTCTTCATGCATACTAATGACATACACGTTTATGTTGGCGAAGCCAACCTGGTGCGCCTCCCACACGGAATGCTGGAGGCAGCTGGCGGGCATGTGGGACTCTGACGCGTGGCAGGAGAAGAACAGGGCCGGCCATGCAAAGCGGGCGTCCGTGAAATGGACGCACCATCAGGGAAGCACGACCGTGGCTGGGTACGCCCAGAAATATGTAAGCGTTTCTTTTTCATACGTTCTTTATGCATGCTTAATTAGGCGGAATAAGATACCCTCTTTTAACCATATCACTTTTAATTGCAGGCGGCTCACAATAAGGTGCCAGTGCCTAACACGTACCAGGCGTTCCACATGGCCAAGCTGGCATCCGCCGAGAAGGCTAAGCCGTATGATTCCGCAACTCCGGCGTCCTCCTACAACAAGCCCACAGTCCTGCACAAGGAGAAGTACGATGCTGGGTTCAAGAAGACCCGGGGGGAGGACGTTGACCCGAGCTCCGAGGACCTCATCCCGGAGCTGGTCCTGGTGATGGGTCAGGGGAAGAAGCACGGTAGGCCTTCTCTTGGAGCCAGCGCCTTCCCTCTAGAGACCGAGAGCCTATCCAGCATCAGGGCTAGGTCTACGAGCTCCAGCCTCCAGATCCAGAGGCGCGACGAGCCTGCACGTGAGCTACGAGCGGTTACTTTCTTTAAATAGACACTCTTCTTGTTATTTGCATGTTTTCGTTCTAACTAATACAAACCATTTCACCGGATTAGGAGATGGAGGCGAACAGGCAGTAGACCCAGCAGATGAGGCAGGAGATGGAGGCGATGGCAGCGTGGAACAGAGCCCTGGAGGAATCGCAGAGGCAGATGCAAGAGACTATGCTGGCACAGATGGCGGCGATAGCGGTGAGTTTCATGCGCATTATATACTAGCGGTAGTCTTTGTTTCATTTACTAACCTTACTTCTCAAAAATAATATGCAGAGTATGTTCCACGCCAACGGTATGACCGTTCCGGAGATGCCATCGTTAGAAGCGATGGTGATTCATTCACCGAACACCGTAAGTTCTCATGTTCAAAGTGTTTGTGTCTTTTTACCATTTCCTTCTAACCAGTGCTAACCATTTAATCTTTCATGTAGAATGTCTCTGCCGCGGGCTCCAACGCATCGCCCATGTCCCACACAGGAGGCCCTACTCCGCCGCCTTTAGGACACTAGAGGTTAGTTAGCTTTAACCCTTGTAGCTGTGTTATCAATACTGTCGAAAACTTACTTTGATGTCTCACTTAGATCCACATATGAAAACCATTTGATCTCCAATGTTTGATAGTAGTGATAAGAGTAGAAGTGCTACACTTGGTTGAGTAGCATCTGAACTTGCTTAGATGGATTCTCATGTTCAAAGTGTTTACTAGCATCTAAACTTGGTTTAGTAGCATCTGAACTTGCTTAGTACTGATAAGAGTAGAAGTGCTAAACTTGGTTTAGTACCATTTGATCTCCAATGTTTGAATTCTCAAGTTCAAAGTGTTGGCATTCTCTTGCAATGCTTGGCTCGCTGAATTTTAGTTTGTCGGCATGTGCAGCTCAAGCAACATGCATGGATGGAGCTGGACCTTGTGCTTGTATATGAATTTATGTACCTTGTGGATGTTTATGTGGTTTTGTGAACTTCTATGTGGTGTTGTGAACTTCTACATGATTTTGTGAACTTCTATATGGTTGTGGATGTGAATTATGTGGTTATATGCATATATATATATATATATATATATATATATATATATATATATATATATATATATATATATATAGGTGTGAGCTATTCTACAAAAGGATCTACAACCGAAGTTGTACTGCCCTGCTGTTCTATATGTACTGCTCATGTGATCGAGAAGTACAAGTTCCGTATTTTTGACGTAGTTTTCTAACCGTTTGTCGGAATTTAGTAAATAATATACCGTTGAAAAGCTAATGAAATTCCGCATCTTATTCGTCTACCGAATTTTCCAAATTCGTTACGGTTTAAGATTAATTTCCGAACTATTCAAATATGAAAATAGCACAGCGAACGTATTTATCAAATATTTTCTCAACCACTTATCGGAATGATGCAAATACTATGTCGTTGGAAAGCTATTGAAATTCCGCAACTTTTATGCTTTTACGGTTTTTCCAAATTCTAAACCGATTAAAAGTAATTTGTAAAAGACACTAATCTGGAACGTGTCCTATACGGGCAGACAGTATTTTGTCCGGCGTTTCTCAACCACTTATCGGAATGATGCAAATAATATGCCGTTGGAAAGCTATTGAAATTCCGCAACTTTTATGCTTTTACGGGTTTTTCAAATTCTAAACCGATTAAAAGTAATTTCTAAAATACACTAATCTGGAACGTGTCCTATACGGACGGACAGTATTTTGTCCGGCGTTTTTCAACCGATTATCGGAATAATGCAAATGATATGTCGTTGGAAAGCTACTGAAATTCCGCAACTTTTACGCTTTTACGGTTTTTCCAAATTTTGCACCGATTGAAAGTAATTTAAAAAATACACTAATTTGTAAGTGTCCTATACGGATGGACAGTATTTTGTCCGGTGTTTCTCAACCGCTTGTCGGAATGATGCAAATGATATGTCGTTGGAAAGATACCGACGATACGCAACTTTTTCTTGTTGACCGATTTTTCGAATTCCTTATACTTTAAAAGTAATTTTAAAATTTCTAACATTACAATACCGGTGTTTCACGGGAGTGGCCAGATAAAATTCATGAGTTTAGCACTTTAATTCGTCATGAAATGTACTACTTATTATATTTAGACTCATATTACACCATATGAATCCTTTACTACTGACATTTGAGGCTCAAATCGACGAGATTATTATGATATATTTCCGCCCCGAAAAAACAGAGTACGTGAACTTCTCTCGGCACATACCTATACTTCTCGGTTGATTCATTTGTACTGCCGATGATAGTTTTCGTGATCAGTATTCACTACAACAATGATAAGTTTCTGATATGGTGTCCGTTTCAGCTCTATGACCACTCAAAATACTCGGACTGAAAAGACACATGTATTAAATTTACCGGTAGAACCGGTAACGAAAATCTCAAAAAACGATTTCTAAGTGGGTTTTTTTTGCGGTCAAAGTTCGGTCAAACCTTGTCCATACACACTTGTACTTCTCGAAAGTGAGTTCTGTACTTCCCGGGTTATCTATGTGTACTTCTAGTCTTTATATTTATCGTTTCGTTAAACTTTCCGGTGGGATGTGAAATTCACAAACAAAATACTTGTACTTTCCTAGAAACATAAATGAATTTCTCTGTTGATTCGCTTGTACTGCCGATTGTTTCAACCCTGTACTGCCTTGTTTTGTGTCGTCGTTTTCTTTTTCTAGAACAATATAACGGGCTCGGCTGAGTCGTCGTCGATGCGAAGGTAATAACAAGAAGTTCTATTTATTATTATTTTTAATATAATATTATGTCCTGTACATGTACTTCATGTGCTTAAAGTTTGTACTGTCTACGTTGGCAATACTGTACTGCCCATTTGTTTTGTGACTCTAACTTGTGATTATTTTTTTGTGACTCCTGTTGGTTTTGTGCATCGCCCATATGTGAAGGTAACTAATTCACATGTTTTATTTTTCACCAATTAATGGGAGAAATGTCTAACCCATGGTGTAACGTTGACGACGACGAAGCCTCCAAACCCTAACGCCACCGAGGCTGAGTCCGCCTGTACGCCGCGGAAGCGGCGACGGGCGACGAAGCCGAGTCGTTGGATCAACAAAATCCCGTAATGTGTATTCATTGTGACTTATGTTTGGGGGTGAGGGTGTAGTAACTAGTAAACCCAACTTATATATCTTACATATGAGAGATTTAAATCTAATTATTTTGTAGAATTATTTGACAACACATCCGATCTCGGAATTGAGTGATTCTTGTTGCGTTGGAAACATGAAGTCATAAACTATGTATTAACAAATGAAAATAAAAATAAAATATATGTGTAGCAAAATAGCGACTATTATTCACTAAAACTTGTTCTTACCAGACTTGTACTTCTCGAAAGTGAGTTTTGTACTTCTCAGATTATTTATGTGTACTTCTAGGAGGGATATTTACGGTTTCGTTGAACTCCCGTTGGTATGTGAAATTACCTAACAAAATACCTGAACTTCCTAAAAACATACTTGAACTTCTCGGTTGATGCGTGTGTACTGCCGACGGGGTATTTTCACGATTAGTGTTCAGTAAATCAGCGACAACTTTCTCATACAGTGTCCATTTTAGGTGTATGACCACTCGAAATATTCAGCCGGAGAATATACATCTATTAAATTTACCGGTAAAACCGGTAACGAAAATCTCAAAAAACGATTTCTAAGTGGGTTTTTTTTGCGGTCAAAGTTCGGTCAAACCTTCTTCATACCACACTTGTACTTCTCGAAAGTTAGTTCTGTACTTTCCGGGTTATTTACGTGTACTTTTAGGTTTTATATTTACCGTTTCGTTAAACTTTTCGGTGGGATGTGAAATTCACAAACAAAATACTTGTACTTTTCTAGAAACATACATGAACTTCTCTGTTGATTCGCTTATACTGCCGATTGTTTCAACCCTGTACTGCCTTGTTTTGTGTCGTCGTTTTGTTTTTCTAGAACAATATAACAGGCTCGGCTGAGTCATCATCGATGCGAAGGTAATAACAAGAAGTTCTATTTATTATTATTTTTAATATAATATTATGTCCTGTACATGTACTTCATGTGCTTAAAGTTTGTACTGTCTACGTTGGCAATACTGTACTGCCCTTTGTTTTGTGAGTCTAACTTATGATTATTTTTTTGTGACTCCTGTTGGTTTTGTGCATCGTCCATATGTGAAGATAACTAATTCACATGTTTTATATTTCACCAATTAATGGGAGAAATGTCTAACCCATGGTGCGTTAGCGATGGCGTTAGGGTTTAGCGTTGACGGTGACGAAACCTCCAAACCCTAACGTCACCGAGTCTGAGTCCGCACGTACGTCGTGGAAGCGGCGACGGGCGACGAAGCCGAGCCGTTGGATCAACAAAATCCTGTAATGTGTATTCATTGTGACTTGTGGTTGGGGGTGGGGGTGTAGTAATCCCAACTTATATATCTTTACATAGGAGAGATTTAAATCTAATTATTTTGTAGAATTGGGTTTATCTTCGCGTCGACGACAACTCAGCCGAGCCCGTTATATTGTTCTAGCATGTTGATCTTTATTATTTGTTTTTAATATATTTTAGAACTAGTAGTGTTGTCATAGTTCGATTTATTATTATTTTTAATATAATATTATGTCTTGTACATGTACTTCATGTGTTCAAAATTTGTACTGTATGCGTTGGCAATACTGTACTGCCCTTGTTTTGTGAGTCTAATATGAATATGTGTACTGCCACAGGTTTAAAATTGAACTGTCAAGATACCGCTACTGTACTGCCTCCTGTGCATATTTATCATGTCTCCTAACTTTTTTCATGTGCATCAAAGTTAGCTTAGGAGGTGGCATTTCGGCTGTGGTGGAGGCTGGGTCTAAATATAAACTTAAAATTTAGAAGTTTTTGTTTTTGAATAATGACAAAACTAGCTATTCATCAAATTCATGTGCAAAAGCTATCCATCCAATTAAAAAAAACAGTAGCAATTATCTCCACCACGCACGACCCAGATTTTTGGGCATTGCAGGTCCGCATGTGCTCTGTCTCTCTGCAGCAGGCACGGCCATCAAGCCAATCAGATTCATATAGCTGTATGTAAGTATAAGTATTACAAAAAACTAATTCATCGCCGATTTAAAGTAATTTCAGAAATAATGTAATCGTATGTAACATATACATGCGGTCATCACAAGTGTCATGCCTGTGACAGATAAGTGTACTACCCAAAATAAACACAAATGCACTTCCGGCCTGGTCATTTAGAAAAGTAGTCACAATTACCTCACTAAATAGAACACAAGCAAGCTTTATTTATATCAAACATCATTCAACAGTATCAACATTTTTTTTCTAATTTGGAAGAAAGAAACGATTCTGTTCTCCTAGGCATATCAACAAGCAATTAGAGATCATCAAATCGTTACCAGAAAACATTACAATTGCTCAAACCTGTTTCGAACAGCCACACGTCACGGAGGAAAATTTCACTATAGCAAATCAAAGCAAGAAAGAGCTAGCTGGGCAGCTTGCTGCTCTCGCCATAGAACTGCTGATCTCGCAATAGAACTGCTGCTTTGTCCGACAGCTCCAGACGTAGAGGATGCATTAGCAGTAGCAGCACACAAATGAACGCGGATTTAAAAAGATCAGCAGCCGCAGCCGCAGCACGCCTGCCAAAGTCCTCGAGGCACAACGAACATGGGGAATTAAATAAAATAGGATCCTCCATCTAAATTCGTGCATGTACTGTTTGTGTTAGAACAGTAAACTTCAGATATAGGGCTGTACTGCCCGTGTAAAAGTTCTCAAATACTGCTGTAAAAAATCATCCAGCCACGACGTGGTCTGGGCATCGCGACGACCTAGTGGCGGGGAAGTGGGGAGGCGCAGGCGCAAACTGCACACGGCGGAATGCAAGATGGAGTTGACTTACCTTGTAAAGACCATAGCCCTTGTCGATCCATCATGACGGGCCATATTTGGTTTGAATAATGCTGTTTGGGCATTAAATCAAACATGTGGAAGTTGTATATGCCTGCAGTGTAATCGTTTCATCGGCAACAACATTATTACAAATAATCTAGTGACATGAACTCCAGCATGGTGAGCATCTCGGAAAAAAATCAGTTCTTGTAGGCAAAACAACAAACAGGTATAGTGCATTAAATTATAACTGAAAACTGAATTCTTTTGCATTTGTTGATCTTTTCTCTGCCA
Organism: Poa pratensis; assembly: GCA_947311845.1. NCBI lineage: Eukaryota > Viridiplantae > Streptophyta > Magnoliopsida > Poales > Poaceae > Poa > Poa pratensis. The sequence goes on from CAMZMU010000106.1 coordinate 36,050,265, forward strand.
CAAATCAGAACATCACCTTTAAATTTGGCACGAGAAATCAACCACCATCAGATTATACGCTCGTGTGCACGTGAAGAGAAAGACCAGCAGTATCACACGCAATAGACGGAGCATCAACAAAAATGGTAGAGAGAGAGTAGCAACAGCATCCCGCGGCAGAACAGGATACAGAGAGAGAGAACAGCAACATCAGCACAGCTCGTACGGCAGCGTCGATCAGAAATCCCCTCAGCAAAATACAGAGTATCCACAATATCAGAGATTGGAAGTACAACTGCGTAGGCTGGGCAGGCCACTGGCCTTCGAAGCGGGGAAAACGCAGCCGGAGGAGGGGCGCCGTTGTGACAGACAAGAGAGCAGCAGCTCGGGTTACCCAGGCGGCGGCCGATGCCATCGGACCTGCCGGGACCAGGGAGAAGGCGGGGAATTCTGGGCCACGCGAGTTTCCTCGGCGGCAGGTTCTAGGCGGCCGAGCGGAGGAGCCATGCCCAGCTTCTTGCTCGCTGGCAGACGGCCAGATCGGAAGCCGACGGAGGAGAGCCGACAACGCGGTGTTGGACAGTAGGGGCACGGAAGGGGAGTAGGAGCAGGGAACGGGGTGAAGAAGCGGAAGATGGCACGCCGGCGGAAGCTCCGGTGGCGGCGCGGGGAGCTGGAGGAGAGCGGCCTCTCGCGGTGGCCCGGAGGGGCGCGGGCTCCCGGCGGCGGCGCAGGTCGCTGGAGGGGCGCGGGCTCCTCGCTGTCGCTGTCTCGCTCGCGCCAGCCAGAGTAGAAGGTGGTTAGCGTCGAGTGGGAGCGAGATCGCAGCGAACTGAACGGGACACGGCGGCGCGAGCTCCTTCGCGCCGGCATCCGCCGTCGCTCACTCGCTCGCGCCGGCCGGAGTAGAAGGTGGTTAGGGTGGGCTGTGCCGTGGGCGGGCCTCGCTCCCTCGCGCCGGCGTTCGCCGTCGCTCGCTCGCTCGGCCCGCGAGGAAGAAGCGGTTTGGTCCATTGGGTCTGCGCATCGCGCCCTATATAGGGGAGAGGCTGGTTGTAGATACTTATTCTACAACCAGTTGTATAATATACCTGCCCTATATATATATATATATATATATATATATATATATATATATAATGAGTTATGGGAACTATCTGGCAAAGAGACAAGTATATATATTGTTTTGAATTGCAGGGATTTGAGGAAAATAAAAAAAGGAAAGACCCATACCCAACACACGGCAAAGAGCGACCCTTGTGGGTCCCACCGTCCGTCACCGTCTACCGCCATCGTCAAGTGACGGTGGGGCCCACCTAGCAGCTTTGCCGTGTGCCACGACTTTTGGCACACGGCAAAGAGTTCGTTACCATGCATTTCTTCGCCGTGTGCTCTTTGTCGTGTGTTTTGCTATCTTTGAACTGCCCTAGTCCATTCCGAAACCACGATCGTATATCGTTTCAACAAAGGAAACCACGAACGGATCGTTCCATGTGTCTTCTGTTGACGGCCATCCACAACGACTGACTTGTATAAGAGCGGACGCAACGGTAGTTCCCATCCTAGCATCACAACATGAAATAAAATGCGGAGAGAAAATATCACACGGAAGATCTCGGCTGTTGTACCGCGCGCCTTGACTGGCTAAAGATGGAGCACCGCTTTGAACACGCAAGGGACAAAACAAAATGGGGAATCAACAGAAAAGAATAAAAAGGAAAGAGCAACCTGCGACAAGGAAAGGCCAGAAAAGGAGGTCGGCCGACAGAATAAAAGCGGTAAGTGGCAGGAAACGATACGCTGCCAAAGATACGTGGCACGACGAGACCACAACTTGCCAGTCATCAGTAACGACCATCCGGAACAACGCTTCACTCGGGATGCAGAGTCATGCATGCGAAACGTAAGAAATTCTGATTTTCAGGATCAGGATCAGGATCAGGATCCACGTGGTAAGAAATTCTGATTTTCAGGATCAGGATCAGGATCAGGATCCACGTGGTAAGAAATTCTGATTTTCAGGATCAGGATCAGGCGATACACGTGGTAAGAAATTCTGTTCGCAGCTAGCTGGACGCGCGTGGGCTAAAAAATTCCACGCGTATGTATGTAATTAATATGTTACCGCGTCCCCCGACCGGAGAAGGACGGTTCTTTTTTCTTCACTCGGGATGGATGAGAGACCGGCGGTGATTTTAAAATTTTAGGGCAGTAGGTAGGGACCGTGATGTGTTCAGACGCAAAACCGGAACGACGACCATCTCCGGCCGGCGAGCTCCCACTCCCTCTTCAGGTGCATGCATGGCTAGCTCGGCGTCCACTTCAGCACGAGTCCAGTGAACACATTCGGCATAAACTTGCGATCCAGCTTCTTGTACCCGGCCGCACACATCACCTAGCTAGCTTCCTCCTCTCTGCATACCCTCTCCTCCCTTCCACTGCAGTCTGCAGCAAGGTTGATCCATCCATGAATCCGCTTCATGTCCATGCCGCCGCCATGCTCTGCTCAGCTGCACTCCTCCTAACCACCGTTCTGGCCACCGACGCCCTAAACATCACCACGACGCCGTCCTCGTCGTCGTCGGACGCATGCAAGCCGGCAGCCTGCGGGGGCCAGCGCATCGCGTACCCATTCTGGCTCGGCGGGACGCACCCGCCGGAGTGCGGCTACCACGCCTTCCAGGTCACCTGCGACGCAAACGGCACGGCCTACCTCCACAACTCCTTCTGGATGTACCAGATGCTAGGCGACATCTCCTACAACGACAGCTCCTTCCGGGTCGCCAACGTCAACCTCTCCCGTGACGGCGCGTGCGACACCGAGATGCTAGGCGTGAACGCGTCCTCCCACCTCGGCCTCGCGCCCTTCGGCATCAGCGCCACCAACCAGGAGCTCTTCTTCCTCAACTGCACCGCGCTCCGATCACAGCCGCCGCCGTCTATCTGGGCGCCCGTGAACTGCGCGGACGGTCTTGGGTCCAACGCGTCCGCGACGTTCACCTTGTTCGCGTGGCTCGCCGGCGAGTACAGGTCCGACGACACCTGGTGGCCGGTGGAGGGGAACTGCACGGTCTCCATGTTGCCTGTGCTGGGGTACGAGGGGGCCTCCGGGAAAGACTACCGGCAGCTGATGAAGGGCGGGTTTATTCTCAACTACACGGCGGGAAACTGCGCCCCGTGCGCCGACAGCGGCGGGCTTTGCCGGGTCAACACCACCAACGATATCTTCGAGTGCCACTGCGCCGACGGCGTGTCCAACCTCACCATCTGCGCCAGTAATAAATTTAACTCCTTTTTTCCGCATTAATACTCAGGCTTCCGCATTAATACTCAGGCTTCAGAACGAGTTTGGTGGCAGTAATTTTAACCTGGAAAAAGGATGCATGCATTCTTAAGCCATCCTGGCAATTTTATTGATTTGAAATAATGGCTACATCGTTTACAATACTGCTTACAAGGAAATCAGGAGGATCATCCACCCAACTACAAGATAAATTATTATCATAACCAATTAAGCATACCTAGCTAAATTATGAGCTGATTCGTTGGCTTCCCTTGGGCAATGAATAAAATCAACACGACCAATCATCCCAGCAATTTCAAAGCATTCTGCATAAATTGCAATCCCTTCAGTCCATATCCTATCTTGGCCTGAACAAGCTTTCACCACTTCTGAAGCATCCGACTCGATCTGAACAGCATGGTATCCCAATGAATTTGCTAATATAAGGCCATTTTTTACCGCCATAATTTCTGCCATGTGAGCATCAGGTACGTGTGGAATAGGTTCACATGATGCCGCCAAGAACGAACCATATCTGTCTCTAATGATAGCACCAGCGGATCTTCTATGTTCCTCCAGGAAAAAAGATGCATCCACATTTACCTTAACAAACCCAGCAGTAGGTCTCTTCCACTTCTCTTCTGATCGATCAGTCCATCCCACTCGAGTAGTCTCTGCTCGTTTATAGTTTAGACTTTAGACACATAGCTCGGATTGCCATAACACCTCTATGCAAGGACGGGACCTGATCATTGTGAGTTTGCTGTCTCGTCTGTTCCACCACAAGTACCAGCAGGTTATCGCTATACCTTCTTTCAGACCTATACTCGGAACATTTGGCATTGGTAAATCAGGTTCTCTTAGCATAAATTCCCGAACTGCCGATCCTGCCCTGTCATTAATACAAGCTTCATTGATATATGAAGATAAACCAAGGGCACTCCACATCTCAGTTGCACGGCTACATTTGAATAAGAGGTGCATGATATCTTCTGCTCCCTGACTGCAGATTGGACACTGTCCACTAGTACCAATATGGCGAATAGCAAGTATAGATTTTACTGGTATAAGACCATGCAAACTCCTCCAGCAGAATATTTTGATTTTCCCCGGTACTTTCATTTTCCAAAGTATACTCCAGACATGATTTGTTGCGGAAGGATGCATTCTTTGGTTTGGGTTCAATAGGTTAGTTCTGTTATAGAGGAGATCTATCTATTATATACTAAAAGCAAAATGAGTTATAAATAGAGACACCACGTTAAGCCACATCATCTAAGTTAATTATAGTAGTTAGATCTAAAATATATGGCCGAGATTTTTTCAAAAATTAGAGTTACGTAACACATCTGACACGACTTATGTTGAGAAGATATGTCTCTTGGTTAAGTAATATACGTACCTAAAAAAATAATATGCGGATCTTGGCCGGAACGTGATTGCTAAAAGAAAAAAACTGGGATTTAATTAGATCTGATCGTGTGCTCCTTTCCTGGTGGGTCCTGCCAAGTAAAAACCGCATGAAGGAATCCTCCAGCCACACGATTGTATAGCATGCAATTATTTTTCTTCCTAAACGCATATAGCATGCAATCCTAGAGCCATACGTTGCAATCTGGTCCAGTTCGCAAAGGAAAAACTAGATCGGACAGTTAAAAAAATCGTACTTGGCTAACTCTATCGTGTCAAGCCATATGACTCTTCGGATTGTAAATAAAATAAAATAAGAAGTTGCACCCCCTTGAAATTTTGAAAGATCATCATAACCAAGCCGCGCCCATTTATAAAATCAAAGTTGATCCTACGAAGCTTACCCTATCGTCAAGACATCAATGTTTCCTTCCTTTTGTTTCCATGAAATAGGATAAAGAAACCAATTTGCGCCATTCAAAGAACTGGAGCTACTTACACTAGCTAGCTAGAATGTGGTAATAAAAATGCACTCATATATATGTGTGTGTGCATGACTGAAAATAAACCGTTAATCTGATAACTATTTTTTAGAATTGTTGAGTACGATGTAGATTTACTCACGAGCCCACTACCCATGTATACACACATGTTTACACTACATTGTCCATTGAAGACTTGAGTTGAGAAGTTTTTAGATTGACAAAGGTATCAGTATTGGCCCGCTATCGATACGAACATCGACTCATATTCATAGAGTAATCATCTTTAATCGACATAAAGTATTGAGTGCTATGAGGATGTTGCAAGGAGCGATAATAACCCGTTGGCTAAAGTTTTGTGGTGCAATTTATTTGTGAGATGACTTGAAGTAAATTGTTGATTGATTAAAATGCTGAAACTATGTACAATCCAAGTATTTTCCTTAACTTCAGTAGGTTGCATGAATCTATGTGGACTCTAAGTCTATGTACCCATTGTTACATGACAAAAAGTAATGTGTTAGCGAGAGACTACAATAATTACGGGTGATGGCGGGTAGAGAGTAAAAACATATATATACTCACTTCGATCCAAAATAAGTGTCACAATTTTGAACGGAGGTTAGTTCAAAACTGCGACACTTCGTATGGATCGGAGACATCAAATAAAATAAGAGTAATGCTACACAAACGGGATATTTTTTACAAAATCATGGTTACGGACTCACGTGGAAAGCAGCCAGAGGATGCACATCACTGAAATCACGGAGGGTCAGCGATTTGCACGAACCAATTGTTTACACGTCCTTCCATAAGGGTTGTCCGTAAGTATAATTCCGTAAGTCTAGCATTTCCGATTAAATAACGCAGCTTACAATTAAAAGTAAATGAACTTCTGAGACATGTGACATGGTACTTTTGCAAATGGAAGAATAGCTAACTCCATAAATTAAAAGATTCCACATATGTGATATTCTATCTACCATAATATTCACGACAATTATAAAATGTTAAGATTTAAATTTCCATGTTTCCAGTTTCTATCAAAATTTATTTCAGAAACATATATAATACGCTAAAGACAACCTTGCTAGTTATATACTAAAAGCAATATACGGGTCTATAATAGAGACACCATCCACATCATCAAAAATATTTTAATCGCTGGATCTACAATTTGTGGCTAAGATTTAATGAAAGTTCAATAGCCACGTAACAGTTTAATTATTGTCCGACACGATTCTAAGTTCAATAGGCACGTAACAGTTTTTTTTTTAACAACCGCCATGTAACAGTTTAATACTCAGGCTTCAGAACGAGTTTGGTGGCACTAATTTTAACCTGGAAAAAGGATGCATTCTTTGGTTTGGGTTCAATAAGTTAGTTCTGTTATAGAGGAGATTTACAGGAAAAATGGACACGGAAATGCGGAATGAGTGCACTGTAGCCTAGGTATAAGCTAATTAATTACTAGTACTACACTACGCATACTGATTTCAACAGAACGCATGCTACCGGTCTAGTTCTGTAGCCTAAGTAAGTACTCTTCGGTCTTGGCACGCTGTGGATCATGCTTGTACATAGGACATTTGCAGAAAAAGTTAACAGAGCACGCATGTTCCTGCCAATTGCTATGCAGGCTGAAATGTAACATTCAATGCAATATCATTGAAACACATACTTATAAGTCACAGTGTATGCAATCGCTTATACTGCCTATTAAACATAGTTGCTCAATGCCTCGATCAAAAGAAACTCAGATATGAAGTTCATGTTCTATAGTTCTTCTTTATCTTGCAATGTGTTTTTTTTTCATGGAAGAATATTGAAGATTCATTTACGGTGCATGTTTATTTCTTTTGGAAAAACAACCAACATAGTACTATTGGACGACATTGTTTTTACTAAAAAATGTTATGTTATATTCCAGATCCAGGTAGCAAGAGGACCTTCACGAAGATCGTGCTAATAGGTATGCTAAATTTTTTTCCATCTTTTCGTATGTAATAATTTGAAAATCAGTAGTTCACGAATAGTGATTTATCTTGTCGGTAATCAATGAAAATTGATTCTAAATTAAAAATTGAAACAAGAAACTCTCATTTGTGCATATACAAGAATGATCAATATATGGCCTATAGCTTCTTGCTACTTTTTCCACCATGTAGTATGTACTATTTAGAAAGAGGAAGTTAAATTATTGATGATCTTGGGAATCATAATTACTGTATTATAACTTCCGATTTACAAAAGGAAATAACATGTGCTTCAATTCCATATCAGGTTCGACATCAGCAGCTGCAACCTTGCTCTTTCCATGTATTTATTTCCTGATATGGCATAGAAAGGGCAAAAGACTATGGTTTCGCCTTTGCAAGAAGACTAGCAGCAACACTGAAAAGAATTACGAGGCCATGATAGTATCTTATGGACCCCTAGCTCCACAAAGATACATGTACTCAGAGGTAATGAAGATAACGTCTTCTCGCAGTGATCAGCTTGGAAGAGGTGGTTATGGTGTTGTTTTCAAAGGAAGACTGCACGATGGTCGTCTGGTTGCTGTGAAATTTCTGCACGACTGCAAAGGAAATGGGGACGAGTTTGTGAATGAGGTTATGAGCATCGGCAGGACCTCTCATGTTAATGTTGTTAGATTGCATGGATTTTGTTTGGAGGGATCAAAACGAGCGCTTATATATGAGTACATGTCCAATGGTTCCTTGGATAAGTACATTTACTCAGAGAACCCCAAAGAAATTTTAGGATGGGAGAGGCTCTATGCGATAGCAATTGGGATTGCTCGTGGCCTAGAATACTTGCACCATAGCTGTAATACACGAATTGTTCATTTTGATATCAAGCCTCAAAATATCCTTCTAGACAAGGATTTTAACCCAAAGATTGCTGATTTTGGTCTAGCTAAATTGTGTCATACAAAGGAGAGCAAGCTTTCAATGACGGTGCTAGAGGAACAATTGGATTCATCGCCCCGGAAGTTCACTCTCGAACCTTTGGAGTGGTTTCAACAAAGTCAGATGTTTATAGTTATGGAATGATGATGTTGGAGATGGTTGGAGGCAGGAGAAACGTAAAATCAATTGTTGAAAAATCCAGCGAAAAGTATTTTCCAGATTGGATCTACGATCATCTTGCACACGATGATGGACTACAAGCATGTGAAGTCACAGGCGAAATAGAGGAAATCGCGAGAAAGATGATCCTAACTGGTTTGTGGTGCATACAAGTAATACCTATGTATCGCCCCACTATAACAAAAGTTCTAGAAATGTTTGAGAGAAGCTTAGATGATCTGGACATGCCGCCGAAGCAAAACTTCTGTGAACTACTGTAAGATATTTCTTCCCATGTTTGTGCTCCTTTGTTTTTCGGTGAAATTATTATTTCGAAAGAAATTTTTCAGTAACTTGACTTACGCATGTATCTCTCATTCCAGTGAAAATTCACCTCGCAATATGGATGTACAAAGTGCAAGTTCTACCGGACCTGAGGAGATTATTATTGTGAATCCTAAACCCAACAATGATTTCCAACTCTTCGAGAAGGTGTCCTGTACTGGAGTACATTCAGAAATTAAATAAGAGCAACGAATTTCGCATTGTATCATCGAACATAAGTTATGAAATTAAAAGGAATAATTCAGGTGTCCGATGAGTTTTGTGTTCCAGCTGCTAAAAGGCATTGGATCTAATGCTAGAGCCAGATAGCTACCACTATTACTAAAACCTTGAAGACTAGAAATTTCCTCTAATGCAAGAAGAGATTTCGTATCTAATCAAGACCTAAAATTTCAAAATCTCGGTGCATAAAGTGTATCCATTTAAAATTAATCGTGGAAGCTGAAGGCGCAAACTTACTTGGTCATCCTCTCCGCCCTTCGTGCTGCCTCATGGGCCCTATTGTCACTGACGTAACCGCTTACAAAGTTTTGCATGTGTTGTACGTGTCGGCCCATTGCGTCTTCTAGTGACGGACTGCCGCTGCAAAGCCGCCGCCCTGTGCTGATTCCGCTGTTGTTTAACTCTGGGTTGTACTTCTGACATTTCCCTTTCTGTTTGTTGTGTGCTCTATATGTCAGGGGATATGATGGATGTGAATGCGCTGGGTGAAATTGGGGGTGAGCTGGGAGGAGGGGACAGGTTCTAGGGCTTACCCGGTGGTGGCCTTGGACGGGGACGAGATGGTGAGGTCGGGAACGAAGGTCTAGGCATGGAAGCAAAGGGAACAACGCCGCAAAGAGCTTCTGCTTGAATCACGGCCGGGTCCGGGAGCATCATCCGTGCCATCTGCGGGAACACGCGGCCCCTGGGGACAACGGCGGATGCGTGTTGGGCTGCGGAGCCGACGGCTAGGTTGGGTTGCACCTGGACTGCTAGAAGATAAACGAGGCGAATCCCAGTAAGATTTATTCGCCACCAGCAACATATCCACTTTCTCTTTCTCCTTCTCCTATGGCATATATGGTGTGAACTTCTTCCTGCTGGCATCCATTTACCGCGAGCCCCTCATGCGGTGCATGTTATTTACACTTCTCTTTTTCCTGCTTTCTTCTTTGGTTTGACTTTGTAAAATTGTTAGCGGTTTCTTTAATGGAAACCGACGAGGAAAGGCTCGTTGGTAAAAAAAAAATCGAGCAAACTCTCTAGCCTCAAAAATAAAATTTTATATAAGCAATGGTGATGAACAAAAAATTAGTGTGTCTTCGTGTTGGTGATAACACTTGGTCATATGGTTTGGTAACAACTGGCTAGAGGTAAAATGTATAGAAAGCAACAAAGTACTCCAGGGGGTTACGAGAATACAGAGTTACAAACCACACAAAAAAGAGGCTCTCTCTTTAGAGCGATCATGTAAACAGTATTCAGTAATCACTAAAGCTTTCTCTTACCATAGGAAAAACAAACATCAAATTAACATGTCGGCCTCTCTAAGATGAACAACAAGGCACACATTACAATAAGTTTTTGCAACATTACATGTCATGGCGCTGCTGCCGAACTATACATTCTGTCATTCTCTTGAAAAATCTTCCCTAATACCAGTCAACAATTGCTGGAGACTTGTCCACTGGTTGGCACCGTGTGAAAACCGTCTCCCAGGACGTGTGGATGAAGATAGCCCAGCGCTCCGCTCACTAGCAGAGTATTCTCTCTTCTATCTGCCAGGCGGCCTGGCCCCAACACCCCGCTCACTAGCAACAAATTCCAAATCCTGTGCTGCCATGGCTCCCAGCTGCTTGTTCTTCTGGGCTTGGTGGTTACTGCTGATGCTCGCCGTCACGGCGGCTCAGGAACAAGTGGAAGGCTGCTCGGGCTCTCTCAACAGATGCGGCAACGTCCCCATCTCCGACCCGTTCTGGCTCATCGACTGGCAGCCGGGAAGATCATGTGGCTCCCGGACTTCGAGGTCGCGTGCCTCAACAACACTCCAGTCCTACGGAGCGCCATAAGCTACAGCTTCGGATTCGAGATCATGGACATCTCCTACGAGGAAGAGAGCATGCATGTCGTCGATCTGGAAAAGCTGAGGCTGCTGCCAAACTCCAACAGCTGCAACGAACCGATCTGGAACACCTCCGAGCGGTTGGGCCGACGGTTTAGGATCGACCCCGTCAACCTGATAATATACAACTGCACCAATGCGTCAGCGGCAGCGGCACGCAGGGACGGAGAACTGGTGGAGACGACGATGAGGTGTGGGAACGAGAGCAGCGTGTTTGTCCGACCCGGAGGGCGTTACGACAGTTCTGGAAACTACGAGGGTTACTATCTGGATGGATGCACCTCCAACTCCGTGCCGGTTCTCGGGACGTCTGGCAAGGCGAATGCGAGCGACTACAAGCAGCTCATCCGGGATGGCTTCCTCCTGACATGGGATCCCCCTCCTACTGGTAGTGGTAAGCTCACTCATCGAATTGTTCTAATATATTTCTTTTCCATCAAACTTATTTATGGACTGAGAAGAGCATCTTCAATGGGCAACTACTGTAAGCTATTTCTTAGCTTTTAAAATAGAGCAATCTTTCTTCTCTCCCGCTCATCCCTTCTCTTTGGTTTTAAATGTTGAAGTAATAATAAACTAATTCTTCAGTGTAATAGCTCAACCACGAGTAATTACGGGTACTCATGTTTGCATAACTTTAACAATTAATCATGTAAATAAACTTGAAACGCTGAGAGAGAGATATAGAGGTGCTACGATCAAAGGAGCACATTCAGTCAATAGTTGTGATGAACTATTTAGTATTTTCTTTAAAAAAAATCATTTCTCAACCAGTCTATTTGCTTCGACTTCATTTCCCATCTCAGTCGACGCAATTATTTCATCGCCAGCCATTCTGATGGTGTTCTGAAGATCTTGGTGAAGACTGGCTTGTTGATGCTGGCTAATCTCTTGAAGATTAGGGCTGATCATCATTCTGTTATCGAGCTTATTTTATCTGAAATCCAAGATATCTGTAGAGTTTTCTCTTCCTGTAAGTTTGTCTTTATTAGAACTGCAAACTATGCTGCTCACTTATGTGCGAAGGGTGCTGTTTTTGCTCAGGCCAGTAAGGTGTGGGATGATGTACCTCCTTTTCTGACGTGTACTGTACCCAGCTAAATCAATAGAAGAAACACTCTTTGTCTAAAAAAATATTTCCAAAACCAAAAAATACTAGCACAATACCCGTGCGTTGCAACGGGTCGACAAATGATAAATAGTTTTCACGACAAATAAAAATAAATAAAGGATGTGTCTTGAGTTTCATTAGGAATTAGATTTTTTTCCGATCGGTAGGCGTCCCATGTCGGTCTTCAGTTTTCCTTGGAATCAATGACACGTCGCAGCCTCGCACGGGTGCGTTCTCAATGTCTGTGTCGACCGCATTGTAATCTAGCCTCTTGGCTTCTTCTTCTATGAAACCGATACGTCTATCCAGGACGCATCCTTGAACAATAATGACTGTGACAAGGATCGAGTGAGACTTGATTTGGTCACTACTTTGACTATTCTCTCGGTGGAATGATCCATTGGGATCTACCGAACTTTACATTCTCTTCAAAAATATTTCCTAAAACCAGTCAACAAGATAATTGAGGGCAGGCCTTGGTGCAGTGGGGAGGTCCTCCCCACTTGTGCCAAGAGGTTCTGGATTCGAACAAGCCTCCATGCACTGCACTTTGCAGGGGTAAGACTAGGTTCCTATAATCCCTCTCCAGACCCCACCTTGTGTGGGAACCTCTATGCACTGGGTCTGTCCTTTTCAGTCAACAAGATAATTCTTTGGCCCGTCTTAAGGTTCCTATAATCCCTCTCCAGACCCCACCCTTGGGTGGGTGGAATTTTTGTGAGATATGAACTAGGTGGAGCAAAGTTAAATGGGGGCTTTTCATTACTTTTAGCTTTCTCTTTATCAACCAAGGACTCACCAATAGAGGCATTGGTTCATGAAGAGACATTTTGATTATTAATGACCCGAGTATACACCTCGTCCACCATTTTGCCCCTCATGAACCCAAAGAGGTCTTTCATGGCTTTCTTGGTGAGCGGTGCGTCATCATCGGGTGGGGTTATCCCCGCTTCACTTAGTTCTTTCTCAAGTTGTTCTTGATCAATTTTATCTTGTTGTTCTTTAGCAAGTTTTACTTCCTCCTCGGTAGTCATCCTCCTCTTTAGGCTGTTAAGCCCTTAATAAAGAGACCTTGCTCTGATACCAATTGAAAGGATCGAGTAGGTTGACTAGAGGGGGGGGGGGGGGGGGTGAATAGGCAACTACAAATTTCCTTTTTCTTTTAATAAAATTAAGGCTTTGCTCAAATATAAGTTCTCTTGAAATGCAACTAGGTGAACAATCCTATATGATGAGCAAATGACAAGCTAGCAAGATATTTTTAATAAGATAAGCTAGCAATACAAGTAAAGGAAGGTTAAGAGATGTTTCACCGGAGTTCACTTCCCAATGGAAGCTACGTCTCCGTTGGAGTGGTGCGAAGTCACAAAGTGAACTTCGAGTAGCCGTGATATCGCACACCGTATCTCCCTCGTGTTATCCTCCAATGAGGAGTTCCACAAGCCACTATATGATGCCCTCGAGGTCGGCAACAAACCTTTACAAGGATGAGGCACACTCCACAACCGAATTGGAGGCTCTCACCAAATTCCCGTGGCTCCCGAAGCCACAAGAATCACAAGGCCAAGGCACACATCCACAACTCAATTAGAGGCTCTTGGCTTTTCCCCGTGGCTCCCAAAGCCACGAAGAACACAACTTCCGTCTAGGGTTCAACGAACCCAAGAGGTAACAAGATCCGCTAGGGATTAGTGGGGGAATCGAAATTGCTTTGGTGGAAGTATAGATCTAGACCTCCTCCGTCACTCCTCAAAGTATGAAGGTGTTTGGACCGATGGAGTGGAAGATCTAGGAGGTTGAAGCTTTGCAACAATGGTGGAGAGAGTATTTTAGAAAGCTTAGCTTCTTTGGAGAAGAAGACTAGTATATATAGCTCCACTTAAAAATGGCCGTTGGCCAAATTTCTGCAGACGCGCGGTACTACCGGGCCAAAAGGCCTGGTACTACTGAACGGCAGAAAGCAGCAGTCAACAGACAGTTTGACCAGGCGACGTGAGCGCCCGGTACTACCGGAGTTTCTGCCGGTACTACCGGAAAGCGCGGGATCGGTACTACCGGAAATATTTCCGGTACTACCGCTTAGGAATTACCCCAAATGCAGTAGCGTTTTGGCGTTCCCCAGTACCTGGCTCGGTACCAAGTCCGGTACTACCGAGCGAGCTCGGTACTACCGGGCCATTTCATCCGGTACTACCGGAGCCAGGAAAGTGTGCCAAACACAACAGATTTCAGGGAATGGGATGGCTGTGGTGTGCATATTTGGTTTGTGCAAAATATGTAGACAAGATTGATTCCGCCCAAACCTCCACAGCGGATCCCCCTCTTGATAGTACGGTTTTCCTATAAGGTAAAACCTAGGAAAACTACAACTTCTCGCTTGACGCTTGTAGAGGAGAAATCCCACCATCATGTGTGAATATATAAGATGAACCTGTAAATCTTTTAGCACACAATTAGTCCGCTTATTGTGTTGTCAACAAACAACAAAACATATAGGGATAGAAATGTCCTTTCAGTCCCTCTTCGGCGAAGGTGGGGGGTGGTGCGTTCCCTATGCCACGACGAAAGTGACTTCTCAGTTATTGCAGTTACGAATTCATAGGCATGGATCGGTTTGGCAAAAAAAAAATCTTCAAAAATAGGCAAGTCGCCCAAAAAATGCCTTGCCAAGATTACAGCTAGCCCAAACGTCCAGATGATCAGTGCTGGCATCACCTGTCAGTGGAATCAGTCCCGGGTGGAATGACCCATGCAAGGACGCACCTGCTGGGATTCTTCCCAGGACTGGCCAACAGCATGTTCTTCAGGATGCAAAGATGTGGCAAATATGTGAACCAGCATGCAAATTGGAATCAGTACCAATTTCCTTGGATGATCCTTTGAATTGACAAATATGTGAGTGAGAATAATCAACATAGAACCTTCCATAAGTTCCATATATCTGAAAAGTCCTCTGGAAAGACAACATTTTCCAAGGAAATTGGTACTCAACCTGATCTGCAGCCACCCATAATTTTGTCCCAGGTCTTGCCTTGCCGAGTAAATTAGGTATGCATGAGTGGCCGAACATTGCCCCAAAGGCTATCAGTCAAGCTTTTGAAGGCATCAGAAAATCCAAAATCAACAAGGACAAAATCCTAGCGCATTTGTTAGTGTGTGATAGTAGTGTCCTTAAATTTTTTCCATTACTGCTCCTAACACTAACAGATTACTTTTCCCACATTTATCGGGATATGAAATCCACACGGGCCTATAACTCATAGTATCGTATCAAACCTGCTCTAAAGCGACATAGTTGTTCAATCAAAACAGGAAAGCCTTGTAATCGAAAGTCTTCACTATCTTGTGATGTATCTTATTGGCAAATATTCAGGATTCTAATATGGTGTGTGTGTTTCATTCTTTTGGAAAACAACCAAAAAATCGCACTATTGGACGGTATTTCTTTTTGAACTAACTATGATGCAATATTCCAGGTAGTAAAAGGACTGGCAGGAAGATAATACTAATAGGTATGCACCTATACTATTCATATATAATAATTTAAGGCTCAATAGTTAATCCTTAGTGAATTTGTAACACAATACTAGCACTTATAAATTATAGTCTACAATCATTGGGCTTTGATTCAAAAATAAAATTTGAGACAAATCAACTCTTAGCATGTGCATAATACCAAGGCTCATCACTACAGAACAAATATCTATGGACTTTAGCTTGTTGTGTTGTATACTTTTAGAGAGAGAAATTTAAACTATTGATGGTCTAGAGATCCAAATGACCATATTATAACTTATATTTCTTAAGGGAAGTAACATTTTCTTCAATCTCAGCTTTGACATCGGCGGCTGCAGCCTTGCTCTTTCCATGTATTTATGTGCTGATATGGCATAGAAAGGGGAAAAGACTATGGTTTCTCCTCTCCAAAAAGACTAGCAGCAGCACTGCAAGGAAATACGAGGCCATGATAGTAGCTTATGGATCCCTAGCTCCAAGAAGATACATGTACTCAGAGGTAATGAAGATAACGTCTTCTCGGAATGATCAGCTTGGAAGAGGTGGTTATGGTGTGGTTTTCAAAGGAAGACTACATGATGGTCGTCTGGTTGCTGTGAAATTCTTGCACGACTGCAAATGAAATGGGGATGAGTTTGTGAATGAGGTTATGAGCATTGGTAGAACCTCTCATGTTAATATTGTTAACTTATTTGGGTTTTGTTTGGAGGGATCGAAACGAGCGCTTATATATGAGTACATGCCCAATGGTTCCTTGGATAAGTACATTTACTCAGAGAACCCCAAAGAAATTTTAGGATGGGAGAGGCTCTATTCGATAGCAATCGGGATTGCTCATGGCCTAGAATACTTGCACCATATCTGTAATACACGGATTGTTCATTTCGATATCAAGCCTCAAAATATTCTTCTAGACAAGGATTTCTGCCCAAAGATTGCCGATTTTGGTCTAGCTAAATTGAGCCATACAAAGGAGAGCAAGCTTTCAATGAATGGTGCTAGAGGAACAATTGGTTTCATCGCTCCAGAAGTTCACTCTCGAACGTTCGGAGTTGTTTCAACAAAGTCAGATGTTTATAGTTATGGAATGATGTTGTTAGAGATGGTTGGGGGCAGGAAAAATGTGAACTCGATGGCTGAAAAATCCAGCGAACAATATTTTCCAGACTGGATTTATGACCACTTTGAACAATATGACGAATTGCAGGCATGTGATGTCACAAGTGAAATTGAGGAAATGGCAAGAAAGATGACCTGCATTGGTTTGTGGTGCATACAAATATTACCTATTTATCGCCCTACTATAGCCAAAGTTCTAGAAATGTTCGAGAGAAGCTTAGATGAAATGGAGATGCCACCGAAGCAAAACCTTTGTGAAGTACTGTAAGATATTTATGCACATATTTATGTTCTTTTATTTTTCAGTAAGTAATTCTGCAAGGATATTCTTAATAACTTGACCTACACCTTTATATCTCATTCCAGCGAAGATTCAGCTCACAATGCTACTGTACAAGATGCAAGTTCTACCATTCCTGAAGACATAAGCCTTGTGAATTCAGAAAACCTTCAAGAGTTGCCAAGTCTTTGAGAAGGGTGGGTCTATGTACCAGATTCACAAATTAGACAAAAGTAATGAAATTCTACTTTGTCTCGTAAAACAAACTCCATGTATGTACGTAATAGATTAAGGGCAGCTCTATGTGGAACCAATTAATAGACTCGGATAAATGTATTGTTAAAGTTTTAATAATACTGTCCAAGTTAGAAAATATTACTTCATCAGATGGAGCATGTAAAGATTAAATCATCCTGACTACACATCCTTGTTACTGGGAAAGGGGTGCAGAGAATAAGAGGCATGACGTGATACCTTTTTGCTCGTCATAGATAGGATCATAGGAGCAGCGATGGACTGATGGTGAAGTTGCAAGGTGTTGATTCTCTTGCATATACGAGTCAGTTCTGTCAAAAAAAGAAGTCAACATTAGCTTCTGTTCTGAAGTAGCGTGGCATCGACGCAAAAGGAAACTGAAAAAGGGGGACATAGCTTGCTAGAGGTCTGATGTTTAGATCATCACCAATGGTTGTTAAGTTGTAACACTTGCCACACCCACACAGACACACACCAATTTACATGGTGATAACTGAAGCTGTTCTGAGATTACTGCATTTTGTTCAAAGTTACGGACCAAAAACAGGAACCAGAATCGGTTGTGTGTTCCAGTGATTTTGATGTTCCAAGTTCAAACAGGCGTACGTCGTCAGATTCATACAGCTACCGAGACTTTCACCGACAGAAATCTGGCCCAAAACTTACAAAACGCCATTTAGGCTGTAATTAAGACCCTAAAAAAATTGTATATCCATCTAAACATATTTACATATATGCAGATCCCTATGGGCAACAAATAATCGTGGAAAGAAGCTGAAGGCCTCCTCTGAACCTGCTCTTCGCGACCACCCAGGCAAACGCAAACAGCACCGCCTTGTCCCCTCACAGACGCACAGCCGCGCCGCCGACCTCCGCCGTGCTCAACGATAGTTTGCGCCAATCCGTACGAAACAACACTTCCGGGGCCAGCACTCGCCGCCCTAGCCGCCGGCGCGGATCAGGTCCGCGGGGCTGGAGGCTAGTGGTTGGTCTTGGTCGGCGATTCCCCTCGTGGAGGCAGACTACCGGGGAGAGGCTAGCGAATCATCGTTGCGTGGGGTCACGAGAGGTCGAAGGCAGCAGCAGGCTGCAGCGGCGCCGGCGTGGGGACGAGCGCGGCAGGAGATGGAGGGGGGAATCGGGGGCATTGCCGGCCGGCCAGCGATGGCGAAATGGGAATCCACGCCGACGAACGCCGGCAGGCATGGGCTAGTGGCCCAGTTTGTTCTCCTGCTACTTTATATAACCCGCTATTAAAACATTGATTAAGTCTCGGTCAAGTCTAAGTAGAGAACTAGGTAAATTTGGTGCGGCGCACGCCGCACCTGTTGGGTTTAAAAATGTTGAAATTTGCTGGAATTTTGTTGTGTGGTATGTATCTAAGTACTAATGAATTGAAATGGTAAAATTACATTTTTCATGTTAATATTTAATGTAAGTCTATTTTGGTGGTAGTATACATTTGTTGAATCGAATTTCATGATTAGGGTAAATTAATTTAGGTTGCATTCAAATAATTATCGAGTTAAAATGTTGAATTTAAGCTTGTAATTGGAGGGAATGTATCGTATGAGTATTTAATAAATTTAAATTCACATAAGTGAAGGAAGTGCATTTGTTTTTTTTTTCTTGAAGTATTTATCAATTTGGAAATATTTGAACATTTTTTTCCCTTTATAAATAGTTAGTAAGTAGTTAGTATTCCTCGTAATGAATAAAAAAGTTAGGAAGATGGTAATGCTTTGTGTTTTTTTTTGTTTTAGTTGCATAATATATATCGCAAAGAGAGTTGGCATTTTTTTGTTGTTGCAATTTTTAAATTCAAAGTGTTAAAATTTGTTGATATCTGTTGTTTGGAGTAGTCTCAAAATTTAAGTATTTCTAATTGTTTAAATTTATGTAGGTTTATGTTTGTAGTTCGACAGTTTTAATTAATCCGCATAATAAGTGGAAATATAGTGTGTGTTTTTCTTAAAATACAACTTCATTTAATCAGAGGGAATGTATTTAAGTTTTCTCTAAATATTTGCTAAATTGTAGTGTCAAAAAAATATTTGTAATTTGGTATAATTAGTTATTATGTATTTTATTGGACGTTTTGATATTCGTGACACATTGTTTTGACGGATAAATTTTAAATTATTGATTTTTGAAAAAAAAAAATTGATGGGATCTGTGTAAGCAAAATGAGCCCGCATGACAAAGATTCGACATTTTTTTTCGTGTGGAGGAGTGTTTGTATTTTGGTGTAAGTAGTTAGTATGTGTTTTTCTAGACATTTTGATAGTTTTTGTTATTTTGTTCTAATGGATAGATGTAAATTTATTAGTGTTATTATTGTATTTTATTTTTCTAAAAATTGTGTAAGCCATGTGGGCTCACATGTCAGGGATTCAGTAATTTATTAAATTCATGTGGAAAAGAATAAGTCGCTGACTAAACGGTTCCATCGTCACGTTGGGGTGACGTTAGCAGCGGAGAACAGTGCCTGTGTGATGGATTGCTGCGGAAGCGTTAATTTGTGTGAGCATAAAAAAAAATTTAGTTTTGGAAACTATTTAAAATAGAAAGTTATTCAAATCTGTATTCATTTAAATGTGTGTGCTGAGACTATGTGGTATAATTCAATTTTGGAAGTGGTTAGATTTGGAAAGTATTTAAAGTTTTAAAAAATTCAATTTGAAATGACATTCCTGTGTGATATAATTCGAAGTTTGACATCTTTACATCTGAAAAGCTATTTAGATTTGAATTTTTTTTTCAGTGTAAAGAAAGATGTTGCTTAAAAATTGTTTAGGTTTAAAGTTTGAACACAAATCTGGAATTTTAGGAAAATAATATTAAAATTTTGGCAACCAGCCCATTGTCAGAAATTTAATAATTGTTGGAACCATTTTTTTTAGAAATACTGAGAGGCTTACAGGTGGGGTCCGTGATGGCGTCATCTGCTGACGTCATCAATGGTGAAAGACATATAATTTTTAGAAATATTAAGGTTTGTAATTTGAGTTGGAATGTTGAAATATGATTTTTTTTTATGAAATTATTCAAATGTAGAGCATTTTGAAGTTTTCGAACTTAATTGTTTTTGTCGAAATACCGTGCCCGTTTGGTAAATTCGGAATTTTTTTTTGGTTAAAATATGTACATTATTTGAATTCGGTAATAATGGACGCTTAAAAGAATGTTGGATTCCTGCAAATTTGGACGTTTTCTTTTTTTTTGCAATATTTTGAAATGTAGGTTAGAAGTTATGGAATTTATAAATTTTAGATGATTTTGTATTTAAGAAAATGCTGGCACTGGGACCCACACGGTAGGCATAGTGAGGAGAGAAAAAAAAACAGTGGGCCGAGATGACGTCATGGGATGACGTCATCAATGGCTGACATGGCTCCGGCTGGTGCGGCTCTGTGGAGCACGCAGAGCTCGAAGGAGATGGAATGGGCCAGCGCGATTGCGCGCGTCTGAGGCGGCGGTGCACGGCGAGGCGGATGGCGGCGGATTTTGGGCCAAGTGGTCGCCGGAGACGGCGGGATCGACAACGGCGTCCGTCGGCTGGAGGGGAGAAAGAAAAAGACGGCGGCGGCGATTCCGACCGTCCCGGCACGCGGCGATTGGCCAGAAAGGAAAGGGCGCGGAGGCGGAGCCAGTCGTTCCCTTCGATCTGAACGGGGAGCAGCGACACGGCGGCGATGCGCGGCGGCGTCGCCGGCAGCTTTCCGCCGCGCGCAAGGGAGAAGAAGGAAAAGAGAATTCTGAGGTCGTTTTTGCTCGGAGGTCCCTGGCGTTTCAGCAATTCGCGGATGGGTCCTCGCGAGCACTGTTATGCGGGAAAGTTTTACAAAAAAGATCCTGGGCTTATGAGTAATTGCAAACAGGTCCTCCCGCGGCACAGTGCCGCGGTGCGCTGGCTCGCTGTTCGTTGGATTGACGTTCGACAGCTGGGATGCGCCGCGCACTGTAGCGGGGCACAGTAACTCCCGTTACTGTTCCAGGAACAGTGGCGTGGCGCGGTGGATCGCTCTCAGGGCGTGAATCTGCACGAACTTAATATTTATTAGGTAATTTCATCCTTCAGCCGTAAGAAAGTCTAAATCACTGTGTTTTAATGTGACTCGGTGATTTTTTCTATGGTCTAAAATTTACTTTGAAATCAAAATTCGAAACCATATCCCGACGTCCCATAACCAACGTGAAGCCGGTTGTGACGAAGTTTAAACCGAAACCATTAGAGATTGTTGAATTTGATAGGAACCGAAACAAAACAACCGAGTTAGAATTGTCTGGGTGGTTGATGCGTCTGGTGTTCCAACACCTAAAAGGCACCGAATTCCTATGAACTTGGAAAACGGCGTCGAGACTCTGCAATTCGGATGTATCATTGTCAAGTGAATCCAACTAAATATTGGACAATATATGAACCTAGCATATAAAATCAGCCGATAAATTTGTTCTGCAGACGTAACAGTAGGGAAGGCGCACACTTACTTGGTCCCTTGCTGCTCTTCTCGACCAATCAAGCGAAAACCTCGCCGCCGACCACTCCCGCGATCGCAGACCGCCCCTCAGCGCATTACTCTATCTCGTCACATCACCACCAAGGCTCCGAATTTCGCGCACAATACCGTCGCGACCAAGCGACTGCGCGAGTCTAACGCTTGCACGGCGACATGTCCCGTGGCTGTGGTGAACCACGCGACCGGGCCGCCGGCGGTAACCGCAGGATGCAGCGGCGCCGGGCTGCCGGCGCACCGAAGGCGTTACCAGTCGGCGGAGGCATAACGCATGTCAGATTTGACTATGGGCTGTTGTTGTTCCCTACAAGCCAAAACTATGGAGAGTTACTGTGGGCCAAGTAGGTGGGCTGATAGAAGGGTACAGAGCTTTGCCGACACGCGTCATGGTGCCTAGCCTCGCTCTTCCATTGCTGCGTCCGTACTATTCCGCCGACCGAGCCCGCCGCTGTTCACCGAGCGCGTGGCGTGGACCTCACATCGGGTCTCCCCATCCACGGGGGATATGGCGGAAGCAGGAGGTTGGTATTCCCACTTTTCCTACATGATCAGATCCGCCATTTTGGACGGAGGAGAAGAAAGATCTCGATTGCAAACGGCGGCGAGGGGAGATGGGGGAAAGTCCGGCACGATTTTCTATGGTGTACTCCCGGAGATCGTCGAGCAGGGCAGAGGATCGAGAGTTGTAGGCGGTGGGAGGCCTGCATCGATTGTAGAGGAGAGATCAGTATCTGGTGCCGCTAGGATTTTAAAGGGGAAAGCAGCGTGAGGAGGTTGATTATGGGAACTTGGGATATCGTATGGAGGTGGCGGTGGCGGTGGCGGGGGCTTCTACGATGGTGATCGTAGTCATGGTGACGGCTACAGCTACTGCGGAAACAATATGCAGCGTCCACCATTCCAAGGTAACTCATATCAAGGCAATGAGAATAATCAGTATTTTGGGAATAGGAATCAATGTCAGAACCAGGACCGAGTATCAGAATCAGAGGAAAGATCTATCACAGAATGACATGAGGGGGTCGAATTCTTGTGGGAAGAACAATAATTCATCTAGTTCACAGAACAGTGGATTTTCAAAGCAGTTTCATAAGAGCTATCAAGAAAAGCAACCATCTGTTGGGCACAGAACAACAAATCTTTAGGTGGCAAAATGGGCAGCTTCCACCCAAAGGAGGCTGCAGCTATAAGTTCAGAACGTCGGTCTGAAGGGGCTTAGAGTGGGATCAACAAAATAGTTAGTGCGGGCTCTGACAACATCATTTGCAACAAATGCGGTCAGAAAGATCATTTGTCTAAGAACTTCAAAGAGAATACTTAGTGCATCAACTGTGGAAAAAGGCATTTGTCTGCCAAATGCATCTGGCCGAAGGAAAAAAAATCCCACTACTTCCCTTGTGGGCTTTGGTGATCAAAAAATTGCTTGCTTCGTGGCTGATCATACTAAGGAAACTGTCAATGAAGACAAATGCAATTGTGAAGGTCCAGAAAGGAGCAGGGATTCGAGTAAATGTTGACATACTGGAGATTTGCTTAGGGAGGACCTATCCCTGTAAATGGGAATGGCAGGCAAAAGAAATTGCTCCTAGTTCTTTTCTTGTCAATTTTCCATCTACTAACAGAATTAATGAAGTGGCTTTTTATGACAGGGTTACTCTGAGAGGGGCACACATAAATGTGAATGTGAAGCAATGGTCTGATGAGACACTTTCTACCGGGAAGTTGTACATTGTTTGGGTTAGGAAAAAAGAGTCCCAGAATCTCTGAAAAACAATCATGGGTTGTGTGAGGTTGGCTCAACTCTTGGTCAAGTCTTGGAGATTGACATGGAGAAATTTAAGAAAACTGGTGCTATCAGTATTCTGGTTGGAGTTGTTGATCACAATAAAATTTCTTAGATGACAAAACTTAATACAAAGAAGCTTCTCGTGAATTACATGTACTTACAAGTTGACCAAGTGGTTGAAGATGGGTGGATAAGGCGAGAGGAAAAGTATATTCCGAATTTTGGTGAAATGGAGGACATGTTTCTCAAGAATTTTTTACAGAGAGCCAAAAACGCTAAAAAAAATTAAAAAGCTATTGGCTCATGGGTAGGGATGTCGGCGGACGTCCGCTACACGTCCGCTAAGACTCCCGATCCTACTCTGCATGTACGTACGCGGCATGTATTTGACCCAATCGTTCTTTTTTTCATGCACTGACTTTTTGTAGCGGACTGTCCGTCCTGTCCGCCGGCGTGTCCGTCGACATCCCTACTCATGGGGGCTGCAGATTTATGTCGGTGCATGTACTAGGATAGCTTTGGAGGAAAGAGAACATACTCTTAAAGATCAAGATGACCTAGATGCACTGAATTTTGTGAAGCCAAGAAACTTGACAACTGATCTTGAGGCACCTGATGTGCAGAACAACAAGGCTTCTAATGCTGGTAGTTCCAAATTGTAGATGATCGTGGAAGGCAAGGAAGGAGAAGGTGATACTGTGAAGCGGGTCACACATGGGAGCTGGATATTGGCTCCTTCCATGTCCCACACACTCTTACACATATATTAGGGCCCCACCCAAGTGTTGGTGGGATTCCGACGCTCCAGCGCCACGTTTCGGGCGAAACCCTGATCCGTGGGCCCTGCATCGTCTACCCATTCGAACGACGTCGAAAGGGGGTATCACATGTGAATTTTCTCCTTGTTTGTATTAGGTTAGTCATACTCCTGCCTAGGCCTATAATACTCGTCCTTGTAGTCGTCGTAGTCGCCGCCGTCGTCGTCGCTGTCGTCGGGCGGCGCTCGCCTGGACTGGAAGCGAGGGTAGCGCAGGCGGGGGTTATCGCCGGCCGTGATGTAGTTCATGACGCTCTGGAGAGTCCGGCCGCTCCACCACAGCCGACGGCCGGCCTCGTTGAAGTTCGAAGGAGGCGGGCCGTCCTCCTCGTACCTGGCGAGCGCCCTCTCACGCCGATTGATGAAGAAGGCGTCCCAAGTCGGGCGGTAGTCGGGATGCCAGCGGGGATCCATCCGCTGCTCCAGAGTGAGCTCGAGGTAGTAGTGGTTTGTGATGGCCGCCCGGCGCGCCAAACCTTGAGGGACCGGAGGGACCGGCACGCCTCCGGTGCTCAGCCTCCAGCCGGCGGGGACGTCGTAGCCGGGCGGGCAGGGGTAGTTCGAGGCGCAAAGCGCCTCCGCCTCCGAGTAGGTTAGAGTGGGTACGGTGGAAGCCATGGGAGAGTGATGAGGTTGCAGATATGAGTTTAGATGTGCTATGCCAATGGAGGCCATGCATGACTATATATATAGTGAGAATCCCACCAATAAGGAAGAAGCACACGGATCGTGTGTTTCTTTCGAGCGCTTGTGAGCCGTTGGATCAGGGGTGTGTTTCTTTTGAAGGCTTGTGAGCTGTTGGATATCACTTTGTGAGCCACCACCCGGGACTAAAGGGAATCCCACCAATAAGGAAGAAGCACACGGATCGTGTGTTTCTTTCAAGCGCTTGTGAGACGTTGGATCAGGGGTGTGTTTCTTTTGAGGGATTGTGAGCTGTTGGATCAGTAGTATCACGACCACTTCGTGAGCCACATCAAGGTTTAATACATTCCATAGAATGCATTACATAAAAGGTTTAATACATTATTACACATGATCCAACGTCTCACAAGCGCTTGAAAGAAACACACCCCTGATCCAACATCACCAACATTATTCTACATAAACGGACTTGCTGGCTCGAAGGCCGTAGGATTAGGGGGAACGGCGGGAGGAGCCAGCCCCGTGGGCGGCCGCCCGGTTCTCGCGCGCACGTTTGCGGCGGAGGGCAAGATCCATGGAGGATGAGTCTTTCAGCGCCCAATCCAGCTCGGAAGCCTCCTTCGCCTTGAGCTGGTAGGCAGTCTTGGCTCGCTGGACAGGGTAGTCGCGGACAGACTGGAAGGAGGCTTCCATGGCCTCCTGTATCTGCAACCCACAACCCTCTTCCCCGTCGTCGCTCCAGTCGAAGTCGTCGTCCTCCTCCTCCTCCGCGGGAGGAGCGGCGGCGCCTGGTGGAGGTGCAGCGGCGCCAGGTGGAGGTGCGGCGGCACCTGGTGGAGCAGGAGGCCGGTAGCTGGGCATTCTCTCCACGCCGGGCTCGTGGGCATACGGCGGGATAGGCTCCCGCGGTTGCGCCCAAGCGCGCTCTGCCGAGCACGCTCGACCTCGTCCAGAAGGCGCTGCGGCGGGCGTGGCGGATCCATCTCGTGGAGACGATGCGTTCGTGGCTAGGAATGGTGGATTAGGGTTTACCCCGTCGGCGACAATATATAAAGACCTCCAGGGCAGCGCTGGGGGAGGACACGTGCCCAGGGCAGCGCTGGGGGAGGACACGTGTCGTGACCGCAAAGCCCGCCTTTAGTCCCGGTTGGTGTTACCAACCGGGACTAAAGAAGCACACGGATCGTGTGTTTCTTTCAAGCGCTTGTGAGACGTTGGATCAGGGGTGTGTTTCTTTTGAGGGATTGTGAGCTGTTGGATCAGCAGTATCACGACCACTTCGTGAGCCACATGACCCGGTTGGTGTTACCAACCGGGACTAAAGAAGCACACGTACCCTATATATAGCCCCCCTCCCGGACATGTTCAGCACTCAGTGTCTACTCATTGTACTTCATTTTGGCAGTACACGGGTAGCAGAGAGCAAGATTTCTGAGAGGCAGGAGTTCCTAGAGCGGAGGCTGAAGGTGAACCCTCCCCTCGGTCGGATCCAAGCAGCGGCAAGGCGCTCTGATGATTAGCAACACTTGTTCGGACGGTTGCAAATCATCAGAGACGTCTTGCCGCTGTTTGGATCGAAGGCCGATTTGCCGTCTCACGAGCCACCGGTGGGCTGTATGACGGGGAAACCGTGTGTTTTGGGCGTGTTTTTACCAAGGTGCTGCCCTCTCCCTCCCCTACCTAGGTGTTTGATCAAATTCCCCACTCATTTTTTCAGATCTCGGCGACGATGTCCCGGTTGGTGGATGGTTCTTCATAGGGATCCTTCTCACGTGAGTATTGACCCTGTGATGGTTCCTGCTCTTTGGGTGCGCAGCGCCGGCCGCTCAGCACCCCGTGGCTTAGGACCCGACAAAAGTTAGTGATATTATTCGTGATGTATTATGGTTAAATAAAAATGGACCCGAGCTATGTATTATGGTTTTCACCACATAAAGGTTTAATACATTACTACACATCACATAAAGGTTTAATACATTACATTGATTTACATAAATGCCATGAACCCTTCTTCGCGTATGTCCCTGGCCTATGATCGCTTCGGCCGTAACCATGGAGCATCTTCATTATTTAACGGGATGCTTGGGTCAGTTTTCACTGTGAAGGGCGGAATTTCATCAAACTTATCATAATCTGCTGACATGTCTGTCTTGTCCTCGACTCCCACGATGTTTCTTTTCCCTGAAAGAACTATGTGACGCTTTGGCTCATCGTCTGATGTATTCGTTTGCTTATTTTTTTCTTTTTTTCGGTCTGGAGGACATGTCCTTCACATAGAAAACCTGAGCCACATCATTGGCTAGGACGAATGGTTCGTTCCTGTAACAACCAAGATTCTTGAGATCCACTGTTGTCATTCCGTACAGCTGGTCTACCTTTATCCCTTCTCCATTCATGTTGACCCAACTGCACCGAAACAAAGGGACCTTAAAAGTAGGTCCATAGTCAAGTTCCCATATCTCCTCTATGTAACCATAGTATGTGTCCTTTTGCCCATTCTCGTCTGTTGCATCAAAGCGGACACCACTGTTTTGGTTGGTGCTCTTTTTATCTTGGGCGATCGTGTAAAATGTATTCCCATTTATCTCGTACCCTTGGAAATTCAATACAGTCGAAGATGGTGACGCGGCCAACAAGTAGAGCTGATCTCCGACAGTGGTGTCATTCATGAGCTGTAATCGCAACCAACTGCCGAAAGTCTCCATGTGTTTTTCTTTAATCCAGGAGTCAGCCTCCCCGGGTTCTTGGAGCGTACATAATTCTTGTGTTCCTCGATATACGGAGCCACGAAGGTGGAACTTTGTAGAACTGTGTAGTGTGCTTGAGTTAAAGAATGCCCGTCCCTACATATCAGTGCTTTCTTTCCTAGCGTGCCTTTTCCACTCAGTCTCCCCTCATGCCGCGATTCAGGAACACCAATCGGCTTAAGGTCAGGAATAAAGTCAACACAGAACTCAATGACCTCCTCTGTTCCATAGCCCTTTGAGATGCTTCCTTCTGGCCTAGCACGGTTATGAACATATTTCTTCAAGACTCCCATGAACCTCTCGAAGGGGAACATATTGTGTAGAAATACAGGACCGAGAATGGCAATCTCGTCGACTAGGTGAACCAGGAGATGCGTCATAATATTGAAGAATGATGGGGGGAACACCAACTCGAAGCTGACAAGACATTGGACCACAGCCTTCTGTAAACTTGGTAGAGTTACTGGATCGATGACCTTCTGAGATATTGCATTGAGGAATGCACATAGCTTCACAATGGGTACTCGAACATTTTCCGGTAGAAGCCCCCTCAATGCAACCGGAAGCAACTGCGTCATAATCACGTGGCAATCATGAGACTTCAGGTTCTGGAATTTTTTCTCTGCCATATTTATTATTCCCTTTATATTTGACGAGAAGCCAGCCGGGACCTTGATACTGCTCAGGCATTCAAAAAAGATTTCCTTCTCTGCTTTGGTAAGAGCGTAGCTGCTTAAGTATTGACGCCCTTTATCCGTCTGCTTGTTGTATGGGTCTTTCATACGTTGCTGGTCCTCCCGTGCTTCTGGTGTATCTTTTGTCTTCCCATACACGCCCAGGAAGCCTAGCAGGTTCACGCAAAGATTCTTCGTCACGTGCATCACGTCGATTGAAGACCGGACCTCTAGGACTTTCCAATAGGGTAGCTCCCAAAATATAGATTTCTTCTTCCATATGGGTACGTGGTTGTCAGCGTCATTCGGAACAGATAGACTGCCAGGACCCTTTCCAAAGATTACTTCTAAATCCTTGACCATGTCATATATAACATCACCATCAGGGAGGTTAGGCTTCTTCCGGCGATCTGCCTCACCGTTGAAATGCTTGCCTTTCTTTCTTACGGCATGACTGTTCGGAAGAAATCGACGATGCCCCAGGTACACGTTCTTGTTTCCCAAATGTATACTTTCAGTCTTATCTAAACAGTGCGTGCATGCATTGTATCCCTTGTTTGACTGTCCTGAAATGTTACTAAGAGCAGGCCAATCATTGATGGTTACGAACAACAACGCTCGTAGGTCAAATTCCTGTTGTTTGTGCTCATCCCACACACGTACACCTGGTTCGGACCACAACTGCAAAAGTTCATCAACTAATGGCCTTAGGTACACATCAATGTCGTTGCCGGGTTGCTTCGGGCCTTGGATGAGCACTGGCATCATAATGAACTTCCGCTTCATGCACAACCAAGGAGGAAGGTTGTAGATACATAGAGTCACGGGCCAAGTGCTATGACTGGAGCTCTGCTCCCCAAAAGGATTAAAGCCATCTGTACTTAGACCAAATCTTAAGTTCCTTGCGTCATCTGAAAATGTCGGGAACTCTCTGTCGATTTTTCTCCACTGGGACCCATCGGCGGGGTGTCTCAACTTCCCGTCTTTCTTACGCTCTTCTTTGTGCCATCGCAACAACCTGGCATGCTCTTTGTTTCTGAACAGACGTTTCAACCGTGGTATTATAGGAGCATACCACATCACCTTAGCAGGAACCCTCTTCCGGGGGGCTCGTCATCGCCCTCAACATCACCAGGGTCATCTTGTCTGATCTTGTACCGCAGTGCATTGCATACCGGGCATTTATCCATATTCTCGTACTCCTCACCGCGGTACAGGATGCAGTCATTAATGCATGCATGTATCTTCTGCACATCTAATCCTAGAGGGCAGATAGCCTTCTTTGCTTCGTATGTAGTCTCGGGCAATTCGTTATCCTTTGGAAGCTTCGGCTTCATTATTTTCAGTAACTTCTCAAATCCCTTGTCAGAACAACCAGTCTCTGCCTTCCATTTCAGCAGTTCCAGTGTGGTACCGAGCTTTGTGCTGCCATCTTCGCAATTTGGGTACAGCAACTTTTTGTGATCCTCTAGCATGGCCTCCAACTTTAGCTTCTCCTTTTCTGTATCGCATTCTCGCTTTGCATCAGAAATGACCCCACCAAGACCATCAGCGGGCTCATCTGATGCCCGATGTTCACCTCCTTCTTCTTCAACGTCTTCCATTACAGTATCACCGCATTCCTCAGGGAACATAGGATAGTTGTCATCATCCTCCTCTTCTTCATTGTCTTCCATCCTAACCCCTCTTTCTCCGTGCTTGGTCCAACAATTATAGCTGGGCATGAAACCTCTCCGAAGCACGTGGTCTTGAATGGTTTTCGGGTTAGAGTACTCCCTGACGTTCCGACACTTCTCACATGGACAAGGCATAAAATTATCCACTTTGTTTGCCTCAGCCACTTCGAGAAATTTATGCAGGCCTGCAATAAACTCGGAACTGCGTCGTTCGCCGTACATCCATCGCATCCGTGCATCCATCTGCATCATATAATTAAGTTTATCAAATACCATTACAATAACATCTTGAATAGTGAAATGACCACCGTACATCGACACGTGCAATATTTCTGTATCAATTACAGATGAAAAGGATAAAGTTGCTAACCTCGGCCGAGGATATCATCTTGTGTGAACTTAAGTGTGGCTCGGGCATTTCATCGAACACATCTTGTGCGTGGCAAAGGAAAAAAAAACTAGCACCCACTTCCCACCAATCCAACCAGAAAAAAAAGAGGAGAGAAGAGAGGGGGTGGGTTATTTATAGGCAGGGGAGGGGTATTGGTCCCGGTTCGTGCCACGAACCGGGACCAAAGCTCCGCGGCACGCCACGTGTCCGGCACTGGAGCATTGGTCCCGGTTCGTGGCACGAACCGGGACCAATGTCCCCAACCGAACCGGGACCAATGCCCTGGCAGCTCGAACCGGGACCAGTGCCAGGCATTGGTCCCGGTTTTTCACTGAACCGGGATTAATGGCCGATTCGGCTCTGGACGAAAGGTAGTTTTTCTACTAGTGACCGTCATCTTTGTCAGATCCATATTCCGCCATGACCCTCCGTTTACATGCAAGTGACGTCCCGGTGAAGTCCTTCCCACCATGGGCATGCACATCGAGCTCTGATAAAGGGTGCCCTCAAAAGTAGATGGCACATATTAGATTTTCCTCTGTAAAACAATAAATGGTAATTTATACATTTTGAATAATATTGACGCTTCTCTGGGGAAAGACGTATAACATGATATGCATATACTTTCTAAAGAAAGCGGCATGATTGAAGCAATATACATTAAGAACCAAAAAGAAGTATATATGACAAGGCGGGGCATATAGTGACTTTTTGGAGAAAAAAACATCACTCAAGTCTCAAGGGGTAATGTAAATCAAGTGTCAAAATTGGAGCATACTGCTCAGAGGGAAAGATATGTAGACCAAGATACCGGGCTACACACATGATTCGTTCATGGTCATTTCTACAGCGCGTGAAGTTTCGAGACCTGTTTATGGAGGTGTCTGCACGGTTGGATGCTACAGTGAGGAATAGTTTATCCCACATGGGTGGCAGCGTGATCTACGGATTGGCCCCCCATCTCCATAGGCGGAATATGAGTTCTTTGACCTTTGTATTTCACATCTTTGTTTTAGTCGGATTTTTATTTGTGGTTGTGTGCATCTTTGTTATGCAAAAGCTGTGTGTAAGACACTTTGTACTTCTTGATACTTTGAGTAATAAAAACCCGTTAGCGAAAAAAAAAAATATAGACCAAGAACCCAGTGGAGTATGTGTATACCTGTTCTCAGAAAGAGTTAATTTAGCTTATCCTGTACCCAAACTAATATGCATACTATTCGAGTTAATAGCGTAAAACTACTAGTTTTGTAGCAAAATTTATGGATTGGTACAACTTGACGTCCCAATCTCATTTTCATACCACATTTTGCCGAAGTTTTCTCAGAAAACCCAAATCGCGCTCTGATGAGAAATTGACAGCCATTCTGACACCACGGGCCCACCTGTCAGATGACGTGGCAAGTAGGCCCCACTTGTCAGTCTAATTAAAAAATAAAAATCTATTTTTTTGGGATTTTTTTAAAATATATATTTTTTTAAATCTCGTCCGGCTCGCGCCTGTTCTCCTCCGCCGCCGTGAGGATCTCCTCCACCGCCAGCGCCGTGTAGGTCGCCAGCTGCTTCCGGCCCGTCCGCGCGACCGCCGCGTCGAAGCACGGGACGACGGCGTCGAGCTCGCGGACATAGGGGCAGGTGGTGGATGGTCTTGCCGCTCCGCGGCCGGATGGGACGGCTCACCGATGGAGGCGCATGTGGTGGATGGTCTTGCCGCTCCGCGTGCGCCACCGCAACCTCGTCTTGCCGCTCCGCGTGCGCCGGAGTACGGGTGCTCGCCGATGGAGGCGCGGGTGGTGGATGGTCTTGCCGCTCCGCGGCCGGATGGGACGGCTCGCCGACAGGTCGCCGGCCATGGCGGCGAGCAGCACAGAACGGCGGCGCAGCGGGCCACGGCGAGCAGCACGGAACGGCGGTGCACCGGCGTCGGAGGCGACATGGTGCGGCGCCGCCACAGGTTGACCTCCTTCCTGGGCTCCGATGCCACCACGCCGCCGCCAAGCACCAGCGGCGCCGAGTGCGCCACAAACCCGTCGTCCTCGTACGAGTAGTCGTAACCGTCACCACCAGCGAGCTCTTGACCTTGGGCCTCTCGACGAGCAGCTGGGAACGGCGGTGCAGCGGGCCACGGCGACGAGCAGCTGGGAACGGCGGCTCCGGTCGGCTGCGAGTAGAGGGCCACGGCCGCGAGCAGCACGGAACGGCGGCGCCGGAGTGGCCGGGTGGCGACGGAGGCCGGCTCCGACGACGGAGCACACAGAGCAGTACGGGGTTGGGTTTTCTTTTTCTTTTTTAGATATTTTTTATTAGACTGACAAGTGGGGTCCACAGTCCACCTCACCAATCAATTTCTTTTTAATTTTTAATTAGACTGACAAGTGGGGTCTACTTGCCACGTCATCTTACAGGTGGGCCCGTGGTGTCAGAATGGCTGTCAATTTTTCATCGGAGCGCGATTTGGGTTTTCTGAGAAAACTTCGGCAAAATGTGGTATGAAAATGAGATTGGGGCGTCAAGTTGTTCCAATCCGTAAATTTTGCTAGAAAACTAGTAGTTTTACGCTATTAACTCCATACTATTCCGGCAAATGGTACAAGATTACTGCTCAATATATTAAGATGTGTGACGTACCAGTGTAACTGTGTAAGCAATTGGCTTGAGAAAAACATTCTCAACCCAGTTGTACCAGACATGAATGAATTGATATCGGCCATATGCTAAATCATCATGCATCGCAAACTATCTAGTACCAGCCGTGCATGTAACATCGTCTCACCTGAGCGCATCATGAAACGTGCCAGTACTGTGTCAAGAATATTACGAGACGAGACTACTGCGTAATTATTATAGTTAGCTGGAATTTGTTGAGATCATGATGTAGTTAGTTGAATAATTATTATTTTCTATGCATCCAAGGTACATGGCCACGTGAGAATTAGTTACAGTGGATAATATATTTGTAGCGTGGTGTTATCTTTGGGCTGCAGCCGCAGAATTGCAATCTTGTCTGTTAGGATTGTTTTGCTATTCCTATTTTTTTGATTGTGTAGGCTGGTTGTTAGGGGCTGCGCTAGTTGTTTTTTTTTTTTGAAAACCGGGGGCTGCGCTAGTTGTTAGTTGCTGGTGCATGTCACGAGCGGAATTTGCAGTTCGCCAAAGACGAGCGGGCGGTTGCGTGATTTGCCAACTTATGTGGTGGCATTTGGCATGTAAATAAGAGGAAGTGTGACACGCTTTAATAATAAAGATATGTATAAAAAATAACAACATACATTTAGTAACATGAGTTATGCTGAAATAAAAAAGTTTTGTATAATAACAACATGCATTCAGTACCTTCTGAACTCACTCTCTCCGCTCCACAAGGTAATACTTTAAGATCCTAAAACCTTGTAGGGGAGTGATCTTGAGCGAGATACATGTCAGCCCAAACAGAATGAGATAGTAAAAGTTATCCCAATTGGCCTTGACAAGTTGGGCAAAGGAGACCAGATGTGTTGTTGGAGTTGAAACCAGATGTTTTTCAAGTAATTTCACAATCCAGACAGGCTCTTTAACTTCACTCACTGGCATATTTTTCAGAATTTTCATCAGAAGACGTAGTACAGTTTTAAGGGGATCACCCTGGTCTTCAGATTCGTCTTCTCCATCAAAACCTATACAGCAGCATCAAGGTGCATTCAGTAAGAGGCAGAAAAAGAGCAAACATACAGAAGCAGAAAGTTTCATTCAGTTCGAGGAAGAAACAGAGACAACATGAGTAAATGTTCTTTTGACATCCAGAAAAACCAAAACCGACTATTTAAACCAATATTACCAACAATTTTTACATTCTATTAACCAATATTACCAACTATTTTGACATCGTCCTTTTAAGGAAATGTTCTTTTCCATCCCGGAAAACCAAAATCGACCTCTAAATTCTCCAATGGCTTCGGAAAGTTTATCGCACTCGGTATTACAGAAGAAGAGTGTGCTTGACAACCAGAAACATAACCATGGTCAAATAAAGCGCTAACAAATATCTTAGAAATACTTTTACTGATCACACAAGGTCAACCTAGCGCGTATCAGGCGGTCACGTGGGGATTAGACCGGAGGTGGGACCTTGTCGGAGATATGCGAGCACCATCCTGATATGAACATGTGTCCTGTGCTCGGCATGAAACTATGATGGGCTTTCAGGACTACATGAATAGCGTGGTTCTTCAAACATTTCCGCACAACTTATATATGGTCCGACTTTCCTTCTATTATTCGTGTTATTTTTTCTTTTACTTTTCAAACTTATATGTGCGTGTTGGGCAATGCAAAAGTATATAAATATTCTGCGCTGTATATGGTTAATTAAAAAACAAAAAGTTTGTTTTGACATCCAAAGTAATATAAAAAACAATTCACATGTAGAGATGACAATGCACTACAAGGTAAAGCCGGAAGCACCTGGTACATCCTCCTGTCCCCATCCAATGATTATTTCTTGGAATACAGTTTACTGAACCATTTGGATATAACAACAGTAACAGCCGAACTGGCCTTCTGAATGTGTCTATCTACAGCCTGATCAAATATGCTAGGCCTCACCAGACTTACAACAGTACATAGATGGAACTTTTGAAGCTAAAAATTTAGCTTACAAGTGCGAAGCTCCAGACGGCAGTCGTCGTGATAATATCTAGACTGGATATGGTGATATGCCTTCCGAAGTTTCGGGAGAACAAAGGTGCATGCCATGACCATTTTCATTTCTGAAAGATATTCACATAGTTCAGTAAGTTACATATATACCTGTTTAGACAAAGGGCAAAGCAATAATAAATGAACACGTTGCTCTAAATTCGCAAGTCTCACACCCATTTCTTTATACAAAGTCGTTATTGTCAGATCATATTTAGGTTGGCATATAAAAAGTATTTGCAACCCCATTAGATAACATTAATTCGATTGCAGCATTTTTGGTTGAGTACAACATTTGATTACTAGAAACATTTACATGAGATATCGGATTGAGTTGAGCAAACATGAATTGCCACATACCGATCCATTATTGTTGTCCAAGTGAAGAAAGCCACCATGACCTCGAGCATTGGTAAACTTGTAGAGAGGTCCAGAAGCTGACGAAATAAGACTTTGTAAGTCAAGAATTACAAACTATATACTAGAAGTAACAATCTGATTTACATTGAAGATCCACAGCTTGGAAAGAAGAGAACAACAGCTTTTGAAACAAACATAAAGATTGAGCAGTATTATGATTCAAGACATCTGAGCATAAGCATCAGAAAGGCAGCATAATCATTCTTCATAGCAAAAGAAATACTGGCAGTAACAACATAGTTTTAACAATGTGAAGGTTTTCTAAAACGAAATCTTGGACAGAAACATCTGTCGCATTAATAAAAACAAATCTGAAAGCATAACTGCATCTATGAATGAAGTAACATCTTTCCAAGCCTACCTTCATAGCCACCATAGACTGGATCTTCAGACAATAAAAGAGGTGTGTCCAGGTCAATAAAACTGCAACCAAAACAGGGGAAGAACCATTTTAGCACCTGATGTGACATTGTACCATAATTTCCAGTTTGAACTACCTAGTGATCATTGCCTTTAGTTACAAGAAAAATGGATATTTTGCGGAGAAATTTTCACAATTAACCAACCTGAAACAACCGAGCCCAGCAGCCAGATGACCAGCAAAGCCCATGGCAATCCTAGTCTCGACCATACCGCCAATCATAAGCGCAATACCAGCTTTTCTGGCGGCGTCAATAACTTCGAGGGCTCCAAGAACCCCCATCTTTGCCAGTTTGATGTTAATAACATGAGCAAGATTTCCATGTATGATTTTCTGAGCGTCAAGCAAACTCCGACAGCTTTCATCAGCAGCAACAGCAACTCTGTATTCGTCCATAGCAGCAACGCTAACGTCGCGAAGACCTTCCCAATCGTCTCGATGAACAGGTTGCTCAAACAGTACAGGAGTCACTCCCATTTCTGAAAACAGCAAATTAGAGGCAAAATGACTTATTAGTTGAAGCACCAGATAACATCAAAATAACTTAGATATTAAATAGATAAAAAGGTTTAACATGCTGAGGAAAGAACAAAACCGTGAGCTTGTAAAGTAAAATCAAATTTGCAGGAGCACAAACCGTTTAGTCTGTCAAGAACTTCAATGGCTTGATTCGCGGTGTACCCTTCATTTGCGTCCAAGATAAATGAGCAGTCTGGATGTACGAGCCGTATAGCCTTCAGAACTTCTATGTCTGAGTTCAAGTTTTTCCCTACTTTGAGCTTCAGAGTCTGAAACCCTTGTCCCCGATACTTGGCAGCCAATTGCGCAGCTTCATTCGGGGTCACAATTGGAATCTAAATTCAGAGAATTTGGGGTCACAATTGGAATCTAAATTTTTATAAACAAATTGTAAGCATGCCTGACTCAGTGCAGAGAATAGTTTGATAACCACATACTGTGATGTCTGTAGTCACACTGTTTGATGCTCCCCCGAATAATCTCCACAGAGGTATGCGGATGCTGTTGGCGACTGCGTCAATCAGTGCCATCTCCACTCCTGCTCTGGCCTTCGTTGGAGAAGAGTACAAGTAGATACAGATCAGAATACGATTCTTGAGTCCAAACACTTGTGAAAAATAGATATATCAGATCAACATTTGAGGACAAATTGCCAAGAGAAGCAATTGGAGCAGCTGTGTGTGAAGTACAAGAATGAAATCCTATGAACTGAAAACCAACTTGTCTGTTTTTCGTGCTGCAGGCTCGTATTCAGATTTGGACTGTGCAGTAACTGTCTTGTGACAAAAAAAAAATTTCAGAGTATGGTCTCAGTGTCTCACCGAGGCGAAGGCGTGCCCAGGGAGGGCGCCGGAGACGTCCCGTAGCACGGCGCCGAGGGGCGCGGCCGGTGCGGCGGCGAGCATCGCGCATGCGCGGCTGACGGCCGCCAGCGCGGCGGGCTGGTCCTCGGCGGTGACGGAGGGCAGGACGGGTGCCTCGCCCCAGCCGACGGCGCCGCTGGAGAGCTCGACCCTCACGGCGACGTTAGAGACGGCCTCGAGGCGCGAGGAGGCGATGGTGAAGGGCGCCGCGAGCGGCACGTCGAGCGGGCGCGCCGAGGCCGAGGACACGTCGACCGAGAAGGTGTCCTTGAGGGCGTCGAAGCCGAAGGACTCCATCGGCGGAGTAGGAGGGGTAGGGGACGGGGTGGGCGAGGGGGAGATGGCGCGGAGGCGGGTGGCGAGGGCGTACTGGCGTAGGCGGTGTCCGCCGGCCGGGGAGGGGCGTGGGGTGGGGTTGAGTGTTGGTCTCGGGTTGGTCAGGGGATGCGAGAAGCGTAGAGGAGACGAGGAGGTGGAGGAGGAGATGGAGGTTTCCATGGCTAGAGTAGGCTATGGACTGGAGAAGTAGAGACAAGATACGGTGGACGCCGGCGAGATTCGTCTTGGAGGAAGAAGACGTTGTGCTGCAGGCGAGGGGCGATCTCTATGTATAGTAGAGCGGTTGGCACCTCGTGCACTGACAAGGTGGGGCCACGCTGGCAGTTGGACTGGAGCTGCCCAGTAGTGTACCCAGTGCAGTGGCAGCTGAGCACGGAACTGTTGCCGTCCTGGCAAAGTGGGCAGTGGCAGCATGCGGCCGTGGTGCCCGGTTAAAGTCGATGCCGTCGGCGACCAGCACACGGTGGCGTGGAGGACGGGATCGCCGGCTCGCCGCGGCGGTGGCAGAATGATTCCCGCTAGGGAATCCAGGTTGGTCCCACCTGTCGGTGGACGTAAGGTCTGCTGACGTGGCTGTACATGCACGTTCGGCGGAGCTCCTCGTCGTGGAGCGAAGCGAGCGAGACAATCCTCTGTCCAGACGACTCGTTGACAGGTGGGCCCTCTCCAGCATCTGTTCGTGATCTAGACATGGCCGTCGGTTCCGGTTGCTTTTCTCCGATGCCTACTGTGCTGCTACGACTGTAGCGTGGATGTATTCTAGATCTACTCCGGTTGTCACCGTCAACCGAGTCGATTCCTCACCATCAACAATTCTGTTAGTTAATTATTACGTTTGGCCGCCGGCCGTACTAACACCACTATACTATAATCATCCGGAGCAAAATGATCTGCCCGGCCGTCCCTTGCGATCATCAAGGAGGCGCTTTGCTTGTCTACTTGATTGGACAGGTTAATTTACATCAAGTTTTTTTGCAAATGATGGTGCATCTAAAAAATACTCCCTCCGTTTTTTAATATAAGATGATTTAGCATTTGTGCACATACACATGTACATAAATGTATGTAGACATATATTAGTGTGCATGTTCACTCACTTTAGTATGTATCTAGACAACATCACCTAAAACATCTTATATTAAAAACGGAGGGAGTAGTAAGCTAGTAGTACGGCGTAGGTTTAGGTTAGCCGCATGCATGTGCAATCGATGCAGCATTTGTTTACCCGAGTCTCTATGCACGGCTGGCTTAAACTAAGTAAGTATTCAGTTGATGAACGAGTGAGATGTACCAAGAAAGATGCGGATATTTGAAGCAATTCGCCCTGCATCCACTATGTATGTAAAAGAATCTCTAACAGATTCCGAAAAAAAGAACCGGGAAACATGTTATCCGGTTGAACGGGAAACGATTTTAGGGTACCGTGAAGTTCCAGACAGAACAGATATCAAAACCTTACTGTAAAAGTGAATCTTTATTTTTTTTTTCTTAGTTGGTGTTCTTCCCACGACTACCACCTTCGCAACCAAGGGCATGTTTGGTTACTCGCATCGTTATTGGGCCTCTAGTCACCGTGGCTCACTTGGGTCTGGCTGAGGAGAAACGTGGACTGAGCCATGTTGTGCAGCCTGTTTGGTTGTCTGCATATCGTTTTTTCTTTTTTGCCTATTTATTTTGTATTTTTGTGTTTGGTTGCCTGCGTTGCACAGTGGTTGCATCTGCACGAGGGATACTCTCACCTCCTAGCCCACATGGTGATGCTTACCTCCTGTGACCGCTTTCATGGCGAACGGCGGCGACAAGCGCGACACGGCGGACGACGACGACAATCGCAAGAGTTACTACCGTGACAGTGTAGTTCATAGTGGCGAACAAGGGAGGCGACAAGCGCAACCACTGCTGCCATGACTGTGCATATCATGGCCGCGAGAGAGGTTGAAGAACGTTGTACACTGCGGTCTAAACATGTGCGAACTTCAGTACAAAATTTGCTCGTATACGACCGCCGAAACAGAAAACTTACAACACGAAAGTTGTCCGGAACGTTGAGATCTAGCTACACGTCAAAGGGTTTCTCAAACGGTCGACCCAGTGCGAACTTCGAAAATCAGAAGCTACGGTCGACGAAACTCGAAACCGAGCACGGGAATGGAACCTCCTCGTCGACGCGCACATATTTGATGTTCAACATTTTTCGAATCGACTAACGGATGTGTAGATCAGAGGCATACTTAGTGGAGAAGTTTAAGAGGAGGAGAGAAGATGAGAGGAAATATCTTCAGTGAGCGGTGCTGCAGAAGCGCTCGGTGCCGGCGGTGGGAGGCCGGCTGGAAGGATTGGCCGATGGCGAGTGGCGCGCGGGACGTCCGGCCAGCGGCAAGCGGAAGGTCAGCGGCGGTGAGTGGTGGGTAGGAAGCAGTGCAAATTAAGGAAGAAGACGAGGAAGGTGAGGGGAACGTTACGTGACCATTCTGACACATCCACATGGTCCTGGAGAAACGGCCGATTCGAGCGTTCCTCTTGGGCCAGGGTGAGGGGTGTTTTAAGTTTCGTGCGTGTGCGAGCCAACCGAAAACGTGGGCGTCCAAACGGTCCATTTTTGCATCCACAGGATCTGGTTGGGCACTTCGTGGCTAACCAAACACGCCCCATGTAACGTCCCGGGATTTTCCCCCAATTAGATTTTCTTTTTCTTTTTCGCATCATCATGGCATCGCGCATCATGAGCATTGCACTATTTTGTCAATAAAATTATTTTGCTAAACTCTCTTTTGTCCTTCAAATACTTTCCCTCTATCTCGGTTCGTCTCCGTTTTATAAATATATTTTGTCAAATGGTTTTGCAAAAGAAAATAATAAAAGAAAAGTGTTTTGTGTGAGAGAGAGCAGCCCAGCTAGGCCCAAAGGCCCAGAAAGCCCACCTAAGCTGAAACCCTAGGGTTGCCCTGGAAACTTCTTCTTCCACCCCTGCGTTTTGCAGCCACCCTCCTCCCTTTTCCTGTTTAAGCATTCGGGTCCCTCTACCTCCTCCTCTTCTCAGCCACGCAACACGCACGCACACAGGAGCCCCGCTCCATTCCCTCGCCCCAACCCGCACCATCCTCTCGCACCCGACCACCGCTGCGCCACCGCGGGCCCTCTCATCCAGCTCCGCCTTGCGTCGCCCGCCGGCCGTCGTCGTCGCCGTCGCGGCGCCTCCCTCTCGCCTTCATGCGGCCCCGCGCCTCCTCGCGACCGTCACGTCGTCGCCGAGCCCGGCCGCTCCGCCCCTCCTTCCTCTCCTGCGCCTGGCCGCGACCCCGCGTCCTCGACCTCGAGCTCGCGCCCGAGCCCCACTGCTCCTCGACTCCGGCCACCTCGCCGACCCGCACCCAGCGCCTTCCCCCTCGTCTCCTTCCATCGTCGCCTTCCTCTCCTCCCGTTGCCGCTCGCCGCCAGGGCCACCTCCTCCGGCCAGGGCGCCGCCGAGCACCGCCTCCAGCTCCGCCTCCGGTGCCTAGACCTCAACGGCTCCGGCCTCCTCTGCCCCGACACCGAGGTCGCCTCTTGCTCCTCCCGCCGGCCGTCGCCCACCTCCGCCCGCTAGGTGTTCGATGTTTGGCCCGCAAGGTGTCCGACACCCACGCCTTGTCCGAGTTGTCCACCCTTTGTGGTGTTGCTTTGCGTTTGCCCGTGCGCGTTTTTACGGTGCCCATGTCCGTGTGCGCCACATGCTCTTTCTGATGTCCGTGTCCGGGTTGCCGTGCTCGCTCGTGTGCGATGTCCGTCGCCAAGACCGCCACCGAGCCGTGTACCACGACCGTCGACAAGATCTTCGCCTCATGGCGCTCGCCTTTGTTCGCTTTGTGTTGGCCGCCTTCGTGCGCGCTGTGAACCCTTGTTGTCCTCGAAGAAGAGCACCCGACAAATTCGCCACCGTCCCCGAGGTAGATGCTCGTACGACGACGACCCGAGTACAACTACTTCGACTACTTCCACGACACCGACAAACAGACGATGTTCCAGTTCGGCGACAACTACTTCCACGATGTAGACTACTTCCTCTTCGGACTGAGGTTGCTGACTTTGACCCTGAAGATCCTCGACTCCCTCGATCCGACGTGTGAACCCAAATCCGAACCCTATACCTATATACCTATTTTATAAAATGTCATATATCTTGTGCATATCAAATCATTAATGCATGTGTTGCATATCTTGGGTTGTGGTGATTTAGCATTCACCTAATAAATAAATATGGAGTGTGCGGGATATTCGTTAAATGTTTCGACTTCATTTAATTTTGTGTAGATCACCAATGTCTTGCTTCGCCATGTTAATCAACATTTAATTTGCAGGTAGATAAATAACATGATCCTTAATATTAATTGTCGGAATCCCGGTTCCGCTTAATTTGGCTTAAGTTGCATCTTGTCATGTTATGCATCATATCATGAACATGTTGGATCTTTGCCGTAGTTGTAACATGCATCTTTTGCGCTTTCCAGTGTTTGTTGCTTCTTCGCGGATAAGACATTGAGATGATGTGAGCAACGACAAGTTCTGCTACCCCTACCGTGTTTCCAGGCAAGCTTTGCTCACTTGCTACCATTACATTGTCTTCCATTCCTGCCGTTAATCTAGTGCTATCCTTATGTTACGATACTTGTGTCTCGATCCTATACATATTTACCTTTGCAGACCTATATAGCCTTACCCCACATCCTATCATCCTGTTGCTTGTTTGCTGTTAGCCTTGTGAGTCGTAGTTGCATGCTTATGTCTGTTGTTGCAAGTCTGTCTTTTCTTATGTCTCACCTGCTTAGTATGATAGGTTGGTTAACTTTACTTAAAATTGATGATAATGCTTGTGGGTAAAATGAACTAAATGATAAAGGCACCTGGCGGAAGGCCATGCGTGGTGCTTTGTTATGCGTGGCGCTATCTACATGTGGGGCCCTTGGGAACCCCCTTGACTTAGTACCGGATCTACCGACTTGTCCAGGAGCTGCGACTAGTTTGGGCTTTCCATTTGCTCATATGCATGTGCATGTTACTGATGATGAGAGGTTCGATGATATGGGGGGACATATAGGTGCGGTACGACACGAAGTGGACCTTTCTTACTGTGGTCTATTCCACCTAGTGCGTAGGCGCAAACGATTGAGTCCGCTTTCGAGATTTCGG
The DNA here is from genome assembly GCA_947311845.1 of Poa pratensis. Classification (NCBI taxonomy): domain Eukaryota; kingdom Viridiplantae; phylum Streptophyta; class Magnoliopsida; order Poales; family Poaceae; genus Poa; species Poa pratensis. Next base: position 36,092,875 of record CAMZMU010000106.1, read on the forward strand.
CCAGACTCTGGACGCGGGTACAACTCAGATGGGTGGCTCCCTGGACTTGTTGGTAGTGAAGAGAAAACGTCTTGTCGCGACATCCTGTCGGCACACCGACGGAAGTGTGTTACTCATGGGCATTAAGGGTTGAACGTGCGTGTGGTTTAACAATAGTGCACCCCTGCAGGGTTTAATCTTACCGATAAGCCGTGTCCACGGTTATGTACGACTTGATGCGGATGCTGGCTAACAAGATCATACACAACTTACATCTAATTATGCTAATTAACTTGACTAGTAAGCTAGACTTACTTTCATAATAAGATGTAACTAAAATTGACAACTGTGTGAGTTTCCCTCGATTGCTTCCTCATACTTGGTTGAGGGGGTGAATCTGGAAAGTGTTATGTTTGGTGTTAGAAGCTAGTTTGTTCTGGCACGCTCTCTTATCCCTCTCTTTTAGTCGGAAGTTGTAGAGTGTCTCTATAGGTTGTTTAGTGCTGCTGTTGCCGCCTCAGTCCACCTTCCCTTTCTTTTGGTAGTCTTTGTGTTGGTATCTTTTAAGCATTGCTTGCCAGGCGGTTGTGCCTGACCCATTTTTGGGCTGTACTTCTATGTACCGTCAACAGGTTTGAAGTCTGACGACGTTAGCTTGTGAATCCCTCCGGCTCGGCCTGGGCAGGGATATGGCGACATGGTTATCTTCAGAACTCTTAGTCCAATTTGTATCTTGTCTGTAGTCGGACACTATTTTGTTTTCGCTGTGCCTTGCATCTTTGTAATGTATCCGTTGTACCTGGACTCGTTTGAGTCGTTCTTATATATATATGCAAAATAGTGGGGTGTCATGGTGGGTAGCAGCGCACCATCATCTCACCGTTGAATCACCTCTTTAGGATAAAGGGAGCACCGGAATGTAACAGCTCATATGTAACGTCGTTCACCCTTTTGCAAAACCGACCCTCCACTTAGAAACAAATACAATTTGACCCCATTTTATATAGAGACAAACAGCGTCGTTTTCACTACCCATAATCATTTTCCCCACCTCTACCGAGCCTGCCTCTCCTCCCACCTCCACACCTCCACCTCCGTTCTCCTCCCACGGGCACAAGATTTGAAGATCTACTCCGGAGGGGACTGTGGTGTCGCCGGCGGCGAGAAGGGCGGCGAGGAGGAGCCGCGTCCGGCGACCTGCTGCGTGGAGGTAGGCCGCACCGGCGGCGAGAAGGGCTGCGGGGATAAGATCCGGCACTGTACCTCCCTGATCTGGCCGTGGAGGGCCTGAATCCACCTGGAGGACAAGATCCAATTTTTTGTTCTTCTTTTCTCTTCGATTTGCTTCGAAATTTCATGTTCTGGTTCTACATTCTTGTAGATCTTGATGTGGATGTAGATTCTTGACATCCTGTGATTTTTTGACAGATCCGAAATTGCTTGGAAAATACCACTTTTATGTTGTTCTGTTTAAATTTTTTTTGTGGAGCATGGATCCAAAAGTGCCTGATTGGTGGAGCATGGATCTGCTTCTATTTTTTGTTGATGAAGCGATTTATGAATGGATGGGTGGAATCGGATGTGGAAGTTCCGGTTGTTGCATGCACAATTTCAGTGATTTGTACAGAACCGAAATTAATGTGATTTGTGCAGATCCAAAATTTATGCTGATGGAAATTTCTGCTTTTGCATGCACAATCTTGATACTCAGATCGGTTCTTCTCTCCTGTTCCTGGAATCTTGCATGCATGCTGGTCACGTTTGTATTTAATTCTTGATGCTAATCCCGGAATCTCACATGCACTTGGGTAGATTGACTCTTCTATCTTGGTCACTGAATTATTTCATGCGGCTTAATGTTTCCTAATACGAAGGAAGATCTGAACATGGTTTTTGATTAAGAGATTTCATAATACAAAACACGTAATTGTTGAGGTTTCTGTACGTGTTTGAGTTGTCTTTTTTTTTTGCAATTTTTTTTGGGAGCGAGCTGTATTAGCTTCTGTGTCAGTCAACTTTCTCGAAGAACTATGCTAGCTCAGCTGTGTGTCCTAGGTTGCTGGCCACCTGAAGCGCACAGCCGCCACTTGAAAAATATAGTTAACGCAGTGGTTTGTATTAATACAAGGAGCTGGACGCCGCACTTCCTTATATTCTCTTTATGATTTTTTTTGGCTGCACAAATGATCTCCGACCAGGGAAAGTAACACATCAAAAAACATTCCATTGTACATAGATTCAGATAGGTCCAGCGCTACAGCAATTTGGCACCACACAAGGCAAGGAGATGATCCATGGTCCATGCGGCCATGGCTCTGGCCTGATGTACATTTGTTTTCTTTGGTGTTTATTGCCTACAAACTGGTTGTGTCCGGGTGTTTTTTTTTTGTATCTGTTAATTTTAGAACAAAGACTTGTTTAGGCCACCATGCTTTCGACGGAGCCAAGCGCGAGCATCGACCGGAAGTCCAGCTGCTAGCGCCATGTTCTGGAGTTGACAAGCATGCTCGTCTGACCGGATTTAGACCGGTTTTTTCCTTGTAAAGTGTGTGTCTTGGCATGAGTGGATGTGTGTGTTTCTGTATCCCAGAGCAAGAAATCGTTACTAATCGGAAATCATACTGTGCAAGAAATGGTTGCAGTTTTGGATGTCCCAATTTCTCTAGTTGCAAAGCGGCTTCTTAATCGTTTTTGTTTGCGAGAAAATTGTCTTGGTAATTAGTTACATGCTCTAGCCACGTACTTGTGTTTGCTTACCCAGAGGTAATTGCAGCAAGATTGAGATGGTTGAAACTTTCAGTATCATGCCAGTAATTTTCTTACACTTTGGATCAGCCATATTTTGTGATGAAGACATAATTTGTTAAAATATTCTGGACAGTCGTGGCCTAGTTAAAAAAACTGTCATATCTTTATTCCCTCACCGACCGGCACCATTTAATTATGTTCCCCTAAAAATGCACCATTTTATTCTGGCTAACCTTTGTTTTACTCACTCATAAAGGCAATCATACTACCCAGTTTCCAAACAAAAAAAAACTATGTGATCGTTAGGAAGAACATCGTTTCAAAATAGGCAAAACAATGTTTCGTTTCAACCTTTGTGACACGCTCTATGGTGAAGTAAGCAAAACAGTTTTTCGTTTGATATTTTTAGCACGGCCTGACACAATGGCTACCCTCGTCTATCTACAATCAAAACATGGATGCAAAAGATTCCTTTTTCAAACCCCTGTAACGGATAGCAGGGAGCATGTAACGGATAGCACAGACGGCGTCAACGCATGCATACTCTATCTATTGCAACCTAAACCATAGAGATCCAGTACTATCCATATCCAACGGCTCCCAGGGTATGCACAGCTACCCAACGCATGCATACTCTATCTATTGCAACCTAAACCATATATATCTATCTTTCTGTTGTTGTTACGGATTCTTTCGTGAACTGTTGTAATGTTATCACAATTCCACCCACATAACGCGCATGTTTCGACGTGCACGTTATGTCTGATGGGCGTCTTAAGATCGTTATTATGCGAATTTTAGCGGGATCGCTGAAATCTGCATAGTATCGATTTTGGGGCGTCACACCCAAAGATGCAGACCACTCCCCAGTCTTCTCCTTCTCCGGACCCGGCCGACTGGCCCGTCCCATGGTCCGGCACCGCCCTCCCCTCCACCGTCCAAACTTGTATGCTAGTACCTCCCGACTTTGAGGCTTTGACGTACACGTAGACGAAGCAAGCAGGCTGGCCGGCCGGTGGCCGGAGGCGCTCACGTACACGAAGCTGGCAGCCAATGATCGATCTGGAGGCTCATGTACATGGAGTTAGCAAGCATTGGCCTTGGTCGCCGACTTGCCGTTGGCTAGCTAGCTAGCCAGCTGACCGATTCCGGTGATCTCGTCGTGGCCATGGAGGTGCTCCATGACGTGGCGAGCACATGCCACGATTTCACACAAAATGACAAAATTGGTCGGAACCAAACCGGCTCGTCTGGAATCAAGACCGGCGCCTAAATCGACTCCAAAACTGTATGTATGAGGCACGGAGGTGATAATATCATGCATATCGGGGGAGTACGAAAACGTTTTCGGACCGAGCCGTTTTCCAGGATCTGTTTTGTGCGTATTTTTCAACGTGAACTGTAAATATTGAGTTTTGACCACTTTTACGGGATCTGGTGTTCTAATCCATAAGGCTATCCATAAGCCAAAAGTAGTTCTTATGGATGACCATATAAATAGTGGAGCTTGTACATAAGTGAATCTTCTTAAGAGTGATCCATAAGCTTGTGGGTTGTCCATAAGCAATAAAAAATATTTTACTATTTCTCCTCTCTTGCATGTGTGTACTTTTAACATACATGTGGGTCCCAACTTATGGCAAAGTTAACTTATATATTGTAGTTATTTTTATAATCCTTGTGGGTCCCATCTTATGGCAAAAGTTTACCTCTAGTTGATGCCCTTACAGTACGCATGCATGTGAGTATGTGACCGACACTTATGACAAAGTTCAACTTATACCAAAGCCAGAAGCACAACTAGTTACATCATCATTATCATATAAAAAGCAAGACTTCATGCATCTACCTAGCGCAGTTGCTCTGGCCTTGCAAGGTTCATGATTTGTCGACCCAATCTCATTCGGATCATAGTGTTTTCCGTTTTTGTAAATCATAGGGTAATTTTTTTCCTGCCAAACACTTGTGCCAGATTTGGTACAAATCAGGTTTTGGACAAAAAAGTGAGCAGCTCGGTCATCACAGTTCATGACTGAAATAGTAACTTTAGAAGGTTAGAAAATTTCCACCGATGACCCCCAAAATTATTCCAGTGCCCTCGAAAAGTGTCCGGTTTGATCTTTTGCGACGGTTGCCTCCGGCGGCGCGTCCCAAACAAAACGGACAAGATTCGGATTATTTTATAGCCGGTGAAAAAACATGACATATGTGCACGCTTAGGCACAAAAAATAGTGTGAACGGGCTTGAGAGTGGGCACGAAACTCGATCCACTCGTGGATATCTGTGTAATATAGCCTTTTCATAGGCCCAGAAAACTTAGGAGTACTTCGCTTGATCCTCTGTGGACATATAAAGCATTTCTTTATTTTATCCCTAAAAAACATAACACGCTGCATGGCTAGGCACGGAAAATCCTCTCAATAGATCGCACGCTAGTATGGGTGACATGTGGGCCGGTTTAACCTGTTGGGCATGGTTGGACATGTCCGGCACCTTGAGCTAACCCTATACACTTTCGGGGTCGGCTCGGGGTGCCGGGCAGTTTTTCGGGTGGTCAGGACAGACAGGGTTGTCGCTGGGGACGTTTTTATTCAGATCTCCATTAGAGGATGTTCGGGCGCCGGTGAAGATGATCTTAGGGAACAATGTCATCAACCTATGGAACACACTCAACAAATGTGTGCAGTCCACTCTCTATATGAATCATGCATCATAGCCAGTAACAAGGAGGAACAACTACTTAATACAATGACTATTCAATAAGATTATACATTTTCACCATTAGCTTGTTTGGTTTAAGATGTGTGTCATGTTGCGAGAACGTCATGTGATTATGGAAATTAAAGATTCAAAATAAGCGAGCAAAGAGCGGACACAAGGCAAGTCCACTGGCCGAGAAAACATGACAATCGCCCCTTGCTTATGAAAAAGGAGTGCCCAAAACAAATATATATACACTACTATTTTATTAAGGCCAAGACACATTATTGAATATATGAAAATAAATAAAATTCGCTATTTGTAGGGAAGGTCCACATCATGGACCATGTACTATACATAAACCAACCAATTTGATCGGAGGCGGCAAGCTTAGTTTGGTCGTATTGAAATATATGCTAACTGTAGTTTCATATTTAATTTCATACAAGAATTATTATTTCAAAAAAATGGAAGTAACACCTATATACACTACATGCTAACAAACGCATTGCAGGTGGAGATGTCAAATAACTAAATTGTATGTATGCATAAATAGTACAACACCCATCCTCTTATGTTGATTGGTGATTACTACAAATGATGTTAGTTAGTACTGTATCAAGTCAAAACATGCGCACACTATCCACTTATTATTGAACCCATTTTAACTTCTAAAGCACATTTGTCACGAAACAGTTATTAACATTCGTGCCAATATTTTAATGTATACTCTAGAAGTTTCAGTAAATAGGATGACCTAGAAATATACCAAAAATTGCGTTTAAGATATCTTTAGTTTTACGATTCAGAGATTTAACATAAATACTTATATAATATATAGCTTATGCAAAACAAAAAATAATTCAAGACCACAATGCACGTTTATTTGAAGATATGCATTGCAATTTATAATCAAGAACATTATAACTAACATTAAGCAACATTGCTATATGGTTAACTATATCAAACAAAAAATTATTCTCGTTAATATTACATAATTTGAAAACCAACATACAAAAAGTATTAAAGTTTTGTATAAACTTATGTTCTGGAAATCTCACTGCTGTTATGAATTCACAGAACTTAAGATTTTCATTTTTACTCGTTGGATACCATGTTGGTGGCATTTCGAAGATTCTTTCTCTTCATTAGGCTTTATGTCCTTTGTCTTCCCTTCAATGTTAAGGAATGTCCCAAACAGATTGTCACATATGTTTTTCTCGATATGCATTACGTCGAGACTATGCCTCGGCTTAAGATAAGCCTAGTATGGCAGGTCTCACAAACAAGGCCTTCGGCTCCAACATTGACCTTCCACACACTTTATTTTCTTTTCAACCTTTTTAGATCTCACATCTTTCACCTTTTCAAGTTGCTGCTCCACCTTTACCTCGCTGGTCGTGTGGTGTCTCCGTCCAAGTGTTACCGGCCGGCGGGAGCTTTGCGGTTTGGTCTGTGGGGATGATGGTGGTGGTCGGCCGTTCCGTTCCGTGCTCTTTGGTTGGCGCTGTGTTGTGGATGCTTCTGTGGCTGTACTTGACCTTTGCTTCTGGGTAGGCTTGTCCGGCTCCGTTAGATGGCGCTGCCCGATGCCCTGGTTCTGCTTTCTTGCTGTGTTTGCTGAAGACCCTCCTATGGTTGGCGCTGTGTTGAGTGAGCCTCGTGCTCTTGGTGTCGTCTCGGACTTCTTTGCTCAATGACGACGCAATGATGCCTCCCCGACCTGTTAATCGTCTCGACTTCCTGTGGCGGAGTCCCAGTCAAGGTTCGTGCTAGGTGCTAGGCTTGGCACTCGTTGATTGTGGTTGCTCCTGAGTTGTGCCGGGGGTTTCGATACGCACGCCGGTGCGGTGCGCTAGGTTGTTTGTTGAATCTTGGTATTGTGTTCCTTCGACAACACCCCTCGTATACTTGTTCATCTCATGGTGACGGACCTTCTGCTTCTAGCTTTCTTGGTGATGGGCTAATGTTTTGCTCAGTAGTGTTTTGTCAGGTCGCTACTTCCCCTTTCATGTGTTGTGATTGTGTGTGTGTTTTTTCGTTTATCTCTCCCCTTTGTAACCCCCGTACTCTCTGGTTCATTTGAACCCATCTTGTAGAGGCTGCAAAGTCTCAAGGCAACTTTGAAATATATTCAGGTGGGGAATCTTTCCCCCCCGGTGACCTTTCAAAAAAAAAAAAGTTGCTGCTCCAGCTATTCTTTAGTTATTTCCGCTGGTTGGTCGATGGTTCCTTGGAAGAAATGGGCAGTGCCCAATAAAGAAGATAGTGTTCCTTATTTTCTTTGAGCAAGGGTCTTTGTACAACGCACACTGCTAAACCGCTGTGATCCTCATCGACAAAGTGTGCAGTGCTGAAAAATCATGGATGCACCATATGATTGCAGGAGAAGATCATGTGTTGTACAATGCAAGGTCGTTGGATGAGCAGATTCGTCAGCGCTGGGACTTCTAAGAAATTTAGATATTGGGATGTACGGTGACTGTTCGAAGGGTGATTGTTCTTAGTGGACATGTGAGCTACCGCGGTGGTGCCAATTGAGTAGTAGAACTAGATGTAATGTGGTAGCGTTGCTACATATTGTCGAGTGATGAACTATTGTCGTTGTTGAACTATGTCGAACTTTTCTCGTTTTAAGGTATTTCACAGCTTCTGCCGGATCAGATTCCTAAAATAGAATATTCTATTTTACGGTACGTGTTTTGCGTGTCTATTCTGCCCGACTCGTTTCTACCCTTAAAATGGTTTTAATGGGCACCTTATAGCCCTTTTACTGTTTGCTCTTTTAAGAGATCTCCTAGAGATGCTTAAAGGAGAAGTAAATACAGCTTTAGCGTGTGTTTTCTGTAAGCCACAAAAGATACCGGCGCATGAGCAGGGGGGCGCAGGCGAGCCGCGTCCGTTGTGGACTGGACACGAACTCCCTGACCGGTGGGGTCCTTTTAGCATTTGTTCGTGATGGAGACCGGCCACCCGCTCCAGTGTATACAGTGCGAGCTTATCATCAGACTGTTAGATGGATTGAGCAAAGGCGCCTCATTGGAGATGGCAAGGGGCATGCAGATTCTTGGTGGGCAAGGAGGCTCCATTCGATCACAATCGATCACTTGTTTAATCTTGTCAGTCGTCAACGCAACTAACAACCAAGTTACCTTTGTTTTCTTGATGGTAAGGAATCGACCCAGTTAACTGCGACAAGTGATGAGTAGGAAACACTCTGCATTGTAGCCTGAAACTACATCTATGTTCATATAAACCATGGATTTGGGTGGGCTCACAAATGTAGAAAGCAAAACATCGTTTCCTCCGCGTCGCATCACACCTTGTAGTTGTGCGCCGGCCGTCCGATGTAAAACCTAAAATATGTTGTAGTTCTAGGTTATTATAGCCTCGTGCACATGCACTAGGTATGGAACATTGTTTACTAGAATCCACGCTCTGCATGCGGCTGAAGTATTTTTTTGCCAAATATGGCCTCTGAGCGAAACTAATCTCAACTCTGGCCTCTCTACAAAACTATTTCCAAATCTGATCCCTGAGTTCGGCTCCACATAGGTGGAGCCGACCTTGTACATGTCGGCTCCATCCTATTTGGCGCCGACCTCCCGTTTTAATTTTTTTAAATCCTTAAGAAAATTATGAGACTTTCTGGATGGCGCTGAACTGAACAACGTCGGCTCCATTCTATTTGGCGCCGATCTCAAGAGGCCAGATTTGAAAATAGTTTTGAGAAAAAACCATACATGTGTTTAGTTGCTTAAAGGTGCCAGATTTGTCAAAAAAATACGAGGCTGAACTAACTTGGTAAAAAACAGATTACATGTTGGTCCCCGCATGAGGATGCATGCTATCCGGAGCCATCCGATCAAATTACGGGCCTTTGATCGACGGCTATGGATCTCACGACTGAGCTGAAACACAAAACAGATTTCCATGACTTTTATAGTACTTAATGGGCAAGGAGGTGATTTTTGTTTAAAAAAACCATCTACAAGCGAATTGAAAATAATTGATGTAACACATTCAGTTGGCCTTAGAGCATCTCCATCGACAGACTAAAACACGGCCCAAGGCCTTAAAAACTGCTCCCCGTTCCATAATTCTTATCGTGGTTGTACTTTAAATTTGAACTAAAAACAAGACAATTATGGAAGAGAGCAAGTAAAATTTTAAAGTTTTTGGCCCAAAAAGGCTCCAATAGCACACCTAAAACTACATAGCGACAGAAAAATTTTGGCAGCCAAATAAAATTTTGCTACTCGGGACAATTATTAGGGTCCTTCCTACCAAAACTTCCCTTCAAGCCGCGACGCCGCCAACCGGGACACCATGGAAGTAATTCCCAATGCGAACGTTGTTGTTGGGCTAATGTCGAAGGATGTCCACTGCATTGGGCTTGATCCGCCACCAGCCGAAGGCGGGGCTGCCGTGGAAGCGCCACAAGACCCCGCCGCCGCCACGGCTCCAACGAAGGTGAAGAAACCTGCCAAAAAATGCATCGACGACAACCCCACGCACGAAGAAGAAGGCTGCGACGACCCTACAAGCGTTTGACGATCCCTTCCCCTGTGGCGCACCTTCTCCTCCAGCATTGCCTTAGTCTCCTCCCCCTCCCTTCCCGCTGCTAGCCGAGGTTGAGTCGGCGTCTCCCGTCGCCACGGGCGCCAGCTCTCTCGACTCGATCAAATGATCGAGAGGTAATGTTTTTCTATTTATAATTAATTTGCATGTGTTTTCCATTTGTATGGAATTGTGATGTCATATGTGTGTATTTTGTTCACTTTGATGTATTTAGTACGGGTGTTGAAACTTTTTTGCAGTATAGTCATTCGGCTTTGTTGTTGATATACATCACAAGAAGAGCATCTTCTTGACATGGAAGATGAGTGCTTTGTTGATCCCACTTCATTCGTGTGTGTGTGTGTGTGGGGGGGGGGGGGGGGGGGGGTGCAAATTACAACCTCAACAAAGATAAGTTGTTGTGTGACGCATGGAAGGAAATTGTTCTTGCACCGGTCGTCGGTGTTGAGCAACAAAGTTCAAGTTACTGGGACCGTATTTACGAAGGAGGGCGGCGGCCGAGGAGAGGATGGCAGAAATCAAGGAGAGAAAGACGACCTTCGACGAAACACTGAAGAGGTGGAAAATGAACAAAAGCTCGTGTTCATGTACCCAAGTGGTCTCGGTGAAAAGGGATGAAGATACTTTGGCATGCATGATCTAGTGTTGGCGTCAAGGTGATCTATATTGGAGCCTTCGTGGATGATTCATTGGAGGGTTTGGAGGCATGATAGGCATGGGTGCCACGGGATGCAAGGGAGGCATGGGAGGTATGGATGGCATGGTGGCAATGCAAACAATGGTGGAAATGGTGGCATGGGAGAAATGAATGCAAGCACTAGGGAATGACAATGGAAGGCATGGGTGGCAATGCAACAATGGTGGAAATGGTGGCATGGGAGAAATGAATGCAAGCACTAGCGATGGCAATGGAATCAATGACATTTGAGAGCCTATTTATTATTTTTCTATGAACTTTTGTTTATGTTTGTGATGAAGAATGCTTGTGGCTTAGGCTTAAATTTGAACTCGAGTTTGATATATTGTGGATTTGAACTTAGATTTGAAATATCATGCATATGTAGATTATTATAAGAGTTGTGTACTATTCAATTTTTTTGATACAGTGTACTATTCAATTTTGGGGTCATATATATCGTAGGGCTAGAGTTTGCCTGGTGGAATGGCCGTCGCGAGACATGCAACCAGAGACGGAGGAACGGGGGACGAGCAGGGCTAAGCCACCCCCATGAATTGAGTTTCTTCATGATCATGCTACAAATCACACTTATACTTGATGATTCTAAGCTATTTTCCCCCTCCAAGCACTGTGGCTGGCTCCGTCCCTGCATGCAACCTCGGATTTGTTTTCTTTCTTTGCTTGGTCAATATGTGTGCTTTTGAATTTTAAATAATGAATAATATATGAATGCAGACATCAATGATGCAGAGGCCGAATGAATTCGTCATTTCGAAAAACATGTAGATTATCCTTTCACTAGTAGGAACCATACCCGTTGGTTGGTAGCGAGACGTGAGTGGTGAGACTTTGTTTTTGCGGGTAGGTGAGACTTAGTTAATCTCAATGCTTTGCGGCTACGGTTTTCAGTAGGGGTCGTGTGAATGCATTTGAATTGTATTGTGTGTTTGTAGTTGCATCCTAGTTTTGCCTTGTGTTTTCTCGACAACCGTTTCGAAATATTGATATAGAGGACGAAGTATTGTACGGTAAGTTTCAGGTAAGCCTTTGATTTTTATGGCTTGTGTAAAAATATTAAATCATATAAAGTTGGGTTTTCTGTACACAAAACTCTCTCTTATGTGTATATCATAGAGATCAAGTTCATTTTCCGTAATAGTCCGTACTTAGCTAGCGCATCATGTAAATCAGCAGTGACAACATCCCGATGGCATAATAAAATTTAGTAGTTCTCCAGGCTACGATCCATGCATGGTTTCACTTTCAAGCCTCTCGATACAAAGCATGTGATAAATAAGTACGGAGTACATAACTTTTCTTTAGGGGGATAAATACACACCGAAACTTCGTGATGGGATCAACAGCCCGATTCCTTATTGGGCCATCTGCTCCTTCGGCCCACCACAGATCCAATCGACAGGAAAGGCAGAACGGTGTGGCACTATTTCTCCCGTGGCCGTGCCTAGCACGGGCCAGCCTATTACGATGGTTTTCCTTCTCTTCATTTTCTTTTCTTTTTTCGCTTTTCTTTTTATGTTCTTTTTATTTTTTCTTTCTCGTTTATTTTTTATTTTTCATTTAGGTTTTACTTATATTATATTTTTACCTATTTCATTTTTCTTCAATTTATTTACTCTTGTATTTTTTGTCTGTCATATTGTTAGTGATACATGAACCATTTTTTTGAACAGGTGAACTTATTTTGAACTTGCGAATATTTTTTAATCCCATGAACGATATTTTAAACTGCAAATAGGTTTTTCAAAATTGTGACCACATTTCCAACCTGTAAATATTCTCTTTTGAACCAATGAATTTTTTTCTTAGCGCATGAACTTTTTTCTAAACTCAATGAAGATTTTTCCAAACCACTAACAATTTTAGAACCTCGTTAACCATTCTTTCGACCCCATTCATGCATGGACATTTTTGTCTACCCCGTAAGCAATTTTTCAAATCTCATGAGCATTTTTCTTGTCCATGACTTTTGTAATATCCATAATCAATTTCTTGATAAATGCAAAATTAATGCATGAATTGTTTGTAACAACTGTCATATTTTCATTTTCTAGTAATTTTGTCTTACTGAGTGAAGTAATTTTCCAGAATAAACTAAAACAAAACGAAACATGCCATTGGGCCGGACCAAAGCGCGCCCATCTGCAGACCGTTGTGGGGCAACGCCCCACACTAGCTCGCTAAGAGGGACATACCCATGATGCAGTATAAGCAACATAAAACAATATACACCACATCACAGGAAAGGGCTCACCTGTCTCAAGACAACAAAGACGTCTCAAGACAACGAAGACGTCGTTGTGTATTCGCACATTGAAATGAACCCCAAACTCCGGAAAAAAAAACATGTACTTTATATCGTAAACACACGGATCGAAAGAAGGTTTAGAGATACATAATTAAATTCTCTTACTAGATAGCCACTAGATAATCCACACGAGCGGCTCAAAGGTTGTCCACAAAATTAACGAGGAAAGAAAAGAAAGTCCAACATGACAGCCATGCCATGTGAACAAACCACAACGGAATCGTTAAGCCAACCGGGTGAAACAAGCAACTAGAATTATAAAACAAATGATACCATTGACACGACCAAGAATTAATATAATGTATAAATAAACATAAAATGTCAATTAAGTAACAACATGGTGAACTAAACAATATTTTAAATGAGTAGCGAGCCACACCGAGTCAACCATAAAAGAATCATGTTACAATATCCATAACAACACCAAACATGGCATATCAAACAATTTTTTTTAGGTTGCCCACCCAAACGTCAACTTAATTTGCTTAGATGGGGTTAACCACAAATATCCAATGGAAAGTGTCTCGATGTTAAGTTTTTCAGAGGAGGCCACCCCTGACTACTGACTAGACTTACGTATGAAATCGACTGCAACACTCAAACTGCGAATGAATGGGAGATTCAAGGAGGCTAGTGTAACATGATTAATCACCCGTCAAACAATTCATCTGTTGGCATCAAACCCTGCGCTCATATCTCACTAATTCGATTGTGTAGTTGATTAGTAAAAACCAATGTCATGACCCACTGGCCATGATCAGAAAAATACATACAAAATTCTCTAATCTGACAAAAATTAAAATTATGAGAAGGAAAAAAGTTCCACAAAAGTAACATACCGAGATAAACTAGTTGAAATCTTAAGAACACAAATGTTATGCCATGAACAAAACATAGATTAGAGGTTCAACAAGCTGAGGCTTGTGTCATAGCCGGAGGAAGATATATAATAATTCCAAATTCATCACTTCGGATAGCCCCAAACACCGATAATGAGCAAAGAATCTCAAATAAGCAAATAACTTTTAAAAAGGGTAAAACAACACAAAGTAGCTATTTTACATAGAAGAATGAAATATCCACGCCATGATTGACTATGAATATAAAATTAATATAACTGGTTACTGCTAATTCAAGGTAAACCACATTAAAATTGCGTGGTACAAGAAATTTTGTAACTATAGTGCAATGATGTTTTAGTTACTTGGTATGAATTTAAAAATCGGTGCAACAGAAATTCCTGATGTTTCCAATTCCTATGAAGTGTGTGGGTTTCAACTGTATTGAAAATAAATTCCAAATAAATGGAGAATTTGCGTACATTGTGTAGATGGAGTATGCAGATGTAAACCTAGCAGCGATTGATCTTTACACCATGATTGAGGGTACACAAGATGTCTTTGTTTTGGACTATGATCCTACGCCGTCTCTCTTTGCGCCTTTAAATAGCAAGACTGCCATAGTATAAGATAATATTTGGTGCAACAACCATGCGATGGAGTCTTCAATTAAATTAAACTAGAAAGATACCCGCACGTTGCAGCGGGAATCCATTTAGAAAAAACAACACAAAGGAGCTATTTTACATAGAAGAATGAAATATCCACGCCATGATTGACTATGAATATAAAATTAATATTGCTGGTTACTGCTAATTCAAGGTGAACCACATTAAAATTGCGTGGTACAAGATGATTTCATAACTATAGTGCAATGATGTTTTAGTTACTTGGTATGAATTTAAAAATTGGTGCAACAGAAATTCCTGATGTTTCCAATTCCTATGACGTGTGTGGGTTTCAATTGTCTTGAAAATAAATTCCAAGTAAATGGAGAATTTGCGTACATTGTGTAGATGGAGTATGCAGATATAAACCTAGCTGTGATTGATCTTTACACCATGATTGAGGGTACACAAGATGTCTTTGTTTTGGACTATGATCCTACGCCGTCTCTCTTTGCGCCTTTAAATAGCAGCACTGACACAGTATAAGATAATATTTGGTGCAACAACCATGCGATGGAGTCTTCAATTAAATTAAACTAGAAAGATACCCCGCGCGTTGCAGCGGGAATCCATTTAGAAATTATATTTTGTAAAGAAAAAGGCACAATATGTATGGTACAATATGTCTGCTAAGAGAATATGCAAAATTCAACTTGTCATAGTGGAGATAGTAAATTTAATCAACATGAAATGAGTGTGTATTAGAAATTATTAATGTGGATAATTAGATGGTTAAAGAAGTGGATAATGTGGAGTTTGCATGTAAAGATTAATAAATATTAATGGAGATGACATGGACAATTGATTTGCTAAGAAAGTGGATGATGTGGATAGCTTTCATGTTGAGATAGAAAAATAATGAATGCATTTAGTGGGGTTTTGCTTTATAAGAAGTATAGATATTGACATGGAGCACATGCACATTCTTGTATTGTTATGCATACCCTCTCCATAAGTGAAGTTATTCCTTGGTAGCCTACCAAAGTTCACGGAGATTCTTTACATGACCAGGCATAATGCATCTGTTTACATGAAGAACATACATGTCAGTCTAACTTTTTTCCCTAATACTTGTCCGCAGGTGCAAATGATGGATTTTGGTTAGTATCAAGGTTTCGGATACCAGTGCAAAAAAAATTTCCGGAGGGGGCCGATATTTCCGGTAACCGGGGTTACCGGAAAATACCGGGCGGTTACCGGCCCGAAATTTCGGCAAGAATTTAGGATATAAACTTAAAACGTCGAAAAAAATTTGAAATTCAAATTTCCAAGCATGAATTCATTTCAAATTTGACTAATCCGGGATTTTTCATCCGGTATACACAAATTCCGGGGGGGGGGGGGGGGGGGGGGGGGGGGGGGGGGGGGGGGGGGATAAATCCGGTTACGGCCGGTAACCAAAACCCTGGTTAGTATTGCAACAGAGGAGTACATCTATGGTAGAGTCAAAAGTGCTAGCACAGAAGTTGAGGGTATGTGCACCTTAATTCTAGTTGTTTATTAACACATGGAGTCTAGCATCAGAGGTTTACTTCACCTAATTATTCACTAACAAGACTATATGTTAGTGGGTACAGAAATAGTTCAGCTAGACTGAACTTTACTTCAGTGCCCAAAACATGTTAACTGAATATTCTTCAGTGAGTGTGTGATACAGAAGCACATTTGGTTAAAACACTATTGGTTCCATTTTACCGCTCACCAGAACATGGATAAGTCCTTGGCTTGAAATCCTTGGATGTATCAGAGAATGCAACGCGCGAGAGCTTCATGTCCCTGGCCGGTCACAGGCGACAGTGAAAGGAACATGCTGCAGCCTGAGGATGGTACGAACTGAACTGAACATGCTCGTACTACCTGGCTGTTGAACTAGTGTTGGGGCGGAGCTGCAACCTGTTCACCGGGCATGCCTGACATCTCGCTTTGCTCCGGGACGTCACATCTGGTGCTACTAGCAGTTCACCTTTAAACAACTTGATGATCCTAGCTAGAGTGTCCACCTTCAAACTCCCATGTGACCCAAGAACTTTGCAATGAAATTGAGTCTCCAACAATCAAGCAGCAGTTTTGATTTATTCCAACTGATGGCTACTCCAAAGTCAGCAGCACCACAATTTTTTTGCTGACACGGATTCAAACCAGGGTACATGCAAACTTTTGGTTTAAACACTGGTTTATCACAAGGATGTCCAATGGACGAAAATGACACCTCAATAGCAAACGACTTACATATAGAGTCTCTACGCCTCAGTCGACTGAGACATAAGTTATGTCTCAGTCAACTGATGTCATCTTGTCTATCTTAGACAAATTCAGCCCGTTTAGTCGTTGTTGGGCTCGTTTGACTTGTTTTTTTTCCAGTGCTGACCTCGTGTTGTTTGGGCTGCTGTTGGGCTGGTGTTTGTTAGACAATCGATCGAGTCCTCTAATGAAGATCGATCAATATCTGCTTATACGCAGTTCCCTACTATGTGGCATGGCAATCTTTCACGGTACGGATCTACCTTACTCTCCTTCGTAGCGTCGAGTCAGCATCTTCCTCTGTAGTTCATTCTCTGTGCATTGAAACTTCTCTCTCCCGGCCTAAGCCGCTGTTTTCCTATCTCTAAAGATGGATCGGTGTTCTGGTCAGCAAGCAGCAGCAGCTACTTATGCAACGACGCCACATTGCAAAATTCTATGCAAAGATCACATATTTCCAAACCAGTAGCGTGCTGCCAGCACATCACTCATACCCCATGCATGCATGGTTGAATGCACATGTACGTGCATGTACGAAGCATGCAGGTCCATGGGTATTTGGCTAATACTTCATGTTCAATACGTATAGCAAATTTAGTTACATAGCAAATTAACCAACAAAAACAATAATTAGCCTCTAACTATTATCTTACCTAAAATAATTAATAACTTGAAAACACGAGTTATCACAGCCACGACGTTGTCAACACCATCAACCATGGGTTAGTGCGAGCCTTTCATGCCAACCAAGACCACGACAACACCGAGGTTGTTGACGCCTTGCCTATTTACGACCACATGGAGCCTGTTGCAACTTCAATTGCAACCGGCGTTCAAAAAAAAAAATAAAATAATAATTAAAATTAAAAAAGAAAAACAAACAAATAATTAAAACTCAGTTGCAAAGTGCACTTGAAACATGTCTGTCTAAAGAAAAAAACTCAGTTGCAAGTGTAGTTGAAACTGGCATGTCTAAAGAAAAAACTTAGTTGCAAATGCAGTTAAAACTGACCTGTCTAAGGAAAAAACTCAGTTGCAAATGCAGTTGAAACTGGCCTGTCTAAGGAAAAAACTCAGTTGCAAGCGCAGTTGCAACTAGCCTTCAAAAAACAAATAAATAATAACTGAAAAATAATAAAATAAAAATAACAAAATAATTAAAAAAATCAGTTGCAAGTGCAGTTGCAACTGGCCTACATAAAAAAAACTCAGTTACAAGTGCTGCAGTTGAAACTAGCATGTCTAAAGGAAAAAACTCAGTTGCAAGTGCAGTTGAAACTGGCCTGTCTCGAGAAAAACTCAGTTGCAAGTGCAGTTGCAACTGGCCTGTCTTAAAAAAACTCAGTTGCAAGTGCAGTTGAAATTGACATGTATAGAAAAAAAAACTCGGTTGCAAGCGCAGTTGCAACTGGCTTCCAAAAAATAAAATTATAATTAAAATTAATAAAAAAGAAAAAAACTCAGTTGCGAGTGCAGTTGGAACTAGCCTGTCTCAGAAAAAAAAAACTCGGTTGCAAGTCCAGTTGCAACTGGCATGTCTCGAGAAAAAATTCAATTCCAAGTGCAGTTGCAACTGGCTCCACAGAAAAACCAAAAAAAATAAAATAATTGAAATTAATAAAGAAAATATAACAAAAAAATCAGTTTCGAGTGCAGTTGCAACTGACCTATCTTACAAAAAAAACTCAGTTGCAAGTGCAGTTGAAACTGACCTGGCTAAGAAATAAAATCAGTTGCATGCACAGTTGCAACTGACCTGTCTCGGGGGAAAACCCAGTTGCAATCACAGTTGCAGCTAGCTTCCAAAAAAACAAAAATAATAAAAATAAAAATTAATAAAGTAAAAATAAAAAATAAAAACTCAGTTGCAAGAGGTCAATCTTACAAAAAACACTCAGTTGCAAGTACAGTTGAAACTGGCCTGTCTAAGGAAAAGACTCAGTTGCAACTAGACAGTCTTTAGAAAGTGCAGTTGCAAACTGGACTGTCTAAGAAAAAAACTCAGTTGCAATCGCAGTTGCAACTGGCCTGTATCGAGTAAAAACTCAGTTGCAAACGCATTTACCATTGGGTTAAAAAACTAAATAATAAAAATTAAATTAATAAAGAAAAATAACAAAAAATAATAGTAAAATTTAGTTACAAATGCAATTGCAACTCGCCTGTCTTATACAAAAACTCAGTTGCAAGCGCAGTTGCAACTGGCTCCAATTTTTTTTTAAATTAATAAATAAAAATACAAAATAATAATACAAAAATCAGTTGCGAGTGCATTTGCAACTAGACTGTCTTAGAAAAGTGCAGTTGTAATTTTCCTGTCTCAAAGAAAAGAAACTCAGTTAAAAGTGCGGTTGCAATTGCCCTGCCTAAGGGAAAAACTCAGTTGCAATCGCAGTTGCAACTAGCCTGTCTCGAGAAAAAACTCAGTTGCAAAACGGCTTCCAGAAGAAAAAAACAACAATTCTAAGATTGTTCAAACTTAATCAAAAAATAAGCCTTGCCACAATTAAATCAACACAAAAAAAAACTAGTTCACATAACCATCCATTACGTAACACAAATTATTTTAATTCAAAAAAAATTAGAAAAAATAAAAAATTAATACAAAAAAAGACCAAACCGAAAACAAAACCATAAAAAAAAATAGCCCATGTATCTATTTTTGCAGAAAAAGGTTACAAACAAAAAAATCCTAAATCAGACCCGAAATGGACATTAAAAAAAAATCCAGCCCAGTCTACTGCCAAACTCCAAAAAAAAACGACGAACAAAAGCCCAATAGAACTGCCCCGTTTCGGCCCAGCTTGTTACGGGTGCTCAGAAAAAAAAAACAATTCAGACAAAGCCCAGTCTACTGCCAAACTCCAGAAAAAAAAACGACAAACAAAAGCCCAATAGAACCGCCCCGTTTCGGCCCACCTGTTAGGGGCGCCCAGGAAAAAAAACAATTCAGACAAAATCCAATAGGGGGAGCAGGAGACAAAACGGGCCAACCAACAAAAACACGGATCGCAAAGCAAAAGGACGATCGGACGGCCACGAATGTGACTGAGACATAAGCTATGTCTCAGCTAGCTGAGACTTAGCAAAACCGATATACGATTGCTTAATAGTTTCGTTCTGCGTCTTTCCTACGAAGAAAGTCAGCCAGCCGGACACCTGAGCAGATAAATTGTACGGACACAGAAAAAAGTCAAACAAACGCTTGTCGATAATTAGGTCGATTCGAGCTACACCATATAAACATCAGAAAAATAATTGCAAGTTTTGCAACACTCGATTCGGGTTTTCAGTCACTACTCGACTACTCGTGCAGAGTCGCGGCTGGCTGGACCTTGGCGTCAAGCACGTCGGCGCAGATGTTACCCATAGCACGGTAGAATGCGGCAAGGCTGGAGAGCTGAGCGGCGGACATCTTGGCCATGAGCACCCTGGCCGCCAACTCCTTGTCCTCACTCACCTTGAGCCTACTGTTGAGGTACCCGGACGCGTTCCGCACCGTCGCACCCATCTGCATCAGCCGCTTCTCCTGCTGCGAGCTCAGCGCTGCCGCCGTCTCCAGGAAATCGTCTCCCGCGTCGAGGTCCCGGCGCTCCACCTCGGCCGCCGGCTTCTGCGTGTTGCCACCGCCGCCGCCGAAGCACATGTTCTTGGCCAGCGAGAAGCTCCGGACGAGCACCTTGCGCTGCTTCTCGATGTCGTGGCTAAGCTTCGGCGCCGCTAACGCAGTGGCCGCGGCCCTGTGGACGCGTGTGGGAACGGCGGTGAGCGAGGCCTCGTAGGCGACCACGGCGCGCACGAATTCCTGGTAGGCCTTGGGGCAGCCTGGGTAGTCGAACTCGTCGGA
The DNA here is from genome assembly GCA_947311845.1 of Poa pratensis. Taxonomy (NCBI): domain Eukaryota; kingdom Viridiplantae; phylum Streptophyta; class Magnoliopsida; order Poales; family Poaceae; genus Poa; species Poa pratensis. The sequence continues at coordinate 36,113,484 of CAMZMU010000106.1, forward strand.
GCCGGGCTGGCGCATGCGCTCCGGGTGGAACTGCAGACCCATCATGAACTTGCCCTCGCCAGGGCTGTACGAGTTTGGGTCGTAGAACCCCTCCACCAAACCGTCCGGTGCGAACGCCATTGGCACGAAACGCTCCGCCAGCCGCCGCACGCCCTGGTGGTGGTAGCTGTTCACCATGATCTCCTCGCCGCCGCCGATGGACTCAGCGAACCAGTCGTGCAGCGGCGTGCCGGGCAGGACACGCAATGGGTGCCGGTGCCCGTCGTAGTCGGCGTAGTTCATGTGGCACACGGCGGTGTCATGCGAAGGGAGCTCCTGGTCGACGTCCTGGTAGAGCGAGCCGCCGCAGGCGACGTTGAGCATCTGCGAGCCCCGGCAGATGCCGAGGAAGGGTATGCCACGCTCGAGGCAGCGGCGCGTGAGGAGGAGCTCGATCGAATCCTTCTCGTGGTCCATGGACGCGTCGCTCGGGTGGAGCCGCCGCACCTCCTCTAGCTGCTCCGTCTTGAGCGCATCCTCGCCGCCGTAGAGTGAGGGGTCGATGTCCTCGCCCTCGCAGAGGAGCACGCCGTGGATGGGCTCGAAGGAGTCGAGTATGGCATGCACGCCGGCGACACGCGGCACGATCACCGGCACGGTGCCGTAGCCCACGATGAGGTCCAGGTGGTACTCGCCGACGAAGTCGACGAACTTGTTCTTGCGGACGGTGCGGCGGGAGACGATGAGCACGCGGGGCAGGATCCGGGACAGGTCAGGGGAAGAAGACATGGTTGGCTAGCAGTTTCTGCCTCGTAAACCGCGATCACAAGTGTCAACCGAGGAGCTCTTGAGATTGTATAGCAATGGCGGTGGGTGTTTGGATTTGTGGGGGGAGGCTGCATCTGGGATCGAGGTATTTATAGAAAGGCATCGATCGAGAGTATAGCTGAATATATGGATGATGATCCATCGATTGATCACGAAATCGGGTGCGAATAATTTATTGCCAAAACTGAAGTGTGTTTACCATGCGCGGGAGGAGGAAACTTGGGCAAGGCGCCGCGTGCAAACACTGAAATCAAAGGCCTAATAAGCCCCCGCAAAAAAAAAAAAAAAAAACAAGGTAGCGCAATATTGCTAATTGCACCCCCAAAAGGTGTCGGATTTGTCGTTTTCGTCAAACCACGGTTGATTTTTAGACCGTAGGATTCATGGACGCAGCTTCAATGACTTTGTGCTTTTCACGGCTAGACATTGGAGACATATCTGCCTCTCAAAGGAGATGTAATAGACTGCAATAGATGCATCAACCAAACACAAAAACCCAAGTGCTCAGAAAAAATCTGTAAAAATTCCAGTAATTGTTATATGTTGAATTATACATTGTGGGAAAGTTTTGTACGATTCGGGCATATCGTTTATGATTAAACCTCGTTTTAAGTTCCACACCAAATATTAAACTTAAAATGGGGTTTATTCACAAACCGTATTTCCGAATCCAATAAGACTTCCCAGAATGTAATGAATTTTTTTAAATTTTTCTGAGAACTTTGGATTTTGAGTTTGCCAAATGCATCTATTTCTGTCTATTGGACTGGATTTGAGAAGCTGAGATGGCTTCAAAGTCCAGCAGTGACTTTGAAACACTGCATCCACTATTCATTTGTGGTGGTTTGTGATGATTAACGCGGATATGGCGATGACGGGGAGCCTGAGCGACGCGGTAGCGAGGACGAAGTTTCGATGTGCAAGGTTAGTGAACATGATGTATGGTTTGTTGTGCAATGAGTGGGGGCAACGAGACCAGACATCATTTTCGGGGTGGGGCAGGGGTTTATGGAATTGTCGAGGTGACGAAAGGACCAACGGTCGTGTCAGTATGATAAGGATGGGGCGGCAAGCATAAGGTGGTGGAGACACCATGTTAGACTGGGTAAAAGGGCGTGTGGCTATAGGTATAAGATGAAAGGGATAAGTGGGACTAAGATTCGGCTATGACCACAAATCGAGTAACATTGCAATCGCCTGTGCTTTAGGAGGACCCAGAATATATGCATTTATATTGTCAATGTTGTTGGTTAATTGTGTGGATGAGAAACTATGCTTAGAATATCGCGACGGTGATAAACTTTGATTGTACTTGTGTTCTTAGCTAATAAACTCCAATTACTCCACACAAAATAATGCATATTCAGTCCAGCAAAACTTATATCGCACATTTCGAATTTTTAGACCTCTCTGGTCTTCATTCCATGATCACATGGAAAAAACTCCTAATCCATGCTCATCCTGGTCAGCATAGTTGGATCAAGCATTAAGATGTATCTTTCGAGCTCTGCTAAACACATTAACTCGTCAAGGTCACGGTTGCTTAATTTGTTGGTAGTACTGACACACATTCCTATAAAACCATTCTGGCGAGGTCACCCTCGCTTTGTTGCTTTTTAGTGACCATTCCACCTTGCACTAGCCTCCAAACCTCCTTCGTCATCATGTGTGTGTCTGTCGACGTTGCCACACTACAAATTTGCCCGATATTTGAGAAAATCAATTGACGTAGAAGAAGTAAATTTGCAAAATACATTTAAGTTTTAGTTGAATTATTTCAAGTTATATACCCACAACGGAATAGACTAATATCAAATTGTGCTTGACAAATAAACGTCGGCACATTATCAAATTGCTCCCGAGCACCAGTGCTCCCTCTGTTTGAAAAACATCAAAAATATTTAAAAGATTCAAAAAATCGGAAAAATCATACATGTTCTCAATAATGTATTCTATGCGAAAATCCAAATCACAATGTGAAATACTTTGCATTTTGAGCTACACAAGAATGAGAAATGTACAGATCTGAGTTTAGTTGTTTCAACTTTCCAAATTTGTTATTTTTGTGCAGGCCATAATATAAAATATTTCACAATATTATTTTGCACACTTGCATAATTGAGAATGTCATATTCGACTTAGCAATAGTAAATTATATTTAAGTTTTATTTCAGGTTATATACCCGCAATGGAATAGACTAATTCAAAACTGTGCTTGGTAAGTAACGCTGCCACAATATTTTAGCAAGAACTAAAAATTAGTTGTTCCATATGTCTCCATATTGTGTTTGATAAACAAATTTGTCCCACAATTAATATTTTACAAGAGAAGATAACTTGCGTTTATCATACTCTCTAAATGGAGGGCAGACCATATTCTTTCCTTGAGGCATTTAATTGTTGCAAATGTTTCCTTGAGGAATATGCTCTCGGACATAGTAAAACATAATTATAATCATGTGTTCTGAAATTAGAGGAGGCGAGGTATACGCTTAATTAGCAGCAAGCATGTGCTATACTTGCTTCGGTCACTAGACATTGACAAATTAGTGGCGTAACTTAAGTGGATTTTGATAAACTTGGTGAGTAGTGAGAGTAGTGGTCGACGCGTGTTTGGTTGTTATCCCAAGCTGCTGATGTGTACTCTACATCCCAGCGCGTGTGCTTAATTGTACGTGGTATTCCATCTTGACTGACTCGCGAAATTAATATATAGCTTGACCCTTAGTGCAGTGCAATCATTTATATCTACCAAATCATAATTATCTAGCAATCGTCTAAGCATGAGAAGAACGGCGCTTTGTTTAGTTTGGCTATACGTTGCAGCAAAAGGCCGGGTAGCATTCAGTTCTACTAGTCGTCAGCCCGTGCATTCACACAGGCTTATATGCCGAATATTTAGAAAGTTACACTACAAACTTATTGCTTAAACTTGTGTATTCTCATTCGTTGGACCTTGTTTGACAAATTTGATATTTAGCGTAATCATAAAAAAACTATTGAAACCAACTATAGATAGTATCCTTGGTAACCCATGGTGCTGAAAAGTAAAAAATTAACAGAATTTGGAAGAGTAGAACTATGATTTCAACAAATTGTACTAATTTTTACCACGTTATATCTGTGATCTACCACACAAAAAAGTAATAATTGTAGCTTTATTAAAAAATATATTTAAAACAGAGTACAACTCCATTCAGCTAACAGAAAGAGCATATGGCATGTAACACATGACGATCACATCAATGGTACTACATATAAGAAGCTTTAATATCTTATTTTCATAAGGACCAAGAAAAATTATGATAAAAACATATTATAGTCAATATACATACTTTATGCCTATTTCAGTAGCATGGGACTCGCAACAATATTACCAGTTACATGTAAGCTACTGCATCGCTTGTAAATTTCTTAACACAGAGTCCTCAGAAGCAAATAGAATTTGTTCTTTCCATCCGGAGAAGTGAGTTACAATCTGAAAAGAAAAACCAAAAAACCATTAGTAAAGATCAGTTTAATTTGGAAGAATTTAAATTCTGGTCTATTTACTAAAGTAGTACATATCAAAATCGAATCAGTATGCATGTGAGATCAAACCAAAAAAACTATTAGTAAAGATCAGTTTAATTTGGTAGAATATAAATCCTGATCTTTCAGCTAAAGTAGGTGATATTAAAGGCGTATCAGTCTGCATGTGCTTTCACACTAGTTAGACGAATATGGTTGTTTTAAATGGGCTTATAATGTACACACGCCAATTCGATAAACCTTCCATGGCCCGGGAATTGGTGGGCATTTTCTTCATACAATTATGTACATAAAATCGCAGGGATCTTTTTATATTTTCTACCACTAACGTACCGTGATATATGATGAAATACACCTTCCATATCGCAGTATACCGTAACAAAAAGAATGTGTGGCTTAACCAATTCAAACCATCCGTACCTTAAAAAAGAATATTAAAAAAATAACTCCACATGCCAATCGTATGAAGGGCAGGAAGCAATTTTCTACTCCAATCTACCAAAGAGGGGAGCATGTCGTATACCAACCTGGATTATTAATTAAGATCTCACCTCGTTTCTCTCCAACGTAGTTTCACTGGAACAACGTAAGCAAATACACTTTGAAGATGTGTGGCTTAAATAATGGAACATAAGCCCTGACTACGTATCCCTTTTATCCACTTAGTTATCGCTATCAATTTGGAATGCCCAGCTCTGACGGCTTGCATAATATGCATAATAGGGCAAAAGGTGCACATACCTTGAAGTAATTGTCATCGATCGTCAAAATGAAGTTCTCCAAATTGTCATCAAACCTCAGCCATTGACCTGCATGATTGTGCACCAGGTGGAATGAGGGCATTTTATCTGTCAAATTTTATAAAATTCATGTGTTTGTATAGGAAGTATGGGCGATACAGCCTATGACCATTAATAAGTTAATATTCTTTAGCCAAAAAGTTCGGTCGAAAAATTATGGTTGTTGCGACCATATTCGGCCTAAAATTATGGCGACACGGCCTATAACCATAAACCCACACGGAGATTTATTTACGATTCTTAAATGTGATATTACAAATCTACATAGTAGGAAATTATTAAACTATGCAAATCCACATACAGGTTTATTGGGGATTAAAGACTGTCAGTAACCATCATTATGTAGCAGAATGCAACAATCAATTTACCACAACAATATCCAGAATCTTCAGTTCTTATGAACTCTTTAGTTCACATGATTTCTCATAATTCATTTGTCTCTTTTTCCACTTTTGACATTACCACCACCTATCTCAGTGGTTGTGATAAAAAATATTAAACCAAAAGGTCATATTTGTGTGGATATAGGGATAATATTGGACAATGTACAATTAAAAGGAAGCTGAAGCATGAAACCTATCATTTTCGTGTTTGTGCAACTTCTGCACCATGGCCTTTATCCTCTTTCCCCTTGACACGAATAATCCAGTCATGTAGATCAGCTATATGCCATGAATAACAAAACAACTTGTCTAAAACTGAATGATATTAAATAACGGATGTTTACAGCTACGTACATGTTTGCTAGAGGAAATTGTGTGGAACTGCTGTCCGCCATAAGAAGAAAAAGGTGCGTACCTGTTTGCTAGAAGAAAATGTGAGGAATCGCTGCATATAGCTGATGAAAATTATAATTAGAAGGTACTGGTTTCCTGGGATTTGATGCAGCTTATAGTTACGAAACGATCTTAATTTTCTTCAACCAAAAGCTCAGCAAATTCTGCTCAATTTAGATTCAGGTCGATGCAGAACACCTCGTGCCTGCCTAGCAGACCTTGTTGGCAACACTGCCGTTGGAGTTGTGCTGCATGCTGCTGTCGACCGCGCCGGCCGGCCGCTCGCTGGGCCAGGCTGCCATGACCACACGATACTGCATAGGTTAGGTTAAGATTTGAAGATGCAGGTACAGGTTACGATTTACCTCTGCCTGAAATTTTGATCACACAATGCGGTCATGAGAATGAATCGGATCTGCTTGCGGTAGAGCAGAGGAAGGACAACCGGGTAAGAAGTTTTAGGAGGAAGTTTTCAGCCAGGACGTTGACTACTACCGAGGATAGCGTTGAAGTGCAGCCGGCGGCGGAGCTGTGATAATATTTGGGAATCTCATCTAGGAAGGTTTAGGGCGTGGGACGGTAAGATTTTTTTTGAATGACGTGCAGCTTTGGGTTTCTGCGTGCGCCAGGACGCGTGATCAATCTACGGTCAACGATGGATAAATAAGCTAATCCGACGGACTATTTTCTTTAGCGTGTGAGAGTTAACGTGGAGCCTTCTACGGTGCCTCCAATTAGTCTATACTACTATTAAAAGAGCAAACTTGTGTTGATACATTAAATCTGAACCCTTCAATATTTGGCCAACGGTCCAGATCGCTCCAATGTTTGACAACTCAACACACCTTTTCGTTTTCATGTTAATTACAGGAATTGCCACCGCCTAAAAGAAACTGGTCATTAAATAAAAAAAGGAGCGACACCTTCCTCGCGGGCGCGCGACCATCTCTGGCGGAGCTGGTCCAGCTGATCCAGCAGCAGAGAGCGGGCAGGTGGCTAGACAGGGGTTCTGTGGTGCTTGTATAACAGATTAACAGTGGCCTCCCATGAGGTGTTGCTCATGGAGCTGATCCATATAGAGGTCCAATCGATCCATCATTTGCTATTTCACTTTCTATAAATCTAGAACTATGATTACATAATGGCATCAAATTCTTTGTGGTTAAATGGTTCGAATTATTTGCTCCTGCCTTCAACGCAAGGCTTGCCCGAAGATGCTTCACATGCGTGCATTGATATTCGTAATAATGATCAGTTCATTAGGAGATCGGTTTAGACCTCGATTCCTATGCTGACGATCAGTATGAATACCAACGGGAAGAATACCAACGGGAAGAGACAAAGGAGACAATAAGAATCCTAAAGAGGAACATATCGTCGATCCAAACAGTGGTGCACATAGCTGAGAGAGTGCAGGCGAAGAACAGAGCCAGTGAAAAGTTGGCTAAGGAGAATCAAAGATGCTGCCTACCAAGCTAAGGATGTTCTTGATTTGTTTGACTATCGAGTTCTACAAGCACAAGCTGAAGATAATGGCAGGGTTAACTCAGTTGCTTCAGCTGCAGCGTTCCCGTCCTCTTCATCCACAACCACCATCATCACTGCCTCAACGGTAAATCAGTCATTTCGTGTTCTCAAACGCTTCCTTTTAACTGATGAAGATATTGATGAGTTGATTTCTGTAGTGGATTCATTTGTTGATATAGTATCAGTATTCATTTTTCAACTTAGACTTGCGAATCTTACCGGATTAGACAAAATTTAAGTAAAAAATAATTCAGAAATTCAGTTTTAAAATAAAATTATTCTAGCGTCTGGCGAACAAATATCACAGTTATTCTTTACACATCTAAACAACAACGTTGTTATTGAAGACAGTTTAATACGGCACAGTTTTGCTATTCTCATCCCAATTAAATTCCAAGCCAAGTCTAATATAAATTTGAACTTTTTCATCGCGCCCAGTGTGACCTAACACGTCACCCTTGCCATGCCGGTGACAACTTATTTTGTGCGGCTCTGTGATGTAGTTTTTTTCTTTCGTTGCAACGCATGGGCATGTTTGCTATATTGTAAATTACAAATTTCGTCACAAAAAAGGTATATATCCAAAAGCTATTTTATATTTAGATGAAATTGTACTATGGTTTTTGCCTTTTTAAACATATTACCAAAACAAAACAAGGTAGTATTTGATTCAACATATGTTGGTATAGACTTGCATTCCACATGCGTTGCGCATTCCAATGGAGGGTGGGTTAGTGGGTATGTAATGCATAGGTGAAACTTGATTGGGGGTCATAGCCAGCGATGCTATTCTACCTCATGTTGCACATCATGTAATATATTCTTTCCAGAACAGAGGTCTGTGTTACTTCGTGATGGGACTAAATTAATCATTCTTGTTTGCCGATTCACCAGTGAACTTCTATCATTCTTTACTTATAAACATATTTGTAAAAGTAAGGATGGCTTGTAAATTTGAATAATATGACTACTCCATTTTTCTAATGTTATTTGTTGCTTGTTATTTACAGCATGTATGCCGTCCACCCGATTTTTCCGCTAATGCGGGATGGCATGACTAGCATATCCAATGTTTATTTTTCACAATAATTTATAGGTCATCACTGGACCTAGAACACACGGAGGAGGAACGAATCATATGGGAATCTTATTTGCGTAGGATTTTTCAGCAATGTTTTATTGCTTGTAATATGACTAACTAAATTTCTAACATCTGTAATATACCTTAGATGTTCTTTATTTTTTTCATTTATGTTTAACATTTGCAATGGTTGGTTACGTGCGTTGCACGTGCACGTCAACTAGTAAATATAAGATATAAAATTATAGTACGTGGAGTCTATCTGCGAGCTGCAGTTTCTGCACGTGCGCGTTTAGTGTTAAAATAAGCATTGTTCAGTAGTTGTAAATCGTTGCTAGCTAGCGATAGCTTTATTCTCCGAAAACGTGGGAGGAATAGGACAAGTTCTCCGTCTTTTTTGGTGGAGAAAGATAGAGCATGAGTGACGAGTGAGAGAGGCGGCCGGTGGTTTGTTTGGGAATAAAGCTGTATCACTAGTAGAAACAAGGTCTTTGGTCCAGAGTTTCATTTGGCTTTAGTCCTGGATGGGCTTTGGACTTGGACTAGAGGGGGGGACTAGTCCCGGTTCAACGGCTACGAGGCCGCACTGGACTAATCCCGGGTCGAACGGGACCTCTAGTCCCGGTTCGTATTACGAACCGGGACTAGAGGGGTGGTGGCAACCGTTCGCCTGGCGCGAGCCCTTTAGTCCTGGCTGGTGGCTCAAGCCGGAACTAAAGGGCCAAACCGTTCGCCTCCCGCCCGTTCCGCGCGATCAAAACACGGGAAAACGTGATTGCTACAGTACCCGCGGCCATTTCTGTTCGTCTCCCTCTCTCCTCTCTTCTTCCCCCATCCCCTCCACCATGAATCCACCGATCACTCGCTACGGGAAGGTGCTCGCACATGGCACGACCTATCTCAATGTCGTCTACACGAACGACAGCGCCAAAGGTGCCGGTTTTTCTTTCCGATTTCGAGTATTGGCTTGAAGAGGAGGAAGACAAGTTCACGGGCCTTGATCTCGAGTACACGGCCGATCAAAGAGATGTTGCCGTCATCCAACTTTGTTTCAAGAAACATGGCATGGTCTTCCAGTGGGCAAAGTAAATACGAAACTTGTCATAGTTTTAATTGGGGCTTTTCTTTGATTAATTCATAGGATAGGAAAATTGCATAGGATAGCAACATGTCCATTTGAATCCTATGGGAAAAGGCAATTCCTCTTTGATATAGTGAAAGAATTTTCCTTGTAGCTGCATATTGGCCATCGTGGGAGAACATGTCATAGTTAATTTAGAGGCTTCTTTTGATTCATATAGGATAGGAAAATTGCATAGGATATATAGCAACATGTCCATTTGAATCCTATGGGAAGAGCAATTCCTCTATCCACACCGGCTCTCGTCCGCTCTATTATTCGGATGTGGTATGATTGTTTGTTATAACTATATATTTGTTTCATTTCGTGTTTATGACAATTATGCCGACCAACTTGACATAGATATATTTTTATCTAGGAGGTAGTTGAACCGGAAATTCCAACTGACCCTATTGTCGAGTTTTTTGAAAAAGAAAACAATGATTTGAAAGCAAAATTGAAAAGAAGTGAAGATCTTCGTCTCCAATGCTTAGAAGAGAAGATGAAATTGGAGTTGAAGCTTGCCGACGTTGTCGGTGATCACGAGATCAAGATGGATGCAATGCGCTTGAAGCTTAAAAAGATTAGAAAATATGCCATTAATCAAGAGGCTTGATATCATTATGCTGTTGGTTCAATAATTACCTTAGTTGCGATTTTGATCGCATTTGTTGTTGGATTTAATTTTTAGATAGTTGTATGTTAGTTTCAATTAATGTATGTTTTATGAGAACTATGTATTACATTTGGTCACTACTCTACTTTGGTTTTAATGTGGTGAACTTGTATTAATGAATTTGGTCAGTTCTCTATTCTATTCATGATGTAGTGTGTAATTGGTCGATTATGTTCGTTTACCGTAATGGGTTTTAGCGGTGATTGCGTTTGATATACTTATATAATGCAGATGAGCCATCCATGGATGTACGCTGACCGACGCTCTAACGAGTACATTCAAGGCGTGCGTTCTTTTTCGATGTGGCTGAGGCAAACACGCGGAATGGTTTTATGTGTTGTCCATGCCGTAACTGTCGGAATGAGAAGGATTACTCTTCCTCAAGAACCCTTCACATCCACCTGATTCAGTTCGGTTTCATGTCCGGCTATAATTGTTGGACCAAGCATGGAGAAAGAGGGGTTATAATGGAAGACAATGAAGAAGAAGAGGATCATGACAACTATCCTACGTTCTCTGAACACGGTGGTACTACAATGGGGGAAGACGAAGCTGAAGAAGAGCCCATTGTTGATGAGCCCGATGATGATCTTCGTCGGGCCATTCATGATGCACAGATAAACTGCGAAAGTGAAAACGAGAGGTTGAAGTTGGAGCGCATGTTAGAGGATCACAGAAAATTGTTGTACCCAAATTGCGAAGATGGGCAGAAAAAGCTGGGTACCACACTGGAATTGCTGCAATGGAAGGCAGAGAATGGTCTATCTGACAAGGATTTGAAAACTTGCTGAAAATATTAAAGAGAGATGCTTCCAAGAGATAACGTATTGCCCCACAGTACATACGAAGCAAAGTAGAATGTCTGCCCTCTAGGATTAGAGGTGCAGAAGATACATGCATGTATCAATGACTGCATCCTCTACCGCGGTGAGGAGAACGAGAATTTGAATGCATGCCCGGTATGCGGTGCATTGCGGTATAAGATCAGGCGAGATGACCCTGGTGATGTTGAGGACGAGCCGCGCCCCAGGAAGAGGGTTCCTGCCAAGGTGATGTGGTATGCTCCTATAATACCACGGTTGAAACGTTTGTTCCAAAACAAAGAGCATGCCAAGTTGTTGCGATGGCACAAAGAAGACCGTAAGAAAGACGTGATGCTGAGACACCCCGCTGATGGGTCGCAGTGGAGAAAAATCGACAGAGAGTTCCCGACATTTTCAGATGACGCAAGGAACTTAAGATTTGGTCTAAGTACAGATGGGTTTAATCCTTTCGGGGAGCAGAGCTCCAGTCATAGCACCTGGCATGTGACTCTATGTATCTATAACCTTCCTCCTTGGTTGTGCATGAAGCGGAAGTTCATTATGATGCCAGTGCTCATCCAAGGCCCGAAGCAACCCGGCAACGACATTGATGTGTACCTGAGACCATTGGTTGAAGAACTTTTACAGTTGTGGCGTGAAGAAGGTGTACGTGTGTGGGATGAGCACGAACAAAAGGAATTTGACCAACGAGCGTTGTTGTTTGTAACCATCAATGATTGGCCTGCTCTTAGTAACATTTCAGGACAGTCAAACAAGGATACAATGCATGCACGCACTTTTTAGGTCAGACTGAAAGTATACATTTAGGTAACAAGAATGTGTACCCGGGGCATCGTCGATTTCTTCCAAAACAGCATCCCGTCAGAAAGAAAGGCAAACATTTCAAAGGTGAGGCAGATCACCGGACGAAGCCTACCTGCCCTACTGGTGATGATATATATGACATGGTCAAGGATTTAAAAGTAATCTTTGGAAAGGGTCCTGGCGGACTATCTGTTCCGAATGACGCTGAAAATCACGTACCCATGTGGAAGAAGAAATCTATATTTTGGGAGCTACCCTATTGGAAAATTCTAGAGGTTCGCTCTGCAATCGACGTGATGCACATGACGAAAAATCTTTGTGTGAACCTGCTAAGGTTCTTGGGCGTGTATGGGAAAACGAAAGATACAACGGAATCACGGCAGGACCACCAACGTATGCACGAACGAGACGGCCTGCATCCAGAGAAGTATCAAGGTCTTGCCAGCTATGCTCTTACCAAAGAAGGGAAGGAGATCTTTTTTGAAGTTTTGAGCAGTATCAAGGTCCCGTCTGGCTTCTCGTCGAATATAAAGGGAATAATAAATATGACAGAGAAAAAGTTCCAAAACCTAAAGTCTCATGACTGCCACGTGATTATGACACAATTATTTCCGGTTGCATTAGGGGTCTTCTACCGGAAAATTTCGAGTACCCATTGTGAAGCTATGTGCATTCCTCAATGCAATTTCTCAGAAGGTAATCAATCCAGAAACTCTACAAAGTTTACAGAAGGATGTGGTCCAAAGTCTTGTCAGCTTCGAGTTGGTGTTTCCACCAACCTTCTTCAATATTATGACGCACCTCATAGTTCACCTAGTCGAAGAGATTAGGATTCTCGGTCCTGTATTTCTACACAATATGTTCCCCTTTGAGAGGTTCATGGGAGTCTTAAAGAAATATGTTCATAACCGTGCTAGGCCAGAAGGAAGCATTGTGAAGGGCTATGGAACAGAGGAGGTCATTGAGTTTTGTGTTGACTTTATTCCTGACCTTAATCCGATCGGTGTTCCTCAATCGCGCCATGAGGGGAGACTGCGTGGAAAAGGCACGCTAGGAAAGAAAGCAACAATATGTATAGATGGGCATTCTTTCACTCAAGCACACTACACAGTTCTACATAATTCTAGCTTGGTGGCTCCATATATCGAGGAACACAAGAATATGTTACGCTCGAAATACCCGGAGCAACGTGACGATTGGATTGATGTAGAACACGTGAAGACTATCGGCGGTTGGTTGTAAATACGTCTCATTAATGACACCGTAGTTGGAAAAGAGCTATACTTATTGGCCAAGCAACCATCTTCGACTATATTGACTTTCCAAGGGTACGAGATAAATGGGAATACATTTTACACGGCCGCCCAAGATAAAAAGAGCACCAACCAAAACAGTGGTGTCCGCTTTGACGCAACAAACAACAATGGGCAAAAGGACACATATTATGGTTACATAGAGCAGATATGGGAACTTGACTATGGACCTTCTTTTAAGGTCCCTTTGTTCTGGTGCAAATGGTTCAACCTGTCAGGCGGGGTAGAGAGAGACCCGCGGTACGGAATGACTACAGTGGATCTGATGGCCCTTGACCTAGTTACCTGCGTCAAAAGAATATGGGTTAGGTCGAGACTCCAAGTGCAGAGTGTATAGTATAGGAAAGACGGTTTTCCCCACGAGGGGTGACTCGAGGGTTTAATATCGAATTCTCGGGGAATCAGTAGTGAAAGATTTATCTTCTTATCCTTCTCTTGAAAACCTACAAAACAAAGTAAATTGTTTGTGTCCTCAACCTCACCAAGTGGTTGTCAAGCACAAGGATGGTGGGAATAATGATGGATGATATTTTTGGGTTTTGTATTGTGAATGCAAGATGTAAAAGTGTTTTTGTATTTTCGGATTTTTAAATGGCAGAAAATGTAAAGTGGATAAAAGTTGTTGGAAAGGTGTTTCTTATGATTAAAAATGGACCGGGGTTCATGGTTTCACAAATGCACTCTCTCTTTAATAAAGTGGTAGATAATGGAACACTAGAATTGACATATGAGATTGCAACAAAAAGGTTTCATGACAAGTTACTAATTATATGGGCATCACGTCCTAACATAGAGATCTTTTGTTTATTAATCTCTCTTATACTCCACCAAGATGTGAACTAAATCATAACACCTTAGTAATTAAGATAAATCAGAGCATAGCATTAAGTTTCATGACCCGAAGTTAAAATAAGAACATGCTGGGTCTCGTCATGGAGTAGTGGCAATGGTCACACCCACATCTCCGGTAGCAAGGTATTTTTCTTTATCCCTAGTGAGGCAACAAAGTAAGGTAAAATATCACTATTGCAATCTCAAACATATATTAACTCATAAAAAGATCCACCACAAAGGTATTACATAGATGACCGTAATCATGTTCAGCAGCTCATACGGTACTAATTAGAGAAGCTCAAGAGAGGAGAGATACATAAGTTACTTCCACAAACTCATAGTCCAGGGGTGGACTACTCCGTCTTCATCATGGAGACGGTGGAGAAGTCGTTGGAGAAGATGGAGACCACGCCGGCAGCGCCCCGCCGGAGTTTTCCCCCTCCAATCTGCAACTCCAGGTCTCTGTTTCGTGGTTTCTGTGTTTCTGCGACGCTCCTTTCCGAAGGGCGTCGGGGACTATTTTTATAGTCGTTTTTAGGTCAAGACGGACGCTCGGGAAAAAAGATCGACGGCAACGGAGCCACGAGGGCCCAGATGGTGGGTCCCACGCGGCCAGATTCCTTGGCCGCGTGGGCCACCCTCTTCTGGCCCTCGGGCCTCCGTTTGTTCGCTTCCTTCGCTCCCACGCTTCGTTCCTTGAAAAAACGGATCCCCGCAAATTACTAGGTCATTTGGACGTCGTTTGGGTCCCTGAAACATCAAAATATAGAAAATAGGGTTTTCTGCCTGTGCAGGGTTAATTCCAGAAAAATAGGGAAACAATGAAATATTCCCAAAATCAATATAAATCAATGATATAACCCTTATATGATGCAAATATGATTGAAATATAAATAATATAATGCAAAGTTCATGTATGCATTTTACATGCATCAGGATCTTGGGTACGACACCGAACCATTCGTCCTAGTCAGTCAAGTGGCTCAGGTTTTCTATGTGAAAGACATGTCTACGAAACCGAAAAAAAAGAAAAGATAAGCAAACGAATACATCATACGATGAGCCAAAGCGGCACATAGTTCTTTCAGGCAAAAGAAACATCGTGGGAGTGGAGGACAAGACAGACATGTCAGAAGATTACAATAAGTTTCATGAAATTCCGCCCTTCAGAGTGAAAACTGACCCAAGCATCGTGTTAAATGATGAAGATTGTCCATGGTTGCGGCGCAATCAGAAGAAAGGGACACACACGAAGAAGAAGTTTATACCACGACACTAGAGACGGATGTTGTTGGTGATGTGTAATAATGTATTAAACCTTTTATGTAACTGTGTTCTAAAAACTAGAGAAAAAGTTGGAACAAAACACACGGTTTCCCCTGCGTACAGCCCGACAGTGGCTCGTGAGTGCCCGCATATCAAATGCACCGTCAGGCTATATGCAGGAAATCTGAATGATTTGTATTCGATCGATGAACTACAATGAGTACACACTGAGTGCCGAACACGTCTGAGAGGTGGGCTATATATAGGGTCGTGTGGCTTACGAAGTGGTCGTGATAGTGCTGATCCAACAGCTCACAAGCCCTCAAAAGAAACACACCCCTGATCCAACGGCTCACAAGCGCTTGAAAGAAACACACGATCCGTGTGCTTCTTTAGTCCCGACTGGTAACACTAACCGGGACTAAAGGCGGGCTTTAAGGTCACGACTCGTGTCAGTCACACGTGTCCTCCCCCAGCGCTGCACTGGCCACGTGTCCTCACCCTGGTCACGTGTCCTCCCCCAGCACTGCCCTGGAGGTCTATATGTATTGTCGCCGACGGGGTAAACCCTAATCCACCATTCCTAGCCACGAACGCATCGTCTCCACGAGATGGATCCGCCACGCCCGCCGCATCGCCTTCTGGACGAGGTTGAGCGTGCTCGGCAGAGCGCGCTTGGGCGCTACCGCGGGAACCTATCCCGCCGTATGCCCACGAGCCCGACGTGGAGAGGAATGCCTAGCTACCGGCCTCCTGCTACGGTGCCGGATCCGGTGCGGAGGGCGTACGAGCGCGCGTGGTCCGATGTCCCCGACGCCGACGAGGATGCGTACGCCGCAGGGGTGGCGTGGGGATCCGCGGCCGCATACGGCGACTTGGACGCGTCTCCACCAGGTGCCGCCGCACCTCCACCAGGCGCCGCCGCTCCTCCCGCCGAGGAGGAGGAGGACAACGACTTCGACTGGAGCGACGACGGGGAAGAGGGCTGTGGGTTGCACATACAGGAGGCCATGGAAGCCTCCTTCCAGTCTATCCGCGACGGCCATGTCCAGCGAGACAAGACTGCCAACCAGCTCAAGGCGAAGAAGGCTTCCGAGCTGGATTGGGCGCTGAAAGTCTCATCCTCCATGCGCGCGAGAACCAGACGGCCGCGAACGGGACTGGCTCCTCCGGCCGTTCCCCCTAATCCTACGGCCTCCGAGCCAACAAGTCCGTTTATGTAGTAATGTAACTGTTAGTGATGTGTAATAATGTATTAAACCTTTTATGTAACCGGATGTTGTTAAGAATGTTTTTTAAAATAAAAGAGATGATTAATACAAATTTTAAGACAATTAGATATTTGAAGAAATCAGAAAAGATATGATTTTCAAATTCAAACAATATTAGTTAATATATTTTTAATTAAAAATGGCAAAATTGTTAATTGTTTGAATAGTTAGAATAATTATTTTAGAAAACAGTAAATGGTTTTGAATTAATTATTCAAATTCAAACACTTTTCATGTAGAACTTTTTGTCAGATTCAAAAGTATGCAGAAGTTATTCAAATTTATATTCAAACACATTTCAAAATCACTTTCAAACACTTTTAACTGAAAATTTGGGCATTTGCGCGCAAAAAACACATCTAGTCCAGGTTGGTGGCACGAGCCGCGACTAGAAGTGTTTTGCGCGCGCTGGTTGGTGGCTGGGGCAAAAACACCTCTAGTCCCGGTTCGTGCCACGAACCGCGACTAGAGGGTACGCTTTAGTCTCGGCTCGTGGCACGAACCGGGACTAGAGGTCCGTGGGTATAAATACCCACGGCCTCCTTCCCGGCCCGAGCCACCAGCCGGGACAGACCAAATCGAGGCGAAGCCCTGCCAAATTCATCCGCGCCGCCGCCGTGTCCTCCGCGCCTGCGCCCTCCTCCGCGCCGCCGTCTCCTCCGCGCCCGCGCCGTGTCCGCCGCCGGCCCGCGCCCTCTTCCGTGCCCGCCGCCGTCTCCTCCGTCGCCCTCCTCCGCCGCCGGCCCACGCCGTCTCCTCGCCGCCGGCCCGCGCCCTCCTCCGCGCCCGGCGCAGCCCAAGCCCGCTGTCCTCCGCGCCGGCGCCGCCCTCCTCCGCCGCCGCCGGCCCGCTCGATTTAGGTAGTTTTTTCTAAAATTTGTGTAGAGTAATTAGATAAATTTGTGTAGTTTTTTTTTTTGTAGTTTAGTTAGTTTTTAGGTGTTAGCAAAATTTGTGTGTTAGCAAAAAAATTAGGTTAGCAAAATTTTAGTGTTAGCAAAATTTAGGTGTTAGTTAAAATTTTAGTATTAGTTAAAATTTGTAGTGTTAGTTAAAAAATTTAGTGTTAGCAAAATTTAGGTGTTGGACCAGAGGGGCGATGTCCGGGACTGGGCTCCGCCGGGCTGGCACTGGGAGGTGCTACCTTCCGGGACGCGTAGCTTGGTGAGGAATCCGGGTGACGTCGTCGACCCGGATCTTCTTTGGTGGCAGTCGCGTGGGCCACGCTCGGTGCAGAGGGAGCCGGCCCCCGAGGAGGTGGTACGTCGCCGTATCAGGGAGGAGGACGAGCACGTCCGTCGGTACTTGTTCGTGTTAGATAGGCAGTATAACATAGTTGGTCGTTTCTTCAGAGGGTTCCTCCTCACGTGAGCTATGACCCTGTGAGGGTTCCTAGTCTTTGGATGCGCAGCGCCCGCGGCTCAGCACCCCGCGGCTCAGGACCCGGTCGAAGTTAGTTTGAGAGGTTCATGTATGGGAGAGGACATGTATTAATGATATTATTCGTGATGTATTAGGGTTAAACAAAAATGGACATGTATTACTTTTGCATATTTGATCAATGCTGCTTTTGTAAAGTGAGGAACATGAAGATGACATTGAATTTTGTGCTAATGCTAACATTGTTTTATCTTTCTTTTGTATTAGTTAAGCAATGGATAACTTCAACAGCAGAGACCGTGAAGAAGACGTTTTCGCCATTATACGGCAACCCGTGGGTGGAGCAGAAGTCGGTGGAGTCGAAGACAGTGGAGCAGAAGATGGCTCACAGTTTTTGAACGAGTCCGGTACGGGAATGGAGCTGGAACAAAGAGACGAAGCGCAAACGAGCATCGAGTGCGATGACGACTCGCAGATTGGTGGACATCCGCAGTCTGGCGAGGTATATTAAGCCTCTGTTGATCAGATGCAATAATTGATTTGTGTATGTATGTATTAACGAATGTTTCTTATTTTTAGACCTCCGCATCGACCCAATCTGGTAAAAGTAAACGAGGCCATGCCAAAGGGTTGAAAGACGATGTGCATCTCCGAATTGAGGTCGTCTCTCCAGAGGGCAAACCGTTGGAGCCCAAGGCGAACGCAAATAAGTTTGTGCATCAATGCGGAGTTATTGTCAGGGACAACGTCCCGATCAGCGTTCAGGAATGGCAGAAGCCAAAGGTAGAGGGAGTTAGTTATGTCAATGACAGAATGAAAGGTGTGCTTTGGAACAAGCTCATTGCACGTTTCACCCTACCGGTCTTGGATTCGGAAGAACAGACAAAAGCCATGACGGAGAAAGTCAAGCATTTCGCTCTTAAGAAGATGGCTGAACAATTCAATAACTACAAGAACAGATTATACCGTGCGTATGTCAAAGATAAGAAAGCTCCAGATTTCACTGGCACACTAGAGAGCCAGCGGGCTCACTGGAACTCATTTCTGGAGTACAAGGATTCGGAACTAGCTAAGGAAAGGTCGAGAAAGAATAAGGATAATGCAGCGAAAAAGAAATATCACCATAAGATGGGGGCAGGTGGCTACAGAAGTGCCGAGCCTAAGTGGGATAAAGTTGAGGCCGACATGCGCAAAAAGGGATCGCTCCAGCTACAGAGGAGTGGCCCCATAGGGTAAGAAATTGGGTACTTGGGCATGGGGCGGAGTATGACATGGAAACAGGGGAGTTAATAGTTGATGAAAATAAAGAAATTCATGTACCCCAGAAAGCAATTGTTGAAACAATCGCCAAGGTTCGAGAGGGAAAGTTTATTCCCGACAGAGAGAACGACGAGCTGACAGAGGCCCTCGGGAATAAAGAAAAAGGAGGACGAACACGAGGCTATGGACCGGATGTGCCGTGGAATATTGGGTTTCCCGAGGACCGTGAATCTTATAGAAGCCGAGCGAGAGCAAAGAAGAGGAAGGAGCAGGAGACTCAGACCGGTTCAGCGAGCTAGAAAGAAAAACGAGGAGATAATGAATCTCGTAAAGCAGCAACAGAAGCAAATAGATCAAATGCGCGATAGTCAAGGGCCAACTCTACAGCTGCAGCAAGATAGTCAAGGCGGCCCATCTCAGCGGAGAAGCAGCGTGGCTTCCACGGGGCTCGGTGCTGATGAGTCACCGACGGATCGCTACCCCGTGGATTATATCAGTGAGAAGACAAGTTGTGAGCTACATGTGCCAGTGAGGAACTTATCCTTGAAGGCGGCGGACGGCTATGCTTTAACTTGTGAATCTACACACTAGTCCCAATTCCAGATGGCTATGCTCGTGTCGGCGTGGATCAAATTTGTCCAGGATATGAATCACTGGAGCTTGACATCCCTGGAGGTGATGATGTGAGGACACTAGGAGACGTCGAGGGTGGTATCATTCTATGGCGCAAGAAATACATCGTGTTTCCAGGCTGGGCGCCAAGGCCACCATCGTCTCCTCCGAGTCGCGATTCACCACCTCCAGGTCCACATGATGACGACAGGGACGACGACCAGCACAACACAAGTCCACATGATGACGATCAGCCGACTCCGCCGCCGCGTCAGCCGACTCCTCAGCCGTCTCCGCCGCCTCCGCCCACTAATAAGCAGGGTCAGGGCCAAAAGAGGAAGCAGCAGTACACCGTTTCGTCGATGGGTTTCCGACACGGACCCCGACAGGAGCCCCTCCCAAAAGTACCGAAGGTTCCTCCCCCGAGAGCTTACGACAAGACTGTAGAGGAAAACGCCGCGATCGTGCAAGCCGAGGTGAAAAGACAGCTTGCACCGAGAAAGCCCGAGCCAAAGCAAATATTTACGCCAAAGCAGCAAAATTGGGCTAAGGACTTTCTTGAGCATCCATCGCAAACTGAGATAAATAGGCCAGATGACTATTTACGCTGTATGAGGAGAGTTCGCTCCCACACGACGACAAGTAGTACTGCCAGCGGGAAAAGAGACGTTGCCCAGCTCGGAGAACAAGCAAAACAGTCGATCTCCCCGCTCAAGGTGTTACCCACTGATCAGGGCTCGCGGCGGACATTGGTTTATCCGACGCGGCGAAATTTGCTGCAGAAGCTGGTATTACACTTTCTCAACTTGAAAGCGAAGATATCCCCATTTCGGATGTACAAGTATGGAAATGGGAATACGGGAAGTCTCTGCTGCCACCTGATCAGATCGAGCTTCTACCAACACAAATGCGAAAACTGCATAAGTGGTACTTGGAAGTCACAAAGGTAAATCGAGAAGTGATCCTTGTGAAAGTTACAGAAGAACATTACATAGGTGAAGACCAGGTACAAATTTATCTTGAAGAACTCTATCAGTTATACAAGCTTGACGCCCTCGACTTGAGTATCGTCAGTACCTATTGTCTGTAAGTGATTCAATTCATTTATTTCTAAAATAAAGTCTCTAGCTCAGCTCGGTCATTGCATGTAGTAATTATGCTCACTACGCTATTTATGCAGAATGAAGAGTGATGAATGTGACAGAAAAGAATCTTTGACACTGGGTTCGTTGACCCAAAACGAGTTAATGAGGACTTGCTACGGCGCTTCGCCAAGGAAACGGAGAACAACTTGCTAAGGTTCATACATAGGCAACATTATAAAAAGAAGATATGTTTCCTTACAACTTCGGGTAAGAGTGTTACTGTCTTGTACACATTAATTTTTGCTTACTCGATATTTAGTGTAACTGATGAGTTACTGACGTATATAAACGTGCGCAGCTTCCATTACATTCTGCTAATCATTGAAGTTGACTCTGCAAGAGTTGAAATCTTAGACTCATTGGCGTATCCCGAAGAGAAGTACCAAAGCATTTTAGATGCGCTCCAAAGGTATTTTCAATCATTATCACACTATATCGTCTCTTTTGTTCATTTCCTGGGATATCAAGTAACTAATAACTCATTTATTCATTTTTTTGCCGGGCAGGATTTGGAAATCTTTCAGAAAGAGGACAACTGGTGAGTTTAAAGAGGAGCTTAGTTTTTATCATATCGACTGCGAGAGGCAGCCACCGGGGACCAATTTGTGTGCATACTTCGTTTGCGAGTGGATTCGCCGGGAGGTCAGTGAGCGGAACGATCAGACATGGATAGAAGTACGTGAACAAATATATTCACAATTCTATTTTATTACCATCAATTGTGTTGAGTGTCATTCATAATTTTTGTTACGATGATTGATATTCATATTGATCTCCTTCTTTTATAGTGTGATAGAACGCGGAGGAAGCTGCAACACAAGGAGCGCTTTCTACCAATTCAAGAGGAAATTGCGGGATTTTTGAATGACCATGTCATAAACCCAAAGGGAAGATACAATTGCACCGAATAGACGGGCTCTAGTCCCGGTTATGATCTCCATGTAATCGAATAGACGGGCTCTAGTCCCGGTTATAATCTCCATGTAATTGAATATACGGGCTCTAGTCCCCGTTATGATCTCTATGTAATCAAATAGACGGGCTCGAGTCCGGTTGTGATCTCCATAAAGAATAAAGTATATTTTTATTAGATAGATATTTCAATTATGAACATTTTGATATGCTATATGTATTTTTCTGATTTGTAATTAATTAACTATATATTTTGAAAATTGATTACAGTTTTAAATATTCAATAAGGCGGGAATACAAAAAAGCCAGAGGCTGCCACGTGGGGGAATCTCTAGTCCCGGTTCGTAGAGGTTCTCGACCACGCGCTGCCAGAGCGCCCACTTGGGGACATCTTTTGTCCCGGTTCGTAACACACCCGGGACTAGGGGGGGCCTCTATTCCCGATTCGGCCGTCCCGGGTGAGCAGCCGGGACTAGAGGCCCTCCCCACCCGGGACTAAATGTCTGGTTTCTACTAGTGTATATGTTATGACTGCATGCATTTTCCAAAGCATTTTATTAATGTACATGCATACGGAACACGATCGATACACTTTCGGATTATAAGAGCAGACAGTGTGTAACTATCCAACAACAAAAAGATTTATATGAGAATCGACTAAACGACCATCCGATCAATGCCCTACATGATCATGATCGATTTGATGTTTCTAGAAAAAGACATGCAATGCAAGCATGGAACACGATCATTGATTATCATGTAGGCATGCAGCTGCACCGTTGAGCTAGCAAGCTAGAGAAGGGTCGCTTGCAGTTAGGGCACTGAGGCCCGCAAACAGACACAAAAAACGGACCGAATCTGTCCGTTTAGAGTGGATCGCGGACAGATTCTGGGCCTTTATCCGTTTGGGGTGGGGTGCCCCCAACGACCCAGCGCAAAACGAATAAGAAAAAAAAGACAAACTAAAATTAAAATTACATATATTTAGGTTCGAAGGCCCCACGGGCTAGTGACACAAAAACTAAAAAAAAGGAGCCTAGCTAGTGGCTCCGTCGGTGGGGAATGGGCGGCGCCGGCGCCGTCGTAGGAGAAAATGGGCGGCGCGGGCTGCCCCCTTGGCGTCACGGCGTGACGGCGGCCTCCTACTCATTCTCGTCGTCGGAGAGGATGATGTACGGCGGCGGCGCAAACAGCCACGCCGGTGGCGCCACGGAAGGAGGCGTGCCCGACGCCTCGGGATCCTGTGGCCACGCCGGTGGCGGCGCGTACGCCTGGCCCTCCCCGTCCTATGGCCACGGTGACCACGACACCTGCCACCGTGCGCGGGCGGTGGCCCCGCGGGTGCTCGACGCCTCATGGTTGTTCCGGCTACCCTTCTACCACGAGGGCTTCTTCATCGCGGCCGGCGACGAGCTCTAAGGTTTGACTAGGGTTTAGGAGCAAGATGCGGCGATGCGGGAGTGGATTGGGACGACACTGGCCACCACCGGTCCCCATTTAAGAAGGACCCAGCGAGGTAGCCGAAGCGGCCACTCTCGCTGGCAGGTGGGCCAGGGGAGGACAAGGGAGGACACGCGCCGTGTCCGCGCCTCCCCCAAACCTCGCCCAAATTTGGGCCGAGTTTGGTTCAGAACAAGTGTCCGCGCGGACACTTGTCTGTTTGCGGTGGCCCGTTGGAGGCCCTCCCTTGTCCGTTCAGACAAAATCGGACACATCTGGTCCGTTTGCGGGCCTTGGTTGGAGGTGCCCTTACTGCTGCTGATGCCGGAGGCGTGACGCGAGCGATGGAGCGTGGTGCAGCAAAGTGTGGTGGGTCTTCCATGTGTCCTACATGGTAGCAGGCAACCGGGATCAGTTGAGGATACCCCAAGTGAGCAAGCGGTCGGCAGAGGCCGCATCTGGCCGGGCTTTTCCAGCAGACGCACGACGAATAGATAAATTGACAATTTTAACCCTATTTTAAAATAAAATCAAAGAAAATGAAGAGACGTGCAAATTTTTTTTGGCATGAAATCCTTTTATGTGTACTGGTTTCCATGAGAATGATAATACTGAATTTCGATAATTTTCAAACAAAAAATTACAAAATGAAATATCATGTATGAACATTGATGGCTTTCAAGACAAATGACAAAATACATGGCCATATCAATGGCATAGTTCATGATAATATGACCATCTTTGGCACAATAGTGTATAATGACAAACAATATTGCCAAAAAGATTTTCCAATTTTTTGCTAAACAACTTTTTTCATTTTTACTTACTAAAGCTCGTGTAAAGAATATAGTGAAAAATGGTGCCATTCCTATTTCTACACAAATTATACCATATTAGATGTGCAACTCCCATATATTTAGAATTTTCTCGCCTTCTAACTAATTTTTTCCATTTAAATGAGTTTCTACGGATTTTCCCAAAGTAATTCGAATTTAACTACAAGCGTGTTCTAGTTTGGACCTAAATATTGCCAGAATATTATTTTAGGGTTCCTAAGTATTTTTTATGCAATAGCCATATAGGGTGTTGAAATATTCATGCAATTTTCCATAAATAGATGTGCCGATAATTTTTACCCATAAAAAATATACTCCCTCCGTTTCTTAATGTAAGACGTATAGTTTTTTGAGGAAAATTCCAAAATATAGGGTGTTTAGCTGTTTATACATAATTTTACGCATAAAAAAATGAGTTTCAATCTATAATGGAGAGATTTAAAGGATTGTTTTCAATTTGTGGCTGTTAGGGACTCCTCTCTCCTAATTTTTTCCATGAGAAAATGTGTCCATCCTATACCAAATTCCCACGCCTTAATATCCGTGCAAAAAACTATACGCCTTACATTCAGAAATGGAGGGAGTGTAAGAAAGTGTAATACTTTGGCAATGAAGTCCTTTTATGTGCACTAGTTGCCATAAAAAATGATGAAGTTTAATTTTGGCAATCTCATGCATTAGACGACATGCAACATCGAAGTAACCATCGCCTACTTGCATACAAACACTAAGGGGATAAAAATAGAGTGTGGAGCCAATAATATAAATATATCCCCACTTTAAGTACATTGCTCCATTTTTGAGCTAGGTACATGACGAATAGTTTAAGAAGATTCCACCACTATCTGAAAATGATGTTGATGTTACTTTGTGTGAAATAAAAATAGGTGCAGCCGAAATTCCTGATGTTTCCACTTCCTAGGATGTGTGTGTGTTTCAGTTATCTAGAATTGAAATTCCAAATAAGTATAGAATTTGTGGACATTGTGCATATGGTGTATTCAAATATAAACCTAGCAACAACTGAGCTTTTCACCTTGAATGTTCCGAGGTACAAGAGATGGCTTTATTGTGGCTATGATTCTACACTGATGAGCATGTCATTCTAATTTGTGCAACAACCATGAGATCGAGGCTTCAATTAATGCAGGTAAATATTTACATGGAGCTTGTATTGTTATGAGCACCCTCTCCATAAGTGAAAATTGTTCCTTGGTAGCTTACCAATTCAAGTTCAGAGAGATTCTTACATGACCACGTAGGCCTAACACTAACAACTATCAGACTACTCATAGTGGGGAGTATCATACACTAGTATCATGCATATGATACTAGTCTATGTTACTACCTCTATAGTGGGTAGTAACATATGTGTGGTATCATACAATCATGCATTTATTAGCCTATAGACTCATCTTGTCTCGAAATCCGTTATGTTACGGTATCTACCTATGATACCACCACCATCTCTCTCTTCTTTAATTGCATGCCACATCATTATTTGTGCTTATGTGGCACTTATGTTACCACCTATGTTACTCCCACTATGGCTAGTCTCACAGACATATAGCCGCATCAATCAATTACATGCTCATCACTGGCGGGTACTTCTAAAAATTAAAAGACGGACGGGTGATTCTACGATTATTTAACTCGCAGATTATTTGGGCATGTCACTTATAACCAGTCTTGTATGGTCATCATTGATGGTCTATGGAGAATATTAATTAGTGGTGGGATTTACGAGCACTTTATGTGGTAGCAGTTCATCACATACATGTTGTTTTAAACTATTAGCAAACCCTTCAGTAATATGTTTGGTTCATTGTACATGCCTAACTTACTTCTGTACTCATTGGACCCCATCTCTCCCTTCCATTGGTGTTAAGAAAAACTGACATGTAGATGTTGTGATCGGCGCGGCCACATTCGTATAGTGTCACCAAGGACGTTCTCGTGGAGCGTGATGGTGACCTGCAATGTTACCTCCCCAACAATAGCACAGACCTCGCCGCTCAGATCCGGTATTCTTCCGCCGGGACAATGACGTGGCAGAGGTTGTTGCATCCTAAAACCACCACGAGCTCTCATGTATAGGTTTATTTATACATACCTAAAAATCAAAAGTGCTAGGATCGCTGAGTCACTTGCATTGACCCCATTTTCAGGGAAAATTATGCGGTTGTAGTCCGATTTGGACTACTTGCGGATGACTGGATCAGATAAATAGCTGGATAGGCGACATTCTACACCCATTGACTTCAGTTGTCAATGATGTTAGTGGAAGAGATTCTCTAGTGCCGGGGGGGGGGGGGGGTGGTTTGCATAGCCCCCATATCCTAGAAATAATATTAAGAATACCCCGAATTGTGAGGCTTAAAATTCAAATATTACATCAAATTTTAGCATAATCTAATTTCTTGGCCGCGCCCCATCAACTCTACTTGCCCCCTCAACAATATTACTTAAGCTCTCTGATTGATACTGGTGTACATAAGAACTGGCATACCGGGCTCTAGCAACACCCCGGTCGACCATGTTCCTTGACAGTCTACTTGAGCTCACACAATGTTGTTACCCCCACACAGCTTCTTTGTATCAGTTGCTTGCCGCTACGTGAGAACCAAATCTTCTTGGTATTGCCTATGAAGGTTAGAAAGTTTGCAAGATTTCAACCACAGTTGATGACATATAAGTAAAACGTAACATTGACTTGTGAAATGTAGTGATGACCTGGGTACCAGCCCAACCCTTTAGGTAATCATCACGGGTAATTGTCAAACTAGTTCGCCCACTCCCAAAGGATGCGACGATGCTTTATCAGGTCATAGGCTGTCATAGATGCATTAAAATTACCATAGTCATACCAAAGGCCAAATTAAATGTCTGGTAACTCAGGGTCCAGAATATACTAGCCATTGGCATAGTTGTAATTTCCAATAGTATAGTACTCATACCTTTTCAGATCAAGGCTCACCTTGAGCACACATCTAACCTCTTCGGCAACAACTCTGTCGAACAACTCACATTGTCAACTCCATGTTTGTAAGGGAGGCTGCCGCCAGTGACTGCCACAGGATAGAAATCTAGGCATTCCCACATCTACACCTCCATATCAGTTTGCAGAAACATTGTTAACAAACTTAATTAGATGTTGATTAACCATTCATTAATGTGTGTTCATCAGTAATCATGGTGGGGCTTATCGAGAATCATGGTGTGCTCCTTCAATCCTTCTACATGTGCAAAATGGGCTAGCTGGGGGGGGGGGGGGCAATTACCCCCTCCCCCATCTACACCTACATTATATAGGTTAGGTAAGCTAAAGATTAGGCTTCCCCCTCAGTTGTGCGGAACTCTGGCAGTGATTAGTAATTAATTACATTGTAACTGTGCACCCACCTTTACAGAGCATCATGAAAAGGATGTCGTGGAACCTCACTGTTCCCACGCCCTACGTCTTCCTGGTACCAATGTTGTCGGGAGCGATAAGGGGGTAAAGAATTCAGAAGTGAACTTGATCAATCCCTCCCTTCCTCTCTGTTTTGCTACATATCAGACTGGAACATGTCCTTTTGAATGGTGAATGCATTGATGTTGATGTCATTGTGATCCTCTAGCTCGGGTTCGATCTTTGTATATTCATGTATGCCATCTGGGGTATTCATTGCAATGGATCTTCTTTTAAAAAAAGTAACTCTTGTATTGTTGCATGTCAAAATCTTACTAGTGTTTGTAATAAATTGTGCTAACTTTTACCACGTCTAGATAATTACTTCTGCAAAAGCATATCAAAATTAAATTATATTAATTCATTTGAGCGGAACAATTATATTAAATTGTGTTGGTTACAATTTGTTTACCTTTGCAAGATCTTTGTTTAACTTTGCAAGATTTGTTTGTTGAGTTGCTGAAATACTAGTACTACTACGTACATACATAGGTAATGGCAGCATTGCATTTTTGCAAAGTGTGTAATGATCAGCTAGCCTAGCCTAGTGTGGTGAGTTGACGAAGTAGTGTAAACGAGTGTATTTTGTATTCAGCAGTATATTTGACCGGTGCGCATGGTTTGTACTCATATTTCCAAAGCGGTCATTGGTCATGTCTTTTGCATCTGATCATCTTGTGTTGCTCCTAATTAACATGAACGCCTCTTCTCACAGGAGCGAGAACTCTTCCGTGGACTAGTGGTAGTCGTGCATATGCGCATAAGGGCCAGGTCTCGGGTTCGAGTCCTCACTTCTACCTTAATCACAGGAGCAGTAGCTGTTCTAGCTCCGGTGGTGCAGCTGATGTGCTGGCTGTGGCCTCCCGGGCCACCCACGGTCAAACCTTGGCTTCCATGGCGGAGAGTTGACTGTGGAGGCGATGATACTCCGCCTCGGCTACAACCTTTTCAGGTGAGTTCCTGGTTCATCTCCATCTCCTCCTTCCTTGCTCTGCAGGCATGGACTTTGTTTTCAAAATAGGGTGTCCTGGCCTCTGCATCTAGACGATGCACACAGCCAATTATTGAAACATAAACAAGTTTAAGTAGCTTATTACAAACTAATGAGCACCTCACGGGTCACTCAACGTGGCAACAAAGATCAGCCAACGGAAGAAAAGCATCAAAAAGAAGCAACTAGGTATCCTGGATGCGTCTGTCGTGCCTCCATCCAGCCGTGCAGCAGACGGCCCTCACAAGGGCCAACAACCGGGTACATTCAGACTCCATAAGCTCCTGCTGCGGCACGGGCAGTAGGACTGCCCATGTGCCTATCCAGTGTACACCCCTGTGTAGTACCTGCAAAAAAATTGGTATTCGTTCCTTGTTAAAGACAATATTATTTCGACAATTCCAAATAGCCCACAGAATAGCACACATCCGAATTCGGATTCTTGCTTTAGTTACTTTATCAACCCCATTTAACCATGTACTAAACATATTAGTTACATTGGTTGGTGGTGCGATATTAAAAGTAAACTGTATTACTCTCCATATCATTTTTGAGAAATTCAGTCTACAAATAAGTGTTCTATGGATTCCTCTTTATCACAAAAGACACACTTTTTTACAACTTGTCCAATTTCTCCTAGCAAGATTGTCTTTAGTAAGTAAGACTTTCCCACGTGAATTTTTTTATCTTTAGGACTTGGTGCCATGCATGTCAGTCGGCTCCCACTCCGGCCATCGAGCTGCTCACCTTGTCCAGTCTGTTCCCTCCTTGCTCACTAGTAGAAAACATGTCTTTAGTCCCGGGTCGTAAGGGCCTTTAGTCCCGGATTTTCAACCGGGACTGAGCAACCGGGACTAAAGACCCTCCCTCTTTAGTCTCGGTCTGTTACGACCCAGGACTAAAGACCATCCCACGTGGCCGCGGCTTAGCGCGCGTGGCTGGAGATCTTTAGTCCCGGGTCGTGACTAACTTTATGCAGAGATTTTTTTTTTTTAGTCTCGAGTTCTTTTAGTTCTATTTTTAATTCTATTTCGAAATTTTCCACTTAGCCACACATTTAATTTTTAATTATACACTTAATCTCAAGTCAAAGTACTTACCTTGGTCAAACTTCCCATTCGATCACCCATCTTCAAATTGCTCCAGCCCAAGCACGCTTAACTTTTTAGTTCCTTACAAACTAGATTCTAAATGAGAAGTTAAACTTACTGATAGTAGTACCATATCTATCATATTAACCTCTGAGTCATGATGTTATACTTTTTATTGTTTAAATTTTGAAAATTTATTTGAATAAATAACAATGATTATGTAATAATATATTTTGAATAAATAAAAGTGATTATGTAATAATATTTAATATGGAATAATTCATATCTTTAAATCCGTAAATCAAAATTTGACAAATAAAATGTCTAAATCAATTAGAAAAATAAGATAAATTCAAATATACCATCCATATCATCTTTTGCATCCATCTAATTTGCCTCAAGAGAGACTCTACATGTGCCTTAGTATCACCTTGCAAGTTAGCCACACACATATCGAAAGAAGCAAGTTCTTTCTTAATCTCAAAACTAGAAGCATCATTCATATCATTCTTGGGAGATGAATGTGATACCTCGGTAGGGTGGGCCATGAGGCAACGAGCGGTGTTGATGGGGACATTCTCATTGGGGGATTCAAAGAGGGAAGATGATGAAGTGGAGGCAATGGCCAATGCGGCAACCCCGTTTGAATCAACAGTGCATGATCCTTTGGGATAAGCCTCCCACCATGTAGTTCTCTGTTGTCATAAGTACATTCCCCGATGAAGTGGTTCTTGTCATGACAGTTGTAGCAAGTATTCGTCCTGTTGGCAAACTCCTTCTTCCCACTTGGGTTGTTCTTTAAGTCAACTTGAGACTTCGCCTTGGCCGGATCATTCCAGAAAGCTTTTGTGGCAAGGGCCACATGATCATGGTAGGCTTGTTCAAGATCATCCGAAGCAATGTTGCTTGGGCAGACTTCAATCTCCACACTATTGTCAAGTGACACCACCCGGGCCTTCAAAGCAAGTGAGGGACCTTGTTTCATTCCCATGGCCCTAGCACGGTTGTCCAGTGCATTCTTGGTTGCCACCTTGGAGGCTTGCATCTCTTGCATAACTTTATTTGAGGTCATATCATGGTAGTTATGCCATCCTTGTATGGCCTTCAAGTCAACGGGCTTGAATGACATGAGAGCATTCACATACTTCCGTTTGACCCAAGCATCATCTGCATACTTTGCCCCAACATTGTAAAAGGCTTGGGCAAGAGTCTTGAGAATCCTCTTCATGCTTTCATTACCGAGAAACTGAACCTCTAGAGAATCCCAAACTTCCTTGGCGGTGGTGAGGTGTTGAATCTTGTGAAGATCCTTTTCACCAACGGCAAGTTCAAGCATGTGTAGAGCGGAGGCATTGAGTTAAGCATCAGCCACCTCTCTTGATATGAGATTTCATTAAGTGTTGCCAAGTAGTAAAAGCCAAAGGATTAAGCCTAGGAGGAGGACCCAAAGAGTTTATGCGAGTATGATTGATAGGTGGGTCGAGAGTGAGTATGTGAACGAACTACAAAAAAGTATGCTGCAAAATGGCACCCATCTAATTCTCACAAAGAGTAGTCCACATTTGATGGATAATCACCAAGTATTAGGAATTTTCTTGATTTCTATCTAATTTCTCCTAGTTAAATGATTTTATGTTGATTTTCCGAAAGTAATCCAATTTTGAACTACAAGTGTTTGATAGTTTGGTATGAAATTTTTTAAACAATCATTTTAAGGTACACAACTAGTGGTTATATCACAGAAATATCAATAGTTTTAGATAATTTAACCTGTTTTGATGAATAGTCATGGTGGTCATTTTAACCGTTTTTCGAAAAAAAATCAAATAAAGTGAGCAAGGTCTATCATGTATAAACATATATAAGTTTCAAGCCAAATGACCAAGTTATAACCATTCTCACGGCATAGTTTGTGATAAAGTTCTCATATTCGACAGATAGGTGTATCTTGGTATAGGAAACAATTGTTTTGAAGGGATTTTTCAAATTATTTTTATAGATATCATTTTTCCTTTTTCTAAGTGGCAAAAATGACTTTTTGTGAACCAACTACAAAAAATATGCTGCAAAATGGCATAGGAAACAATGGTTCCGAAGGGATTTCTCATATTCTTACAACGAGTAGTCCACATTTGATGGATAATCCCCAAGTGTTAGGAATTTTCTTGATTTCTATCTAATTTCGCCTAGTTAAATGAGTTAAAATAATTTCGCCTAGTTAAATGCGTTTTCGTGATCCAAAAGTTGATATAGTTGTCATATTTGGATTCCTCTCATTTTTCTAATCGATTTAGATATTTCATTTGTTAAATTTTGACTTACAGATTTAAAGATATGAATTATTTCATATTAAATAAAAAATGCCGACGGCTTTACGACCCGGGACTAAAGCTCCCTCAACAGTCCCGGGTGGGGATACGACCCGGGACTAAAGATCCTCGCGCGGCTCCACCTCTGCGGCTGCCTGCCGCGGCCTGCCGAGGGATCTTTAGTCACGGGTCGTATCATGACCCGGGACTAATGCTCCCGTTCGACGCGGGACTAGGCGCGTGCGGCGTCGGCTCCGACCGACCTGGGACTAGTGAGCACATTAGTCCCGGGTCGATTTTTGCTGGGGACTATTGAGTGGGATAAAAGATCATGTTTCTACTAGTGGCTCTGTGGACATGGCCGTCGTGCAATTGCTTTGATTATTTCTGTTTAGTGTGATATACACACCTGATGATTTTGCTTACCTCATCTAGAGTTATAGGGGTACTGTTCGGCCCGCTAGCTTGATTTCTAGTCTTATCTAGTTCATTGGGTCGTTGAGTACATTTCTAGTCCTATAGTATTTCCTTGAGATTACACGTGCTTTTCTAAGTACCATGCCTAGGGTACTATGTATGACCCACATACATGTCATTTAGTGTCTTTTCAGTTGCAAAGATGACTTCCCTACCTTGTGTTGCTATTTTTTCACTTTGAGTGGCGGTGATTCAAACGTTGCTTTTACTATCTGGAACTTTCTTGCAAAAAATGGTTTGGATTATTTGTAGCAGGTTCTAGTCTCGGATCATCATTTTTGTAAGCATGTCGTGTTTGTGAAACGTGTGCCATGTTTGCTGGATGCTAAAGTTTGAACTCCTGGATATTCCTATTGTAGTGTGATAATCAGTTGATTGATTGTATAATTATTTGCTGTTTGTTTATAGTCACTAATTGAACATTACATGTTGATGCCTGGCCTGGGATGGCTGTACTTGGAGTTGAATCTTTTCTTGGTCTGTTGCTGTGCAGGTGATTTGATGGACTGAGCCGGTAGCCGTGTGCCCGTTGTTGGGCTGTTTTGGTTGATAGTAGCAAATCGTGTCATAAGATGCCAAAAGGAGAAATGTATGCCTTCGTACGGGACTGTGATTAATTGGAGAGGATGCTACTCCATGTACAGGCTGGCGATGTGCGTCGAGTGGGATAGGTTGACTGCTATATTTGTAGCTCTAGAATTGGCTGATTTATGCTTTGCATTTTCTCATGTTGATGCTTGTAGCTTGCATTTTCTGTACTTGGCTAGCTTGCTAGGAGTTTGTTCTCTCATGTTGATGCTGCTTGTGGTGTCGACATTTGGCGTGTATATGTATCTTTAGGTTTCAGGCTCTGTTTGACCCTGTGGAGAGAATGTATATATAGCTGATGTACATGCATATTTCACATTATTTCATCCTACTTCCTGCTGCATCTTGTGTAGCATTTTGGTTGGTACTACAAGTGTCGTGAACCTTTCTTTCTGGGGACGACGTCGAACCAAACTGATTGTGTGCGTCATGTATACTAGTTGTTCATATATTCTGGGTGTAGATGATCGAGCCAAAGCTCTGTTCAATGCTGCAAATTTCAAGCTTGGAAATGGTGCGCGTTTCAGTTTTTGGCGCGATCCATGGCTGGCAGGACAATGACTCGCTGCCATTGCACCGGACCTGTACAAGCAGTGCACCATGCGTAACCTGACAGTTGCACAGGCCCTTACTGATGGAAAATGGCTACGACACTTCAAGCAAAATCTGACGGTTCAAACCCTGACCCAATTCATAAATGTTTATGAAAGCCTGACAGAAATTCATCTGGAGCCTGGCATAGCCGACGAGGTGTCATGGAAATGGACAACAAATGGGGTTTTCAGCTACCTCTGCATACCAGATGCAGTTCGAGGGATCGATGAGATTCAATTTCCAAGAAATCATCTGGAGTAGTGAAGCACCACTAAAATGTCGAATATTTGGCTGGCCCGCTATCCTAGGAAAATGCAACACGGCCGACTGCCTCATGAAGAAGGGCTGGCCGACCACACAATGCTGCCTGCGTGTTATGCCTTGCCGAGCCTGAATCTGCGCTCCACCTACTTGCGACCTGCCCGATGTTAGCGTATATGTAATCGTACTCCGTATCGTATACGTACACAAACTGTAAGCGCCACGCAGGGGGCTTTTCCCTGCTCTATAACACGCAATCGATCGCCCTAGCCTGGGGTAACGATCGTTCCCACAAACTCAAGCATGGTATCAGACTCTTCCGAGACCTAGCCGCCGCAAAACCCTAGAAAAAAAATCAACCGCCGCCGCCGCAGTCCTTGCTGCCGCCGCCGCCGCCTCACATCTTGCCGCCGCCGCCGCACTTCTTGCCGCCGCCGCCACCGCCGCTATCTAGCCGCCGTCGCCGCAACATCAACAACCCACAACCAGCCGCCGCCTCAGTTTCTGTCGCCGCCGCCGCCGCCGCATCAAGATCAGCTCCCTCCATCGTCGGTTCCCATGGCCTCTTCGTCGACTGCGCCTGTTCTGGCTGCGGCCCTCGGAGCACCCCCGACGTAGCTGCTGACTCGAGAGAATTTCCTGGTGTGGAAGGTCCTCGTTGTCCCTGCCCTGTGTGGTGCTCGTGTTCTTGCTCTTGTGGAAGGAACTGACACCGCGCCGGAAGAATTTGTGGAGGTTGAGGATGCCAACAAGAAAACAGTCAAGGTGGAGAATCCCGACTATGTTTCGTGGATCGCACGTGATCAGCAAGTGCTGCGGTTCCTCCTGAACTCGCTGTCACCGGATGTTCTTCCCCATGTTATCGGGCTCGATTCCTCCGCTGAAGTTTGGGCTGCAATCAACACTCTCGTTTCCGTCAAGTCTCGGTCACGAGTTCAACAGCTTCGTTCTGCCCTCAATGACGCCAAAAAGAATGACATGTCTGCTACAAAATATTTTGCAAAGATGAAAACTTTTGCCTCTGAACTTGCTGCTGCCGGTAAAGCTCTTGATGATGATGAACTCATTTGGTATATTCTGCATGGCCTTGGCAGCTCCTACAACAGTCTCAAGACAGCCATCAACGCCAATCCAAGCACTTCCCTCTCCGATGTGTTCAACCAGCTGCAGGTCTTTGATCAACTCCACACCCCTGACGAAGGTGAGGAAGGGTTTACCTCCTCGGCAAACTTGGCGCGCCGTGGTGGTGGTGACCCTCGCACTCAGCCGCGTGGTCAGGAACGTGGCCGCAATGATGATCGCCAGGACAACCGTGGAAGGTATGACAACCGCGGTGATTACCGTGATCGCCAGGACAACCGTGGAAGGCAGCAATATGACAACAACCGTGGTGATTACCGTGGTCGCCAGGATGATCGTGGTTCCCGTGATCGCCGTGACCATGATAGGGATTGCCATGATGGTGGTAGTAGTCAAGGACGACGTTGCAATGATGATGATGGTCGTGGTCGTCGCCGTGATGATGGTGGTCGACGTGGCCGTGCACCCACTCCTTATGTTGACATCACTTGCCAAATCTGCAAGATTCACGGGCACCCTGCGAGTGACTGTTGGTGGCGCTACCAAGATGACAAAGACGATGATGGTGATCGTGGAACCAGAGGTGCCAACTTTGCCTCCTACGGAGTTGACACGAACTGGTGTGCTGACACTGGCGCCACCGACCATATCACAGGAGAATTGAGTAAGCTCTCCACTCATGACAAGTACCAAGGACGTGATCACGTGCACACAGCAAATGTAATAGCATGCATATCACTCATATTGGTCATTCAGTTTTACGCACCCCAACAAGTTCCTTTCAGCTTAATAATATTCTTCATGTTCCTCATGCCTCTAAAAATCTTTTATCTGTTCATAAGCTTGCCCTTTATAATAATGTTTACCTAGAGTTTCACCCATTATTTTTTCTCATAAAGGATCAAGCCACAAAGAGAACACTGTTTAGAGGCCCCTGCCGTGATGGTCTTTATCCCCTTGTGCCAGCCTCCAATGGACATTCCAAGCAAGCTTTCGTTACAATAAAGTCGTCTTCCTCCACATGGCATCGACGTTTAGGACATCCTTCTTCATTTGTAGTTCAGCAGATACTTCGAAAACATAGTATTTACCATTCTCCTGAAATAAATCCTTATGTTTGTGACTCCTGTCAGCTTGCCAAAAGTCATCAGTTGCCTTATCCTATTTCCACCAGTGTTTCCACTGTTCCTTTGGAACAAGTGTTTTCTGATGTATGGGGTCCAGCACCTGTTTATGTTGGTAAACATGAGTACTATGTAAGCTTCATTGATGATTTTAGTAAATTTACATGGATCTATCTACTCAAAAAGCGTTCTGATGTGTATCAAGTGTTTCTCAATTTTCAACAATATGTTGAGCGCAAGTTTGCTAGAAAAATTGTTACTATGCAAACTGATTGGGGGGGGTGAGTATGAGAAGTTAAATGGCTTTTTTCAAAAGGTTGGCCTCACACACCATGTCTCTTGTCCTCATGCTCATCAACAAAATGGTTCTGTTGAACGTAAACACCGTCATATTGTAGAAGTTGGTCTTGCTTTACTTGCTCATGCCTCCATGCCTCTCAAGTTTTGGCATGAAGTTTTCTCACTGCCACTTTTCTTATCAACTTGCTTCCTAGCAAGGTTCTCAATTTGAGTCTCCCACATAACGTCTTCTCAATGTCACACCCAACTATGATGCTCTTCGAATTTTTGGCTGTGCCTGTTGGCCCAATCTTCGTCCACATAATAAACGTAAGCTAGCTTTTCGTTCCAAACAATGCGTCTTCTTGGGATATAGTCCTCGTCGCAAAGGAGTTAAGTGTCTAGATGTTTCCACTGGCCAGGTCTATGTTTCTCGTGATGTTGTCTTTGATGAGAACGTTTTTCCTTTTGCCAAACTACATCCCAATGCTGGTTCTAGGCTTCGTCAAGAAATTCTGTTACTTCCCACACATACACTTCTACTTTTGGGGCTGCACAAAACGATGACCATATGCATGCTATTGTGCCTATTACTGCTTCTATTGTTGATGCTCTACAGGTAGACGTAGCTGCAGGAGAAAATCCCGTCCAAAACAGAGCTGAAAATGAGCCACAATCATATGCAGAAAATGGGTCAGAAAATGACGAATCCGGTGCAACATCCGATGCCGATTTCCCAGAATATTCCTCTGACATCTCCGATCCCGAGGCGCCGGATCCCGGAGCAGATCCGCCTTCGGTTCCTACAAAATTTATGATAATGGACAACCGAAGGCTTCAGAAAAGCACGTGAGGCTGTTTGTAAATCAATGCGGAGTGATTGTTAGGGACAACCTTCCGATCACCATCCAAGAATGGATTAAGCCAAAGAATGCAGGTGAAGAATTCACTAGTTATGTCGACGATGATGCCAAAGATGACCTTTGGGAGAAGCTCATAGCACATTTCATACTACCTCCAGAGTATGAAGAATTCGAGGCAGATGGTATTACCCCAGTTGAGGGTGGGCTTGAAAGAAGAGAGAGAGTCAAGCAGTGGGCTCTATCGAAGATGGCCGAACAGTTCCGGAACTACAAGAAAAATTTATACTTGAAATATGTCGCGAAAGGCAAAACTCCAGAATTCAAAGGAGCGCATGAGAAATTGCGAGAACAGTGGCCCGCTTTTGTAAAGTACAAGCAATCTTCTGTAGCCAAGGAAAGGTCGGCAAAAAATAAGATAAATGCTCAAAAAAAAATACCACCATAGATTGGGGACAGGTGGCTACAAGAGTGCCGTGCCTAAGTGGGAAGCGGCCGAGGCCGACCTGAGGAAGAGAGGGATCACTCCAGGTACAAATGGATGGCCCGAGAGGGCAAAGCACTGGTGGTACGCGCATGGGGGAACGTTGGACCCAAAAACAGGGCAGACAATTTTTCGAGACCAAATTCTAGTACCCTCCAAAGCAATTGTTCGAGCAATGGCCGATGCTGAAAAGGGATTGTTCCGGCCCGATCGAGAGAGAGACGAGCTGTGGCGTGCCCTCGGGAACGATGAAAAAGGTGGACGAGCACGAGGCAAAGGCAGTGTCCCGTGGGATAGAGCGTTTCCCCAGGACGCTGACAGTTACAGAAGCCGTAAGAGAGCAAAGGACCGGGAGGCAGACCGGATCGGGAAGTTAGAACAGGAACTAGCTGGGGTGAAGAAGTTTGTAGAGGAAGCACTTAGCCAAAGGTCATCTCAGTCGCAGGAAGATCCTCCATTGGAGAATAGCGGGCGGAGAAGCAGCCAGGCTTCCACGGAGGTCCTGGTTGATGATCATACACTGCTGGATGATGCACCGGCGCCTCACTACCCCGTGGATGATGTCAGAGGGATGACAGAATGTGAGCTACATCAGCCAATGGGCAACCTGTCCTTGAAGGTGGCGACCGGCACTGCTTTACCTTGTCTACCTGGATCACTCCACCATTCACGTCCGATTCCACCTGGCTATGCTCGTGTCTCGGTGGATGACCTACTGGAGGTGTATGGGGACCTAGAGATTGACATCGCTACACCTGAAGGCCATAAGAAACTGGGAGATGTCAAGCGCCAGATCATTCTATGGCAAAAGAAGTACATCAAGTTTCCAGGCTCGGCGCCAAGGCCACCGACTCCGAGGAATCCAAGTCTACCCCCCCCCCCACCCGATGATCGTCGACCTCCAAGTCCACCCCCTCCCCCCATGATCGTCGACCTCCAAGTCCGCCTCCGCGCAATACTCCCCCGCGCCCCACTCAGAAGAAACGGACCGACGCCGCTCCCCCGCTCCCCACTCAGAAGAAAGGTCGCACTCAGAAGATAGTCGACATCCCGTCGGTTCCTCCCAAGAGACCTTATGACAGGACTGAAGCGGAAAACGCCGCGGTAGTGGCTGCCTACAATAAGACTTTTTTTGCACCAAAAAAGCCCGAGCAAAAGAAGGTATACGATGAAAAAACCAAAAAGTGGGCTAAGTCCTTCCTTGCGCAGCCATCCCAAATATCGATGAATCTGCAATCTGACTATGGTCGTGAACTTAGTAAGCTAGCACGTGCCCAGTCTGAGCAGAACAAGGAAAGAAGTGCAAAAAGCGGGAAACAAATTGCCCAGCTCGGACAGCAGAAAAATCAATCGGTCCCCCCGCTCATAGTGTGTTCCGATATCGACAAGGACTTCAGAGCCGATATGGATAAGGACCTGGAATTATTGGACCCCAGAGCCATAGCTGCTGCTAGAGAACATGGTATCACTGTATCACAGGCCAAGGAAAATGCTACCGCCATGGGTATGACTCTTGGTCAACTTTTAGGCTATGAAGATCAGCCAATGTTAGAGATAGCACGGAAATATGTCAAAGGGGAGTCTATGGTCAGTAATGAGGAGCTCACGCGTCTATCAACACATATGCGAAATCTGCACAACTGGTACATGGTGCACACATCAAAGAAGGACGCGAAAGAGTGGATTGCGGTGGACGTTAGAGTGGAGCATTTCTTCAAACGTTACAGTATACAGGTTCAAATGACTGAACTGTTTCAGTTATTCAATCAGCGCGCCCTCGACAAATCTATCCTCAGTTGCTATTGTCTGTAAGTGATTTATTTTCGTAATTAAGTCTCTAGCTCAGCTCGTTCATTGCCTGTATTATATTATCCTGACTATATATATATCCTTTTGTACGCTATTATGTAGAATGAAGATGATGGAATGCAAAACATCTAGAGTTTATGAGGTTGGGTTCGTTGATCCATATATCGTTAATGAACATACGTTACGCAATCACCCCAGAGACGTGGAGCATGACCTGATCACCTTTTTAATCAAGCAAAACTTCTGTACGGAAATACTATTTCCTTACAACTTCAAGTGAGTGTTTCTGTCTTGTACATATTTTTATTTGGCTTTCTCGATGTTAAGTGTAATTGATGAGCTATGCATGTCTGCTTTATGTAAACGTCCGCAGGTTCCACTGGATTCTGCTAAGCATTCAAGTTGACAAGTCCATAGTTGAAGTCCACGACTCATTAAGTTGGGACCAAGCGACGTGGACCGACATGAAAGAAATGCTCAATAAGTAATTTCAATCATTATCGCATTATATCGGCCTCTTTCGTTCGTTTCCTGATATCAAGTAATTAATAACTCCTTTGTTCATTTTCTTTGCCAAAGCAGGTGTTGGACACTTTTCAAACAGAATGTAGAAGGTCCATTCAAAGATGAGCTAACTTATATATCGGTGAAAAGTCCGCAGCAGCCACCGGGGAGTAATTTATGTGGATTCTACGTTTGCGAGTTCATTCGCGAGTTGACCACTGAGCGGAGAACAACTTCTTTGAGCAAAATGCGGGAGAAGCTCGACCCAGAACGGCGCATACGAGCAATTCAAGAGGAATTGGCGGGATTTCTGCTTAGGGAGGTCATCGATGAAAGGGGAGAACATTATGCTTCGGACGATGAACTACATATGTGATCTATCTCCATGTAATTAAATAGTTGTATTCTCGCAAGAGATCGAATATTAATTATATATGCATCAACGTGTACTGTGTATATAGTAGAGCGTATAATATGCGTACGGAAACATGTTTGAAATTATATATATGAAACCCAAATTGAAAAAGAAACGAAATGGAAAAAGAAATGACCCTAAAACCCTAAAATGGGGAAAAAAGGAAAAGGCAACTGTCCCGGGTGGTATTACGGCCCGGGACTAGAGCTCCCCAGCCTCCGCCGCGTCCTGCCGCTGCCACGTGGTGGCCTCTGGTCCCGGGCCGTAGCAGCCGGGACTGGAGGTAGGGACTTTTAGTCCCGATTTCGCAGTCCCGGATGCGAATCCGAGACTAAAAGCCCACTACGGCCCGGGACTAGATGTCCTTTTTCCACTAGTGGCAGCTCCTCCTTCATCGCCAACACAGGAGCACGTCGATCACGTTGCTCCCCTGCACGGCCTCGGTCCGAGTGCTCGCCATGCAACGCCGGGCGTCCCCGAGCCTGGGCCTGTTGTGGTCTCGCCCCACGTTCCCGACTCGCCGGCCTGCCACTCGCGGCCCACGTCACCTGCGCGGGCGGATGACTGTGCATCTCCCGCATGGTCTTCGTCGACGCCTATGCGGCAGCCCAGCCCAAGTGCGGCGCCTGCCTCTCCGTCACCTGCATCGCCTTCATCGACGCCTATGCGGCAGCCCAGCTCAGATGTGGTGCCTGCCGCTCCGTCACCGGTGCAGCCCAGTCCGCCTGCTGGGCCTTCCTCGTCACAGCCATCCAGCTCGTCACAGCCTGCTCCATCGACCTCCACAGCTCCTGTGGTGCATCGTCCGCATACACACAGCCGCAGTGGCATTTTTCTCCTCATCAACCGCACCGACGGTACCGTTGCTTGGTATGCTGCATGTATGACTGCTGCTCTTGCGGATCCATCTTCTGAGCCTCGCACGTACCAAGCTGCTATGAGCATACCTCACTGGAGAGAAGCTATGGAACAGGAGTATCAAGCTCTTCTTCACAATAAGACATGGACTCTTGTTCCCCACCACCGCGTGTCAACGTCATTGATTCCAAGTGGGTGTTCAAAGTGAAGAAGCATTCTGATGGGTCTATTGAGCGCTACAAAGCGCGTCTTCTTGCTCGAGGTTTTCGGCAACGTTATGGTCTTGATTATGAAGACACCTTCAGTCCAGTGGTTAAGCCTACGACTATCAGGCTTCTTCTTTCTCTTGCAGTCACCAGAGGTTGGTCTCTTCGTCAGCTTGATGTGCAGAATCCTTTCCTTCATGGTGTATTGGAGGAAGAGGTTTACATGCGGCAGCATCCTGGTTTTGCTGATCCTGATCGTCCGGATTACATATGTCATCTCACCAAAGCGCTCTATGGTCTGAAGCAAGCTCCTCGTGCGTGGCATGCCCGTCTTGCGACAGCTCTTCGTGCTCATGGGTTTGTGCCCTCTACTGCTGATACATCATTATTTCTTCTACAGAAGCCCGAGGTTACTATGTACTTCCTGGTCTATGTAGATGATATCATTCTTGTCAGTTCGTCCCAGCCAGCTGCAGATGCTCTTATTCGTGCTCTTGGTGCTGATTTCGCTGTCAAAGACCTCGGTAAACTTCACTACTTCTTGGGTTTGGAGGTTACTCATCGTGATGATGGCTTGATTATGACACAGAAGAAGTATTCTTTGGATCTACTGCGCCGGCCTGGTATGCTTAAGTGTAACACGTCTATGACTCCTATGTCTACCACTGACAAGATCACCGCCACTGATGGTGAGCTTCTATCCTCTGAGGATGCTACCGAGTACAGGAGTATTGTTGGTGGCCTTCAGTACCTGACGATCACGCGACCGGATATTTCCTTTGCTGTCAACCGAGTTTGTCAGTATCTTCATTCGCCTCGAGACACTCATTGCTCAGCTGTTAAGTGTATCTTGCGCTATGTTCGACTCACCGTGTCCCATGGCTTGCACCTTCGGCCGAACCCTACTAGGGTGCTCTCGGCTTACTCTGATGCGTACTGGGCAGGCAGTCCAGATGACCGGCGATCAACGGGGGGCTATGCTGTGTTCTTTGGCTCCAACTTGATCGCCTGGAGTGCTCGGAAACAGGCTACGGTCTCTCGTAGTAGTACTGAAGCAGAATACAAGGCTGTGGCCAATGCCACTGCAGAGCTTATTTGGGTACAGTCTTTGCTTCAAGACTTGGGAGTTTCCCAATCGCAGCCTCCGGTACTTTGGTGTGATAACATCGGTGCTACATATCTCTCAGCGAATCCGGTATTTCATGCCCGAACGAAACACATCGAAGTTGACTATCATTTTGTGAGGGAACGTTTTGCTCAGAAGCTACTACAGATCAAGTTCATCTCTTCGAAAGACCAACTTGCAGACATCTTCACCAAGCCATTGCCTCTACCACAGTTTGAGGCGTGCAGATGCAATCTTACCCTTCTC
The DNA here is from genome assembly GCA_947311845.1 of Poa pratensis. NCBI lineage: Eukaryota > Viridiplantae > Streptophyta > Magnoliopsida > Poales > Poaceae > Poa > Poa pratensis. The sequence continues at coordinate 36,156,452 of CAMZMU010000106.1, forward strand.
GATTCTTTAGGAAGTGGCTAAGATTGAGGGAGGGTGTTAGATTTGTATAGCTTCTGTATTCCTATATGTGTACGTGTACTGTATTGTACCTTTGGTACCCTTATATATATGAGATAGGCCACCCCCAGAGGGTTGTGCCGGTTCCCCCAAACCCTTGTCTTACACAAAGAATGAGTGTTACTCGTCATGGGAGGCCTACAAGATGCAACTTTTGCGGCATACCCGTCTATGATTCCTTCTTTGGTTTGGAAACCTTGGGCGCCCGCCAAATGCAATATCTTAACTTGGTTGATCCTCCAAAACCGAGTATGGATGGCGGATAGACTTGATCGGAGTGGATGGCAAAATTGCAGGATTTGTAAATTATGCAATATAGTGCAACAATCGCCCGTGCACCTTATCTTCAAATGCCGCTTCACTACTCGAATTTGGTCCTCTTTGGACACTTGGCTTGGGTGATTAGCAAGTGTTTCGTACCATCAAGGAGTGGTGGGAGCCTAGGAGATGATTCATAAGAATGGGGATTTGAGAAAGGCCTTGGCATTTCTTGCCATGCTAGTTTCTTGGAAAAATTGAAAGGAAAGAAATTTCTTAGTTTTTCGAAATCAATCAATGATTACCACCATGCTCGTTTGATCATCGATGAGGCGGCTATGTGGTGCCAAAAGGTGGCTAAGGCTTTGAGTAATGTAATTCCGCGAGAGTAGACTTTCGTCTTTTCGCCTTGGCCTTGTTTTGGCCATGGCAAGGTTTGTAACACTCGTAAATGCTCAAACGAAAATGGAAAATCTTTTGGCTTTTTTCAAAAAAAAATGTTCATGATCATGATTTGCATGCACAGCCTGAACTAAACCAACTCTGGAGAATTTTAAAAATTGTTACAATTGGTGGTTTGTAGCGCAAGAAACATATGTTTCATCGACCCAAGAAAAGAAACCAGATACGAACACCAAAAGGTTTGGATCAGATCCGAACACCAAAAGGCACCGGGACACCAAAGTATCCAAGAAAAGCCTAGCGCTGAGCCAAAGTTATGCTTTGCTCTTTCCCTTGAAGATTGCCAACGTTTTGTCAATCCTATATATGCATGTTGGTATTTTACAAGAACAAACAACCTCAACAGCAAGCTGCATCAAAAAACCACAAACAAACACCAAGATGGTAACCGGAGGGTCGCACGGGCACAGGGCGCCGAGGCTCTTCGGTAGGGAGAGGCCTCTCCATGCCACCCTAGGTGGACGCAAAGGTAATCTGGATCGATCATAGGTTTACTGAAAACAACGAGATCATTCCAAGCAATGTGAGGTACACCCGCTCGGAGTTCAAGCTTTCTGAATCCGTTCGTGTACGCATTCGCAGCGGCGGACGTGATCCTGTGGAGGCGGAAGGAGGTGTCGGCGTCGATCCTGGGCGCGGCGACGGCGGCGTGGGGCCTGTTCGAGGTGGCGGAGTACCACTTCCTGACGCTGGCGTGCTACGCGTCCATGATCGCCATGCTCACCTTCTTCATCTGGACCAACGCCTCCACGTTCCTCAACCTGTAATGCAGTCTGCACCCATTTCTTCAGTCTTACAGTTTTGTTTCAGACTCTTGTTCTTTTTTAGGAGACATTTGGGTCTGGTTCAGTACAGTACTGCGCGCACTTTAGCAACGTTTTCCATGCCATGCAATTCAGGGAATATCACTAACTAATCAGACCCAACCAATAAACATTTATCATTCTGGATCTTGGGCCACGAAAACTGCTGTAAAATTTCTATCATTTGGTGATGCCAACTGCAACCTGAATGCAGGCCGGTCCCAAGGATCCCGGAGACGGTGCTGTCGGAGAGAAGCACGAGGCAGCTGATCCTGGGCCTGCACAGGAGGCTCAACTGGTTCGTGCACAAGCTCTACGACATCGCCTGCGGACACGACGTCAAGATGTTCATCCTGGTAACTCACTCGCTTCATTCAGACATACACATGGACATGGCTGCCTGACCTGTATCTGGGTATCTGACCGACACACATGCTACTGCAGACGGCGGTGTCCCTGTACATCGGGTCGGTGATCGCGAGCTGCTTCAGCTCCCTCACCCTGCTCTACCTCGGTAAGCAACTACTAACACTTTCAGACTTTCAGTAGCATGCACAAGTTTCAGAGATTGCAAAAGTTCTTCAGAATAGAATCAACTTGAGAGAGATGGCTTCTGTTTGTGTGTTTGGCAGTGGTGGTGTGCGTGATGACGGTGCCGGCGCTGTACGAGCGGTACGAGGACGAGGTGGACCACCTGGCGGCGAAGGGCGCGCACGACTTCCGGACCCACGTCACCCGGATGGACTCCGGCGTGCTGAAGAAGATCCCCAGGGCCAAAGGGGCGACGACGGCGAGCGATATGCAGGGATGGCACCGCTCACACGCCAACTAGCTTCGTCAGAAACTATCAGGCTGTACTCTACTGTAGATACACGTAGGTCCAGAATAAGACCTGAACTCAAAGGAGATACGACTGATGTGGCAAATGTAATCATGCTGTGCAACGACGACGGTGATTTGGTAAATCTTTCGAGGCGTGCACTTTACGTAGGATGGTGTGTGTGTGCGTGCGTGATCTCTTCTTTGCATCATCTTCTTCGTCTTCTTTTCCATGGATCGAATGGCATGGAAAGAAAGGAAGAACACGCACCTGGCCATATGGCAATCGGATAGAGATTATATTCCCTGAGGCTACAGTGTCTCGTGCGATTGTGTCGGAGCAAGCTCCTTGTGGATCGAAGATGATCGATTTCACTCTGAAAGATTGGATTGGACGCCTCCTCGCGTGACCTACCTCACCTCTTGGATTACATAATTAAGCACCTCCGTCATGCCTGAAAAAGATAACAATGAGATGACAGCACTGACAGGGCGACACATCGATCGATCCATCTGTTTGTCTATTGGACAGCAGCTTCGTGCAGTGTTGGGTGTAATTAACGCTTTTGTCCATGATGCAAACGTAGCTTTGGAGTACGTACGTACGTCGTCAGGACCATGTCCGTCCATGTGTGTGTTTTTTCAGCTGAAAATGAAAGCAAGTTGGCCTGAAACGCACCGTCATCACGTCGCGGGGCTATTAAAATGATGGATGCTCCCTCAGACTGAGGTAATCAACAGTGTCTTATGTGTGTCTAATCTCTGGATCGAAGATGATCTCTCATTCTGAAAGAGCGGATTAGACGCCTCCTCGCGTGACCTACCTCTCAGTCGTTGTCTCTCGTATTACCTCTTATATAATAATCAACCATCTCTCTCATGTCCGAAAAGATAATAACGTGAAAGAAACCAAGGTGAAAACGCTGACATCACATGGGCAAGCATGATGGACCAACCATGTGCTAGTCTATCGCACGCACGCAGTTCATACTCCCTCCGTTCCACAATATAAGATGGTTTAGCCATTTGCCACATTCATATGCACACATATGTATGTAGACATGTTTTAGTGTACATGTCCACTTTTTTTTATATGAATCTAGGCAACATATGTAACACCTGAAACATCTTATATTATTATGGAACGGAGGGAGTACATCGGAGTCGGAGGTGCATACGCAAAAACCTTGGTGAAATGGCATTCGTCATCGAAAGCATGCATGATGCCAGTACAAGCATGTATCTGTTGTATGCCCACAAAGTAACGGATACATTTCGTCAGCTTTGTGTTGTCTTGTCCATGCACAGTTAGCTAACTGCACTACAGCATTAGCAACAGTTGGTCACGACCCAGCTTGTGTGTCGCGTTTCCCTGCTGAAAACGATAGTAGCAGGACTAGTATTAACCAGCTAGCCCCGTCGCGTACGTGTGTTTTAGGTCGACGGAACCGTTGGTCAAAACAGCTAACGCAGGAAGACGGCGACACGCAGTGAACATACGCAACTGGTGATGTCTCGGCCGACGATGGCGACGGCCGGCGAGGAGCAAAAGTCCGAGTTCGTGTGCCACTAGACAGAAACAAAGGAAAGCGAAACTGTAGGAGATCCAAGGCTGGCCAGAAAAACTGGGGCTGCTGGAAGGCAGCAAAGTAAACAGCGTATGTTCCCAAATTGAAGCACACCCGTACGCGGTCCAGGAAGCATGATGATAATCATAGATCCACCCTACGTGTTATATTAGCAGCACAATGACCCATGAATCGACCGACGGGACTATGGTGTGTGTGCTGGCCGGCGGTATCGAGACCAAGCACATGGTATTGCGGCCGGGCGGCGGGGGAACATGTGGGTTTGCGGGTTCTCCAAGTGAGCAAACAAAGGCGAGCATGTCAGCAAGGTAGGGGGGTGAGTGGAGTGGTCTCGCTCACAAAGGTGCTGCTGCATGATTGCCGTGGCGGTGCAAGCAAGGAAACCCGTGGGCCGATGCGTGTGCTGCTACCCGGCGACGCGGCCAAGGCCGCCATGCCACGCCTGATGGGAAGGAAGTCGATCAGCTCGATGAGGCAGAGGAACAAAGCACTGGTACTACCTGGGAGTGCACGTGGCAAGGCCGTCCTCGCCGACCGCCAGCCCCCACGTGCAAATGATCTACTGCTGCCACCGCACAGAGCCACCACCGCCAGCCACCCACTTGGGTACGCTATGCATCCATCCAGCTTGGATCGTGTACCACCAGCTCAGGCCGACCTCGTGCTCCCTCTGCCAGCGCCACCAATGGCGCCGTGGAGCCGGCGCCACACAAGCGAGCGCGGATCCCGAGGCCGGCTGACTCAGCGGCCTCCCACCCAGCCCGTGCAGTGCAGGCCCCCAGCTTTCACTCCAATCTCCGGATCCAACACCTATCTGCCAAGTCTTCTCCAACTCGGAAACACCCATGTCCGATTCAGACGGCCAGGGTAAAAACGACTACTAGGGCGAATCATAGACCAGTATTATTTGGCTGTTGCAAAGCGATCACGCCATGCCACCAAATTATTATTCATGATCCCAACACACAAAGGGCAGGTATGGAGGAAAGTAATGCAAGTTGGGGAGGGATTAGTGGGTAAAGAATGTGCTTCCACAGCCTCTCAGAAACATTTCAATACTACTACTACACTGCACTGATAAAGCGTAAAGCGGCGCACCCCAGCTGGTACTGTGTATGTATCATTCTGTTGCGCCAAACTGTTTGTTAATCCACACTAGACTAGAGATCAGACTTGCTGTCCACAGGAAAGCTTGTGTATGGTGCTGACGCTTGAACAGCTTACACCGCCATGCCGGCAAGGCAAGGAAACGAGATGGATGGTGATCATCGCATCCAGTAGTACCATGGGATGGCCTGGCAACACAAGGAATCAGGTGTTGCCCCTTGAGGAGAAGCAATCTAAGTATCGGCAAGGGCAATCTCCTGGAGATCGTAAAGCGGCCCCTTGGATCACGCCACCACCGGAGAATAAGATCCCCGGCAGATCGCGTCGTCAGCACCGTGTTCTCCTAGATACATGTATGTGGCTGTGAAGTTCATTGCCCCTGTAATGGGAAATTGTAATTCTAACTCTGCTGGGAACATGCGCCAGGTTGAATGCCTACAAAGGGAAGTTCTAACTATGCTAGATTGCTAGTAACATGCTCCTGTTCAACTAGTAGTTGGAGGTCCATCACAATTTGTCCCAAGAGATAATCTCCTTGGATGAACACACAGAAAGAACCTAGTTCAACCACCATGTGAATCCATTCCAGCAGCAAGAAGTCAGGATGGGAACACTACCTAACACAAGCATTTGCTAACACAGTTATGGAGGATTACAGCTACAAGTAGCATATGTAGGATTGCCAAACTGTATCGTCACACTTATATATAACAACTCAGATGTAGTTGAATGCTTCAAGCAAAAGGAAACACAGATAAGGCTTCAAGTCAATGTATTAAAACCAGAAGATACGTATCAACATCAATATCGATAGTACAAATAAGGGACAGAGAGTGTATCATATTTAACTCGAATGAAGTTTGTACAAGCAAGCTAATAAACACATATCTGGGACATCAACCTCAGTACCTTCCATGAGTTTAAATATACATTGTGCTACACAAATGATGAGTTCACGATTCCGGATTTTTACTGAGATTTTTGGACACTACTATATATTTATTCAAAAATAAGACAAAGCAATTGGAACTGTAATCCAACACTTCACGGTCTTCCACCCCCCACTTACTCCGACGTCGGCAAATTGGGCTCTCGACAGAACCAATCAGAAACACTCCCTTTCAGTGTCAACAGCACAAGAACCAACATACCATTTCGATCTTATTTTGAACCCCCTCTAATCACAGACCCAGATGCATGATTGATATGATCCCAAATGCACAGCAGCACGATTACACCATCCACAGCTTGCCATCGACTTGTGTAAGTTGTAATAAACAATAATGATAAGTAACAGCAGGATTACCTCTAGGTAAGCAAGCAGCATGGCAGAATTCACCATTCCTTTGGGGCTATGAGCCACGGTTCTGATTCAAATCAGCCTGGCCGGCATCAGGTGATCCCATGGGCTGATACTGAGGTGGCAATGATCCAGGTGGTGCTCCTGCCTGGGCGTAGAGCTGTGCGCGGGGATCAGCATACTGCTCATACCCATAGTTCCCCGCCATGGTCGCTCCAGGCTGCTGCGCGGGATGGTGGTGGGGTTGAATTACTTGGTGGTAGCCCATTCCAGCATATCCAGGGGCTGTATTAGACCCTGGAAGAGGGGCGGCCGGCGCAGCAGTTCGGTACAGACCAGGTTGTTGTTGCTGCAATTCAGGCTTCATATATTGCTGCGGAATCGGCACGGCAGTAGGCTTCGGCGCACTCTCAACAAGCGTCGGAGCAGGCATAGGGGCAGCAGCACCAGGAGGCATGGTATACTGCTGAGGTGCATTCGGACGCATAGGGATGTAGTACATGCCGGTGTTCGGGTCGAACGCAGGAGCCTGCTGTTGCTGCGGCGCTGCCTGGGGAACAGGCTGGTGGTAATAAGATTGAATCGGGATGAACGTTCCCGTGGCTGGGTTGTGAATGAAGTGCTGATTCCCAGCCGTGACATATTGCTGCGGAGCTGGCTGATGTTGCTGCGGCGGAGGCTGCTGCTGCAATTGCTGTTGTGGTTGTTGCTGCTGTATTTGCTGCTGTGGTTGCTGCTGTAATTGCTGTGGCGGCTGCTGCTGCTGTAATTGCTGCTGTGGCGGCTGCTGATGCAATTGCTGCTGTGGCTGGTGCTGATGCAATTGCTGCTGTGGCTGCATCTGTGCATAGACATAGCCAGCCGGAGGCTGCGCGGCAGCTACTGCAGCATCTGAAGCTGGCGCTGGAGCGTGATAGCTGGCGGCATCAGTTTCACTTCGAGGTGACCTATCATTGTAGTACATGGCCCTGAAAATTTTCATCCAACACATAGGCAGCGTAATAAGTCTTTGATCTTCTAATCAGCAGCCCAAGCATAATAATACATAGTTACTGATGAGAATGAAGCAAAAACTGATACCTGTTGTTGGGGTCGGCAGTAGGTGGAACCTCCTGCTTTGGTGGCATCCGAACTCCACCGCCATGATCGGACCTCTCATCATCGGAGAACACTCGGGTGGGCGCCGCCTCGGGTGGAGGCATGCCGCTGGCCACCGGCATCCCCATGACGGCAGGGATCGGTTGCAGCGGTTGTTGTTGCATAGTATATCCCACCATAGGTGGAGGCTGCTGCTCCGAGATCCCCATCTGGGCGAAGTGATCCTCTACGGAGGAGACTGGTTGTGGAGCGATCCCGGGTTGCATCATAACGTCAGGCCTCACCCGGATCGGCGGCAGGTTCGAGAGCGACGGCGCCGAGGACGTGGAGCCGAAGGATGAGTTCTTATCCAGCATCGGCGAGTCGGGGGGCACGGACTGCGCGTCGTGCCTGATGGATGCGGCGGCGGCGGCGAGCTTTGCTGGTGGGCCTCGGCCAGATTGGGAGCGGAGTTGGGTATTCCGCTTCGAGAGTGCTGCGAGGCTTGGTCGTCCTCGAGGCCGAGGAGGTCGGTGGAGATCCCGCGCGGGATTCCGTCGAAGGACCCGCCGGTGGAGATGGCGGAGTTGAGTGCGTCGACGAACCAGGTCTCGGACTTGGAGGAGTCGTCGAGGAGGGAGCCGAGGGAGGAGGAGGACTCGGGCTTGGCCGGGAAGAGGAAGAGTCGGATCCGGGAGGTGCGCGAGGAGACGGACCCGGACCCGGAGGAGGCGGCGGCGACGCGGTCGTACTCGTCGACGAGGTTGTCGAGGTCTTCGTCGGTGGAGACGGAGATGAGCGAGTCGAGGTCCTCGTTGGGGAGCTGGTACTTGAGCGTGAAGGGCTGGCCGGCGAGCAGGGACCGCGAGAGCCGCGCGTGGACGTCGGCGAGGGTGGCGTTGCGGTCCACGGCCACGATCCGGGTCTCGCCGCCGAGGTAGCAGAGGGATTTGTCGGTGGGGCGGGGAACGATGCGGCCGCCGAAGCTGCACATGACGCGGAGGCGGCCGCCGCCGCCCGCGGCGGCGGCGGCGGCGGAGGACGGGAAGGGCTCGTCCCAGGAGTCCCCGCCGCGGCTGCGAGGGGAGGAGTCCGTTGACTCCGGGTAGCCGGGGCCGGGGCCGCCGCCGCCGCCGGAGGCCGGCGGAACCGAGTCCATTGGGGAGGTGGAAGGGGATCCGAAATCGATTTTGCGTGGGTTTTTGGTGGAGATTTTAATGGAATTTTGGGGCTGGGAGGGGAATATATGATGCGAGAGGAAAGTGGGGTAAGGGTCGTGGGCCCCGCCGCCAGGAAATATCGCGAGTTTTCTTTTGTTTTTCTTTTCTGTTCTGAGGAAGAAAAATTGGCTGCTGCAGTTACGGCCACGGCGGCGGACTCTGTTTCTCGTCACCCCACGCCATGGTGACTGGTGAGCGTCATAATCAATTTAAAGCGGTGATTTGGATCCAAATTAGGGTTATTCGTGTATTAGGGTTATTCGTGTATTTCTTTTGTGGTTTCATATGATATATTTGTGGGCTCTTCTCTTTCTTATACTCGTAATTCTCCATCCATTGATAGTTCATGTTTCGAGATCGGTAAATATGCCAGTATCTCTCGACGGTTCAGGTTGCGATGTCGTGTACCGTCGCTAGGTTTTCGAAGGGTGTCTCCGACTCGCTGCTCTTCCATCTTCCTCATCAGGAGGAGTTGTTTTTGTTACACGAGGTATGGAAAGATGATTGCCGCCACGGTCAAGATTTTAGCTTGTAGCGGTAAAAGGTGAAAAGAGTATGATATAGGTGTTGGTTGCTAATCGACTAGCCATACAACATAGCCAGCTACATGAGAGCAAATTTACTACTACTTCTCGGGAAATTATGTGTACCTAATCTAGTAGAAGGCAAGTGAACATTCAAATTATCGTCTTCTCCTTGCCTCCAAAAGGAAAACCATCAAGAAAAATCCTTCGACCTGTATTTACAAACTTCCAGTTTTAAAATACTGACCTTAAGAAACTTTTAACTTTTCACCTTCTCGTTTCCCACCAAATGGAAAAGATTTCACCTCTATTGTCTTTGACCAGTATATATGAAATTCCAATTTTAGATTAACAACTTCGGGACACGAGGGATTTCAACTGGATCAATAATGGAGCGAGAAGTTCTTAACTTCGGTGGCATGTTTTGGATACTCTTTAGTGGCTATTGTGGAAATTGTAGAACCCTAAAATTTGTTGTTTATTACGGTGACCCTCATGGGGGTATATATAGGAGTACATAACTTGGTGGCCAAGATGCCTAATGACTTGGGATACAAGAAGATCCTAGTCTATCTCTAATCATATCACATACCTATCCTAACAGCTGTAATTAATTACAAATATCATCTTTCCATTGTATACATCATGCGTCGAGTTGGACTAATATGCTTGCAATCAGGGCCACGGGAAGCAACTAAACGTAGTGCATTATGATACCAAACGGTAAATGGAAGAAAAAGATCCTCAAGAAAATCAATCATAACCTTTTATTCCTTTCCTTATGAAGCTCCTGGAGTTACTTGATCTGTTTCGTGGCAAGTAGAAACAACAAATCTGCTAGATTCACCGCATCGAACTGGCAATGGAATCGTCCAACTTGCGATTATTTAAGAGCAAAAGGGCCCGGTGGAGACCTCTGCCCACAGAATGGCGTGAAAAAAATACAAGAGCAAGATCCAAAGAGGCCTGTGATTGGCGCTGGACAATCAGACGAGTTAGTCCTCTCGGGAATTGCACCAACTGCTAGTAGTATCTGGCACAGACATATCAACAGACAGCTGAAAACTCAGGCTAGTACCGGTAGTAGTATACTTTTTTCGGTAGTAGTATTAGGCCTATTCGTTTATTTCTTTTGTGGTTTCATATGATATATTTGTGGGTTCTTCTTTTTCTTATACTCGGAATTCTCCACTAACTCTCCATCCATTGATAGTTCATGTTTCACGATGGGTAAATATGCCACTATCTCTCGACAGTTCAGGTTGCGATGTCGTGTACCGACGCTAGGTTTTCGAGGGTGTCTCCGACTCGTTGTTTTATTTTTCCATCTTGCTCATGAGGAGGAGTTCTTTCTGCTACACGAGTAATGGAAAGATGATTGCCGCCACGGTCACGATTTTAGCTTGTAGCAGTAAAAGGTGAAAAGAGTATGATATAGGTATTGGTTGCTAAGCGACTAGCCGACATGCACCATAGCCAGCTACATGAGAGCAAAGTTACTACTACTTCTCCGGAAATTGTGTGGTACCTAATCTAGTAGAAGGCATCGACAGACGTGCCAAAAGGAAAACCGTCAAGAAAAATGGGAAGGGTCACGGGCTCTTCTCATTCTTATACTCTTAATTCTCCATTAATAGTTCATGTTTCAAGATTGGTAAATATGCCGGTATATCTCGACAATTCACGTTGCAGTACCATGTACGGGCATTTGATCTAGAATTGAAAGACATCAACAAATGGAACTTTTAACGTTCCACCTACTTCTTCCCCGCCAAAAGGAAAACATTTCACCTCAGTGGTCGTGGAAAGCATTTCAATTGGTATTGATTGACTTCCCATTTTCGAATAGCAACCTTGGGACAAAGGTGCTTTCACTTGTGAGGTTTATGAGGTTTGATATATGTTTGGTCTCTTCTCTTTCCAAATATACTCGTAATTCTCCATCGATGGTTCATGTTTCGAGATTAGTAAATATGTTTGTAATTCTCCCTCGATAGTTCATGTCTCAAACCGGGTATGTGCACTAGGTTTTGAAAGTGTGTCAAACTTGCTACTCTTATTTTACATCTTTGTCATGAGGAGTTGTTATTTCTGTCATGCAAGTAATCGAAAGTGGTTCAACGTCATGGTTCGTGATTTATGGTTCGTGATTTTAGCTTGTATCGGTTAAAATGTAATGGATATGACAAGGATGTGTGTTGTTAAGCACAACCCGACATTCTGACATCGAGCAAAGTTACTACCAACACTAAAAAAATGTGTGTACTTATCTAAGTAGAATTGAAAGACATCGACATGGGGGTACATTTAACTTTTCATGTTCTCCTTACCGCGTAAAGGAAAATGTTTCACCTCCATGGTTAAAAGAAATCTTCTGGATGATATATACTTGGGATAAATGGGGCTTTTCGGTGGCATAAATAATGGAGTGAGAAATTCTGGATTTCCCTAATGAAAGGAATATTCTCAAGTGATTTATTGAAAAGTACACCCAACTCACAAGTGTAAGGAATATAATAACAGTGTGCATTGCTAAGCGCTACCTGACACACACTATAGTCAACATTACCAGACCAATGTTATTACGTCTACTCGGACAAATGCGTGTCCTTAACCTAGTAGAGTTGAAAGACATCAACGGAGGGAATATTTAACTTTTGATCTTCTCCTTACCGCCAAAAGGAAAATGTTTCTCCTTCATGGTCAAGGAAAATCTTTCCACTCTTATTTTACAATCTTTCAAATAAATAGGGTTTTCGGCTGAATCAATAATGAAGTGAGAAATTATGGACTTTGTTGATTATACTGGCATATTCTCTAGTGATTTAAAGAAAGTGTGCTCAATGATACAATGTAAGGAAGAGCGTCTAAGCCAACCACACAGGACCAGTGTTACGCCTAATGTGTGCATTTTAACAAAAACATGATATACATCTACAAAATGGAACTTTTAACTTTTCACCTTCTTATTTCCCACCAAATGGAAAACATTTCATCTCTATGCATGGTCTTCGGCCAGTATATATGAACTTCCCATTTTAGAATAACAACTTTGGGACAAGGGCGGGTTTCAAGTGGAACAATGATGGAGCAAGTAATTCTCAGCTTCGGTGGCATGATTTGAATATTCTATAGTGACTCCAATAAAGAAAATAGTATTTCCATTGCATTACGGTGGAATGTCTAACCACCGTTCGTAGGCATCGTGTCAGGGCACGGGTATGTTTGTGTGCATCTACTGTATATTGTACTCGATATGTGTGGCGCCCCGACCCGACTGTTATACAGTGATACTGTGTCCCCGGTTATCCGATACCACCAGACACACTATCAAAGCATAATAGAGAGATCAAGACTTGTGGAACAACTGGCACATCACAGACTCTACGACACAAAACAATATAGTTCAACTCTTATAATAGAGAAAGATAGCAAATGACAACCAGAGGTCACAGACCCAACATTACAACATGCGGAAGCGAAGTGTGTTGTTCTAAACAACAAGAACCAAATTATGGCCTAAGAGGCCTACACATAAACATCCAGCGCCAGCTGTTCCGGGATGTCCCAAGCTGCCACCTGGGAACCCCAGACTACTCGTCGACGTCCACAAAGAACCCACCTTCGAGGTCGGTGAAGTCCTCTCCTGAAAATAAGCAAACGACGTTGAGTTCGACGAACTCGCAAGATTAAGAGCTAATATATGCTCGATGATTGGCTTTCAAGGTTTTATGGCTGTTTTGCATAAAGCTGATTTTATTTTAAAAAGACATAACTCCATGGCATCGACTAATCAGATTATTTTGAAAAGGGGTAAGAAGTAACCTCTTTTCTGGTAACCATTTCCATCATAACCATCACCATTCTCATCACCTATCTACTAGGCACCTCCCCGAATCACCCTCGAGGAAGACAACCTTGGTTATTAGTAGTACCTTTAGTACTCAGTTTTTAATCATTCCGTTAAAGTTATTCTATGATCATCGTCCATTCCCAAGTCGTCCATAACCGCGGACACGGCTTTTCGAAAAGATTTATCCCTGCAGGGGTGTACAAAGTGGAAGTCCCCGGAGTCCCGAGGGGCTCCAGCTCCTTCGCCACGCGTACCGTCCGGCCCATTACCTGTACAATTAGCTCTCTTCCTTGGAAAGCCGGCTGGGTGGGAGCGGTGTCGACTTCTCCCTCGTTAAGGACTTTCCAGAATCATCAGTGGCGGCAGGACTGCCAGTGCCTGCAACACCCGCCCCACGGCCACTTATTTTCCTAACACCAAAATCCTCATCTCAGTTCATCCCACCATCATCACGCACGCGCAAATGGAAGCCCGAACTAGAGGACCCTGGCTAGCCCCGCTCGAGTTATTTAGTCTATGAGGGTTCCTGCAATTGCATAGGCCTCACGCATGGTTGCACGCTCGTCTTGGTTCAAGAGGCACAGAACTCGCACCTAGGCGGCGAGAACGAGACAAAACACCACAACCACAGTGGCCTCTCATCCCCACCTTTTAGCATTTTATTACCTGTCACCACAATTTCTCCACCATCAACCATTTACCTCATCACCTGTTTCCAACACGAACCATCCATCCAATAGCTATGCAATTAACTAAGCATGGCTAAGCATCAGCATAACATAGTAAGTATTTCAGTCCAACAATACAAACCTATGGTTAATAGGAGGGAAAACAGGTAATGGCATTGGAATCATAATGCAACTATAGGATACTCTAATCCGAATCAAATTGACATTTGGAACCGCATGCAATATTATAGTGGAGAAAATACTTGTGGAAAATAGGATAAGATATGCTCAGAGGGGGGATTACGCTTGCCTTGTTGAGCGGAGTAGTCAAACTGCTTGTCGGAGTAACGATGCTCAACTCCGAACTCGTGATCTACCGGAGAGCAAACAACACCGGAAAGCAAAAACAACAATCAACACATGGCACTTGTGCAATGCATACAAAAATGATGATATGACAATTTAAATGCACCCTAGAAGCTTGGAACATGATCAACAAGTTAAATGGGGTCCCCATTATATTTATTGCATTATTTGGAAATAAACCCCATATTTAAACTTAGTGATTATAGTTACTACTAGAGCACATTATTGTAATTGTGATCAATTATGCATGATGATGATGATTCTGGATCACTCATGTTTTTCTGAGCATTTGGGTATAACGAACACAATTTTCTGAGGTCCAGATAAAAAGTTATTACTTTTATAATTTTCTCTTTTAAATTATGATTATTATATTACTAGAAGCACCGTAATTCAAATGTGATAAAAAATGCATAATATTTATTTTAGAGGTTTAATCTCGAATTTCTGTGCATTTTGGTGTATTACACGCATTTTTCGGATACACCGATAAAGATTATTTATTTTTATACATTTTCCTTTTGGATATGATCTTTTGATGATTTTATGAGCAACACTACAATCTTTATACATTTGGAGAGGAAGGGGTGAAAAGAGAAATAGCAATTTAAACATCAGTATTGAGAATCCGGTTGCCAGCCCGGAATTTTCTGGGTTTTGCACCGGGTGGAAAATCAGTCCGGAAATATTTCCGGTTTGAATCCGGGTATAGACCGGGCTAACACGTAACGGTCCAGTAGCTAGTTCTTATTCCGGAACAGAAACCGGAAATATCCGGGATCGTCACCGGGTTCTTCCAGTTCGACGGAGAGGGCTACGGTTACGGTGGCTGTGGCGTGGACTACGGTTCTCCACGGCGACGGGGCACGGCAGAGCAAGGGGAGGGAACGGGAGACGGCTAGCTCACCCTGAGGCGTATGCGTGCTCGGGGAGACCGGAGATGCCTCGACGGCGAAGGACTCGTCCGCGACGACGGCGACCGTAGGGGCGAGGCGGCGTGGAGTCGACCCCGAGGAAGCAGGCGGCGGGGTGGCGTGCGACTGGTGGGGAAGGGAGCAACGGGAGGCGCCGGCGACGAACACGACCGGAGCTCGCCAGAGGAGCTCGGCGACGGGGCCGGCGATGTGCGGGAGCGGGTGCCCGCGGGAGAGGAAGGGAGTGCAGGGAGGAGAAGGAGGGCGTCGATTTGCGCCGCAGCACGGCGACTGAGCTTGCCGGAGCAGCGGCGCGGTGGCCGTCGGCCAGAGGCGGCGCGGGGGCGGGTGCGGGGATGGTGAGAACGAGGGGGTGAGGAAGGAGAGGATAAGGCTGGGGTTGACTTCCTATTTCTTTTATCTTCTTAATTTCCTTTTTCTCCTCTCCTTTTCTTTTCTGTTCTAAAATTCTTTGGGGTTGTTTTTAATTTATTCGAAGCACCAAAACTGGTCCAAAACTCCTGGAAATACTCAGGGGGCTTCCTCAACTCATGGAGAAGCTCACCCTATTTTTATTTTGAATTCTTGAACTAGTTTTCATAGAAAAATAAAATAGGGACAGAAAATGGTCCTTTTGTTCATTTTCTCTTCATTACCAGTTTTGTTGCTATTGTATTTTGCAACTACAATTTATAGGATTAGTATGTTGAACCATTGGAACTTCCTTGACAATTATAAGATGTCAAAGTACTTTTGTTTTGCAGTTTTGAATTCTCTCATTGCTTCGAATTTGTAAAAGAACAAGTTTGGCATTTGTTTTTAAATGGTGCCAAAACCATTTGGGTGTTGTTTAGCAAGTTAAAATTGGATGCCATGATGCAATGCAACAGAAAAGCGAAAAATTTACTCAGGTTTTTTAGGTTTTCAAACTTTGGGCTGTTACAATATGTGTCAAAGAAAACGGCGATGCATATATGCGCCGACTTGGACTAATATGGTTGGTATCGGGGCCATGATAAGCAAATTAAGACGGTATGAAAATTGGGAACCGAAAATTGCTTGCATACCAAATGTAGTGCATTATCATACTACCAAACGGTAAACGCAAAAGAAGATCCTCAAGAAATCAATCATAGCCTTTATTCCCTTCCTTATCAAGCTCGTGGAGTTACTTATTCTCTTTTATGCCACAGTGCCAGCTTGAAACAACAAATCTACTAGATTCAGTGAACTCGCAATGGAATCGTCCAACTTGCTGTTATTATTTTAGCCAAGGGTCCCGTGGAGACCTCTGCCCACAGAATGCGGTGAAAAAAAATACAAATGCAAGATCCAACACAAGGCCTGTGATTGGCGCTGGGCAAGCATATGCGATTGCTATCTCGGGAATTGCACCAACTGCTAGTCCTCTATCTGGCACAGACAGATCAAATCAAGTCGATCAGACAGCTGAAAACTCATGCTACCACCGGTAGCATTGCTAGCGTTTGATTCCTGTCGCCTCGTCATAGCCGTTCCAATCGACAACGAAGCTGTTGACAAAAGATTAAATAAGAAAATTAGGCATAGCTTGAGAGGAAACTAACTAATCCATATTATTTTCTTTGAAGATTAGTTAGTGGCGTGCGAGGTGCCACTCCATCCAGAATGGCGTATGGTGTAGGACAGCCTAAATGCTTCCAATACTTGTTTTTTAATGATGTGATGTGGAAGTTAGGAATCGCTTGGCTTGGCTTCGAGTTCGTTCGTTGCCAAAACGTAGAAGAAACTGAAGTGTCTTTTTTAAAACTTATGTGCTCTTTCTTATTCGAACACTCTTAGGTAGCTGTTAGGGACAGTGGTCAGGAACACTACAACATCGTCATGGTCGCCATCCATCCATCCATGGCTTGTTAAAGCGTGAACGGTATGTATCTATCGGTCAAACTCGACGCGATTTCTCGAAATAACCAGAAAAAGTACCTCATGATCGTGAAAAATGATAAAATTGGCCATTTTTAAAAAGTTAAGCACATAATCCGGTTTAAAAAATAATTTCGGATCTAACACATTTTCATACGTCTTCACGGCGGGTGCTATGTTCAACACCATGCGCCGAGTATAGTGGCGCTATTACCCTGCAAGTGGACGCTAGAATAGCCTAACATATGTCGGAGTTTTTCTTAATCCAAGAGTATAGGGCCTCTATGCTCGACGCTATGGTGTCAAGCATAGTGCTACTGTTGTAGGCTATGAAAAAGGGTTAGATCTGAAATTATTTTGAAACAGGCTTATTTGGAGCTAAAGTTTGTGCCTAGCTTTGTGTTGTTTTCTCACCCGATGATCTAGTGTTTCGGAATTTTTTTTTTTTTGTAAAGGTTAGAAATAGACCGGGATTTCAAAGTTCGGTATGCTGATTTCGGGGATTGAAAGTTGGAGATTCACCTTCTATTTCTAAGGTCTGCAAGTTCAAGGTTTGATTTGGAATTTTTTTGTTGTCCCCGCACGCTTTGGGCTGATGGTGCCAAGGATCGCCGTCGCGCGGGGAAATACTCGGGTGATTTCCACGTACTAACTGCAACGGGGAGGCCGTATGATATGCAGTTGGTCGAATTTGTATCAATTCTGCGGCATGTAACACCGCATGTCCCCAACAAGATGTTGGGAGATTACAATTCTGTAGGAGTGGTCTTGCTATCAATTTAATCCTCTTGATAAGTGATTCCGCAAGACCATTTTGTGTGTGTACATACGGTACAGAATGCTCCACAGTTATGCCCAAAGCTAGGCAGTAATCGTTGAATGCTCGTGAACTAAATTCAGCAGCATTATCCATTCTGATGGATTTTATCCTGTGCTCAGGATGATTTGCCCTCAGTTTTATGATTTGAGTGATCAGCTTTGCAAAAGCATGGTTCCTTGTTGATATAAGACACACATTGGACCATCTTGTAGATGCATCAATGAGCACCATAAAGTATCTGAAAGGCCCCGATAACGGTTGAATTGGACCACATATATCTCCTTGAATGCGTTCAAGAAAATTAAGTGGCTCACTCCTGATCTTCGTGTATGAAGGTCTTGTGATCAATTTCCCCGTTGCACATGCCGTGCATACAAAATCCGAAGATTTGGGAAAATTAGCAACCGTTATGTTGTGTCCAGTTGAACCATCAATAATTTTTCTCATCATCCCCACACCAGGATGACCCAGGCGATCATGCCATATCTTGAACTTGTCAAGATTCTGAAAAATTATTTTATACGCCAAATGTGGCTCTGGCTTTATGTATGTGTAATACAATCCAGAAGATAGAGCAGGAAGTCTCTCAAGGATTTCCTTTTTAGATCCCTTTTGCTGACTTATGAGTAGGCTTTCAACCTCATTCTCTTCATGAGTTTCAATGTGGTAGCCATTCATACGGATATCCTTAAAACTCAGCAAGGTACGGGTAGAATCCGGATACAATAATGCCTCCTGGATTTCAAGTTTTGTACCATTTGGGAGTGTAAATGTGGCCTGACCAGAACCAACAATTACCGTGTCACGACCACCAATTGTCATGACAGTCCCTTTACTTTTCTTGAGAGTTTGGAAGTATTTAACTTCCCGTAATATTGTGTTAGTGGAACCACTATCCGCTAAACAAATTTCCTCCTCCATTGGAATGTTCCTTGAAGATTTCTATAGAGTAAAATAATAAAATTCATTACATATCTCAACTCATATAGAATTAACACATACATTACATACTACGTATGTCTGCTTACATATTATAATACATTATGTTTGCTCACATAATTATTACAATACCATATGTCTCTTGACATAATAATTTACAACACACAATATATCTAAGGACATTATCACAATACTTATGACATAATCAACTTATTAAAGTTGATCTCCATATATGTCACTCGTCGAAGTGAAATCCACCAACATGTCTTCAACATGGAGTGAAGGTCCTTCCTTCTGCTGAGTCTGATCCTGGTTCTCCGTGTTCTCATGAACGCCTTGGGAACTCTCGATCATTGGACCAGTGAAGTGAGCTTCAAACTGGTTCCCTTGAGCCTTCTTGCCCTTAACTGACTGCTGATACAGCGTCACCAAATGCTTAGAAGTTGTACACTTCTTTGCAAGATGAGTAGTACAACCACACCTGTAGCAACCTTTAGAGGTGCTACCCTTATCATTTCTCTTGAAATGATTCTTGTTCTTTTGGACTCCATTGCTATCTGGTTCTCATCACGTCTCCACTTTCCTTTAAACTTCCCATGGTTCTTTTTGAAACCACGAGACTTACGAGTATTCTGAGAATTGAAATGTGCTTCAGGAAGCGGCAGTGTTCCCGTTGGACGGGATAGATTATTCTTATCAAGAATTTCACTGTGCTTTTCTGCCTGAAGAAGTGCGTAAATCAACTCAGAATACTTCGTATATTTCTGCTGACGATGTTGTTCAGCAAGTATCCTCATATTAGGATTAAAAGTGGAGAGTGTCTTTTCAATGAGATCCGCATCCGAAACTGCACTGTTGCAGAATCTCAACTTAGAGTTGATTTGATGCACAGCGGAATTGTATGCCGCAACGGACTTAAAATCCTGAAAACGGATAAGTGCCCATTCTCTTTGCGCTTCAGGCAACATCACCGACCTTTGTTGATCATAGCGCTCCTTTAAGGAGTCCCAAAGATTTTTAGGATTTTCCTCCATCATGTACTCTTCTTTCAGAGTAGGGTCAAGGTGGTGTCGAATGAAGTGCAAAGCAGCAAACTTTGCCGCATCTGGTATAGCAGGAGCACCCTGAGTAGGTGTGATTATAGTGCCGATCAGATTTCTGGACGCCAAGTTGATCTTCAAATCCATGGCCCATGTCAGATAGTTTCTGCCATCTATGGCAAGCTCAGCAAATTCTTTCTTTGATATGTCACTCATATCCTGCATGAATGAAATCATGCCCATTAATTTACTATCAAGTAAATTAATTGTGTGTGTAACAACATGCTTGATTCAAATATAAAGGTCTAGGAAAAGCCTATACGACCCAAAATATGACTTTCCACAAAAAGATATCACCATAACATGGTGTAGATCTTCGTTTTGTAGAACACGGTCGAGGTAATTTCCACAAGTGGCGTACACCTCACTCGTATGGCTATCTTCATGCCATAACCCGTGTGCTTTCGCTTTTTTGCTCTGAACACATGGAGGTAATCACTACTTGGTAGTGTAGACCTTTCCTCGTGTTACTTTGCACAACCTTGTGTTTAAAACACATTCTAGGTAGTCACCAAATTATGGTGTAGACCTTTAGTTGTGAACAAAGTTATGCAAAAATTGAAAGAAGTCATATTATTTTCAAGCACTGTCAACATACAGCAATTAACATTGCACTCATATAAATGTTGACATAAATTTCAGACATTATGTAGCCACATGTTAGAAACAAATAACAATCGCATATGTGCAAAAACTGAAATAGCTGGGAGCTAATCAGAAAAAAATACGTAACAATCCAATCCATAAATGGTAATTTGCATATACTCCGTACTAGGCAGGCCACACCTTTTGTTTTTTCGTACTGTATTTTTTTTTCCTGCGGTAGGTCCGAACCAGCGTAGCGTTTTCCCAGTCCATCCGCTCCATCGGATAAGGTTGTGGCGACGAGATACTTCGTCTCCGTCGACAAACTTCCTCAATCCCGATCAAAGCGGCGGCCACGACCAAAAACACCTAGTCCCGATCTCCTTGTGCGGTCGCGGTCGCGGTTACGCCACCATCCGCCGTCGCCGGCGCCCGTATCAACGGCGAGGGGCGGAGGATCCCGGCGTTCCGTCCTGCTCCTCGGACGAGGGACCGCCAGGGAGACGCTTCCCTGGACGACGGCGAGCGTGAACCTGCGTTGGATTGACCATTCGCGAGTCCAAGCCTCGCATGGCTCCACTCCCCCGGCCGGTGACCGGCGCTGGCCTTTACCAGCACGCCGCACGGCGCGGCGAGGCATAGCCTGAAGCCGACGCCCGGCGAAGTGTCCCGTTGTCCCGCGGTTCGTGCGCCGCGGGCGCCACGGGCAGCACGAGCGCCTCAGGTACGGCCGGCGACCATCTTCGCGAAGTCCAGGAAGAAAATATCCCAGGAAAACTAAAGCCATCTTACCGATTGTTGTCTTGCCCTTCCGTTTTTCCTTTTCCGGCGAGTTTTGCCGGCGTGTTCGCCGTCGAGTTCGGTCAGAGTCGAAGTGGTCTTTCTTCCGTTCCTCGTTCTGTTTCCGGCGAGGATCCCCTACGAGTTGTTTTGCCTATCTGCTCTCTCGGCAGAGCAAGGTGCTGATAACGTGTCGAGGAACAAACTGAATGATTGTAACTGCTCTTTATTCCAAGATGAATCGGGGTATTTATACATGGTGAAGGGACGTGAGTCCGACGTGGGGACACGAAGGAAGTCGGTTCTTCTAGGCAACCGACATAAGATTTACAAGGGAGGATTACAACTTAATTACATAATTAATTAGTTCCTAACAGCGACGGCGGCGTGGTGGCGCACCGGGCGAGTTTTCCATGAGGACGCCGCGTGGGATTGGCTGGCCGCGTCGTTCGCTGTGGCACCGCCAAACGCTGATGTAACCACGATGCTGGCGTCAACTAATGCCCAAGAGGCAGACTCGTACATCAAGTTGGCGTGTACGCATACAGCGAAAGCACACTCATACAAGTAAAGCTAGCGTCTTTTTTTTTTTTGCAAATTCAAAATCGACACTTTATTGTTTCCAAAAATCCAGAAAACAATTTCATATGTAGATAGTGTCGAGATCTAAAAACGTGCAAAATTTCAACTCAAAACTCACTGTATTGTGGGCTACACAAATGAAAAGACAAATCAAGCAAAATTTCAGGTTTTCGAACCTCTCTACTGTTCACCAACCGGATCACCCATTTGTCATTTTTGTGCGACCCACAATATAACGAATTTCAAGTTAAGATTCTGCACGTTTGTTGATCTCGACACTATCTATATCTATGATTTGTTTCTGATTTTTGGAAAAAAAAAGAAATGTTGATTTTGAATTTTTGAAAAAAAAAATCCTAAATAACCGAATGTTGATGTGAACCATATCGTTCAAAGTTTTAAATCGTTGTTGAATTGACATGTTTTCCAACATTTATCTTTGAGGGTGTATTGTGTTGTTGTGCGGTAAAAATAGAACGCATCACATAAACAAGAGATAAAAATAAAATTAGGTAAAATGGACATAATAAAATGGGAACATCCTTAGGTAAGATAGGTAATCTTGTCCATGAGAAATGTTCACTTTGATGACACATGGACATTTGTCCTCTCAAATTCTTCGAGCCACTCTTAACATGTAATCTATACGCCGACGAGGAAAGGTGTCCGTATTTTACGGTGAGTTTATGCGCTTGTTTGTGAGCGTCTATCTACGGCTGTAGCGCGTTTCTAAAGAAGAAAAAAACTACTCGTATCACACTCGCATTAGAGCAAGTACAATAGTATAGCCAACAGCTGGCTATAAGAGATTGCCATGTCATCTATAGCCAGCCATATAGCCAACATGTACAATAGTTAGATATAAAAATGTGTTACTTTATTAAGATGTGGCCCACCTCCCACTCTCACAAAGTGCATAGGAGCACGTGCTAGACCTGCCTCTTGCATGAGAGCCCACTCCCCTTATCTCACTTCTTCTCTCTCCTCCATGTCATCCAACAAATATTATTTTAATGCTTATAGCCTGCTTATATAAACTTATTGTACTTGCTCTTATGGTTCAGCCACGTTGACCGCTGTAACACTCTCCAGTGAATCAACAGGCCCAATTATTGGACTTGCCGACAAACTATCCACTATAAAAGCCCTTTTTTGCAAGAGAGACACCAGTGCGCAGAAATCAACACGGCGTGTCCGAACTTTCAACAATGGCGACCGATGAGTGCAAGCTCGAGACCATGATACAAGCTCGAATCTCCCATCGTAGTGATCGCGATGGAGATTCGAGTCGACAGACGATTATGCGGAAAAAGCTAGCACGCACGTCCGTCGACCGATCCATCGAGCCCCCGGTCAAAAGTCGCTGCTCGCCATGGATAGGCTAAGCTAAGCTGGTCCCTCCTCGATCCGTAGCTACTACCCAGCCATGGAAAGAGACGAACCAGCGATGGCTGGCGACTACGACGTGCCACCTGCTTCTCCAATCCACGTTCCCGACCCCGTAGGTTATTGTCTCAGCTCAGCTCAGCTCAGCTCGTATTATTGAGCCGGAAATTACCGGCCGGCTGCTTGTGTGTGACCAGGTTCAGTTTCCCAAAGGTTGATTGATTCCTTGGAGAAAGCTATGCTATATGATGACGTGGCAAAGGACATTGGTCTTCGGAGAAAGTTATGGAGGAGCATCGGACGATTAGCCGTGATGGCTGCGGCACGAGGAAAAGGATGGGACCCACCGCTATCCTTCTCGGCCGGTTCACGGTCTCCGCCTAGCTTAGCTTGGGGCTTGTCGACAAGAGGATA
The DNA here is from genome assembly GCA_947311845.1 of Poa pratensis. Classification (NCBI taxonomy): domain Eukaryota; kingdom Viridiplantae; phylum Streptophyta; class Magnoliopsida; order Poales; family Poaceae; genus Poa; species Poa pratensis. Next base: position 36,179,977 of record CAMZMU010000106.1, read on the forward strand.
CCGGAACATGCATGGGTTCTTGGAAGGTAGTCCCTCCGTTTATTTTAATTGACTCACATATATCTACATATGGATATATCTAGACACGTTTTAGTGTTAGGTACATCCATATCTAGATATATGTGAGTCAATTAAAATGAAATGAAGGGAGTACATGATTAATTAAGGCTTTCTAGTCTTGGTTATTAGTAGTGATGGAAATTAATCATTTAAGTGCTAGAGATGCCCTTAAACGATTAATTTCCAAACAAAACGACTCCACATTAAAGTCTATCCCTATTTATTTAGAGGAGCAAACTACATAGTAAATTTATAAGTGCTGAAATTTTTGCCGGACCTAACTCATCTCTTAAATTTAACTTCTCAAACAAAACGACTCCACATTAAAGTCTATCTATATCTTCTTCTTACTTCCGGCGTCTAGCCTAGATAGAGACAACATCAAGTCGAAAGATGCACTTGAGATGGCGAGACGGACACACGACATGGCGGGTGTACACACACACACGCACGCACGCACCCACGCACGCACACACACACACAACATCGGCGGGCGGACCCAGCGACTTGCACGGAAGCTCACATGTGTGACTTGGCGTGCTGGCGGATCTAGCGGCGGCCCATCCCATTCGGCGCACGCACTCCACAGCCGGCGACGAGGCAGCGATACACCTCCCTCTCGGTGTCGAAGCGGCGGCGGCATTGGGGTTAGGGTTGACGGCGGCGTCGTTGGCGAGAGCTCCTCCCATGGTGTACGGTGCATGCACTATGAGGGTTGGGGATGACGAAGAGAGACCTTCAAAATTGGTTTGATTCGGGTTGAAGAAAGGGGGCAGGAATTTATAGCTCGCGGCGGGTGTGGAGGCGTCTCGAAGTCTAGATCCGTGGGTCGTGGATCAATAGCCCTTCACTTGAACCCGTCGGTGCCGTTGTTAAAACTGTCGATCCGTGGCATTTAAAACACACATAATAATAAACTATTAAATAAAAATTAACATCGACCGATGTTGAGTTAACTTCTCGATTACATGATTAATCATACAACTTAGATGGTTTAATTTACATGAAAATTACTTTCCATGTTTATAGAGTTTCAAAATAATAGAAAAACGTGCAACATTTTCTGAAGGTTTCTACAAATATTTTGGTCATCCAATCAATGTTAACAATCGTATCTCATATAAATGGAAGTGAAAAAACTTTACCTAAGTAGTCACATGAAAGAGGTGTCTCCCCATTTTTATACTTACAACGTTCGATCACATTCATGTGCCAACAATCTAAGCTCTACAATTAATAAACATAACTTCGTACTAGAATATTCCTTGCAGATATCTTTACCAATAGAATTATCTTCCTATCTCTAGTAGAAAGCAATGCTAATGACACTCCCTTCACGGTAGCTCCAATTTGATACAAAATTGTTTTTGGGGGTATCAAATGACTTTTGAAAAGTGTGACCTTATCCTCTTCCTCGACACTGTTTGAGAGAGGCGACAAGGGCGGAGAAAATTCCCCTTCTCTTCGCCGGAGCCGGGGCAGCTCCGTGCCTTCTCTCGTCGCCGTGGCGGCGGGGGGAGGTAGGGGGTTCGCTCCCGGTCTCCCGGCTTGTAGATAGGGTAGTTAGGTTGCTCCTTGGCGGCGCTGTAGGGAGGACTTCGTCGTCGATATGGAGGAATAAGTCCGATTCCCTTCCTCTTCTTCGCCGGAAACGGCGGGTGGGAGCCGTCCTCGTCCCACCGGACCGCGGTTCTGGTGGTTTTTGTTCATCCTCTGGCTGGGCGCTGCGGCGACGGTGGCGCTCCATCCTTGTGAGTTTTTCATCCCCTTCCTCTCTGTCGATGCACTGGCGAGGTCCCCGGCGACGGTGCAGAGGTCGGGTTGGTGTGTGGGTGGATGGCGGATCGGCGCTGCTGTCTTCCCGCGGTGGGGTGATTTGCCCTCCGGCTCGTCGGCGTGCTGCTGCTTCCTCCGGCGGCGGCATGAGCTTCATGAGGTGTTCTGCTTGGAGGAGCTCCAGATCTTCCTCCTTCTTCTTTGAGGGAGACGACTTCGGCTTAGCGGCGGTCTGCTCTTCTTCTCCGTCGGCGTGCAGGCGCGAAGGCTTCCCGTCCGTGTTGCTGCCTCAAGTTTCAAGGTCTTCGCTGGCTCCAGGAGGGAGCGGCGGAGGAGCTGCGGCGGCGCGTCTCCGGTCCACGGCGGTGGTGGCAGAGGAGTGGGTACCCAGGGACCTGGCTGTAATTTCCTATTTTATTGGGTGCGTTTCTGTGCTGGGTTAATGTGTCTGGAGTTTTCGCAAAAAAAATGACTTTTGAAAATCTAGTTTTAGACAAAAACAAGCTTCTTCAACCTGTTGGTGCGTTCAACCGCCTCAATTGCTATTGCAAACATCTGACGATTGAGCTCTTTATGATGAACCCAGATTGCATCACGTCCACTAGGTTCTTGATCACAGGTTGCAACCCTACGGAGTATTAGAGAGTATTTCTGCTACAAGCTCAAGGCCTCGAGCACACAGCTAGTCAAGCTCGAGACCAAAACCAATCAAGCCAGCGGCCCGCCGGTTGCGGCAATAGGCGGTGTCATCGTAGTGATCGTCGATGGAGATTCGAGTCGACAGACGATTATGAAAAGAAGACCACGAGTACAGCGAGAAAAAGGGCATGCACTCGCCGGCAAGCTAAGCATGCACTCCGTCGGCCGATCCATCGAGTATGTGCCTCACGTCAGAAAATGCTGCTCGCCATGCTAAGCTGGTCCCTCGTCCAGCGAAGGGCGACTTTTCTTCATAATGGGTGTATAGTCTCGGCCTCGACTTTCTTTATTGCGAAGTTTAAGAATTCAGAGTTTACATCTCAATGGTCACACAGAGTGGACGAGTAAATCATCCAGCGAAATAATGAAGTATAAAATTTCTAAGCATTTTGAAGACACCTAGCGAGCCGCGATCCATCTTAGTCGTAGATATGCCGTGCGACCATCTCCAGACGGGAAGATCCGAAATCTCCGGTAGTGGGAAAGGCCATTCGTGAATCAGGTGCGTAGCTGAGTGCAGATAACCCGTAAGAAGTTTACATTTGTGCGCTTGTTAAAAACGATATCATTTCGACAATTCCATAAAGACCATACTATATCACAAATCTCGACTCGAATTTTTGCTTTAGTATTCTTTTCAACCCCATTAAGTCAGTTACCAAACATATTCGTCACATTTGCATGTGGGGTAATATTAAAAGCGTATACCGAACCATAGTCCAAATAATATGAGCAAAGGGGCATGCAAAAAATAAGTGATTAATAGACTCCTCATACTCACAAAATGCACATTTTTTACACTCATTCCATTGACGCTTGGCAAGATTATCTTTTGCAAGAATAACTTTGTTGTATAAGAACCACATGAAGATATTAATCTTAAGTGGCACCTTTTATTATATGTATTTTCGCAAGAAAACAGTATGTCCATTAATAAATCTGCCTATAAGGATTTTATCGTAGAAATTCATGAAGCATTAAGTTTCCAAACAAAGTTATCGTCTTCATTTGTTAACTGTATTGACATAACCCAATGAAGTAGGTTCATTTGTTAACTGAATGGCTGGCGATTAGGACGCGCCATCTACTTCCCAATTCCAGCTCCATGTCCGATCGCGTAGGCCATTCTCAGCTCGTATTATTGAGCGGGAAATTACCGGTCGGCTGCTTGTGTGTGACCAGGTTCAGTTGTTCAAAGGTTGATTGATTCCTTGGAGAAAGTTAGTGTGCAAACGAGACTAACGATGTGGACATTGGTACGTCATTGGGATGTGTTTGCTTACCCGAGCAAGCTAGTGTCACGATGAGTGTGGGACCCACGTCTGACGTGGGCCAGCTCGGATTGGGTGACACGCAAGCCTACCAGGTTAGCGGCATGGAGGAGCATCGGATTAGCCGTGCTGGCTGCGTCACGACTCACGAGTAGAGATGCAAGTGGAATCCCATCAAACTCCTACTTACATTTTAGTTTACGATTTATAGTGCATAATTTGATTTTAACTTATAGTTCATTTTGTGAATTCGAGTGTAAAATTTGGGCTAATCCGACCAAAGTCTGGATCCCTTTTTTTTGCGAATAGAACCACGATCTATTAACCAATCACAGCAGTACAAAAGACCCCGAAGGAATCAGAAATTACAACTAGGTCCTCGGAGACCCACACCTCTGCATCGACCGACGCGGAATGAAGACGCGCCGCCGCACTGCCACCGCCGCACCCACCCGGCGCCGACGAGAAACTTGGATCTTCAGGCAGTATCCACGCGCACGGGGAGTCGTCCCTCTTGACATCTTAGGCATGACGGAAAAGGATGGGACCCACCTCGATTCTTCTCCGGGCTCTCAGCCTAGCTTGGGGCTTGTCGACAAAACGATACAAGAACATGCGATGAAAGGTAGTCCTTCTGGTCTTGGTTAGCGGTAATTGAAATTAATCGTTTATAAGGCACGGGTTTGGTAGTACTTTGGTTTGGTGTACCGGAAAATGTATGTTTTGTTTGACAAGTGGGCCGTCATCAATGCTCATGCATGCATGCTTGCTTTGCTTGCATGTCGTTTCGTTCCTTCTTTTGAAGAACTGATGGTAAAGATGTAGAGGACATACCGAAATACATTTCGAAAAGAAATGCAAAATATTTTCATAGCACAAAAAAATACATTTTTTGTGAGTTGTGCAAAAAAGAAAAAAAATGTCTCGTCCAAAGTCATTTTAGAGCACTGGGATTTGTTTTTTCTATATAGCCCACAAAAAATGTCATTTTTCCGCGAAACTTTGTGTGTGAACATAAAATGTCTGGATATACACTCACAATTTTTGTTTGATGTTTTTTTAACATTTTGAAATTCTACTATATATAAAAGGGGGAAGAAACCGCAGCCTCTCATTCGTCCATGTCGCCGGAAACCTCTGGCCGTCCGATCCGCGCGACGGACGGCCACGATCGACCCACGTCGTCCTCTTCCCGCGATTCACTGTACATCCCGATTTTTGTCCAATCGGCCAGCGACACGTCGCCCCGGTCGCCCGCCGGTCACCCCGCTCGCATCCGGTCGCCCACCCGGTCTCCGTGCCGTCTTGCAAAAAAACTCCCATTTTTCGAAATTTTTCCGCACCCCACGTTTTCCTTCTACGGCGGGACCTAAACGCAATTTCACCAAACTACAGGGACCCCGCCGAAAAAACGTGCGCGCAGCCCCCTCCCTCCCCTCTCTCTCTCGCGCACGGCCCGCGCTTCGCCGGCGCCGCCGCCGTGGCTCGCCGCCGCCTGACGCGTACCCGGCCAAATCCATGACCACGGGAGGATCCGCCTCGCCGCCATCCACCTCCTCACCGCGCGCCGCGTGCCGGCACGCTGCGGCCGCGCCGGGATGCCCGCCGGAGTGCGCGATAGCCGCCGCCGCTTCCGCGTGCCCCCGCCGCCGCTCCGGCGACCGAAAGGCGGCGGCGCCGCCACTGGCGGGTCGCCCGCGTTGCCGCCCTTCGATTGCCCGCACGCGCGCGTGCCGTATCGCGCGGACGCGCGAGGATGCGCCAGCCTGCCGCCGCTGTCGCCATGGCCGCTGTGGGCACTGCTGACGTCACCACGACGTCAGCAGTGGCCCACATGCCAGTTTCCCAAAAAAAAAGACAAAAAAACAAAATGTTGTTATAAATACCAGAAAAATAGGAAAAATATGTCAAAACGATCAGAAAAAAAAAACTAACTACGTATGACAAAAAAGCAAACATGTTTACAAATTTTGAATTGGTGCACATTTCGACAATTTTTTTTGATGAAAACTCAATTATTTCTATAAATAACCGAAAAATGTGAAAAATAGGTTAAAATGTTGATAAAAAATATGATATATATTCAAGACAAAAAAACAAACATGTCTATATATTCAGTTAGCAAACATGTTTACAAATTTTGAAATGCTGCCCATTTCAACAAAAACAATAGATGAAAACTGAATTATTTCTATAAATACCCGAAAAATAGGTTAAAATGCTGAGAAAAAAAATGCTATCCATTTACTTCGAAAAAAACAAACATGTCTGCATATTCAGTTTATATAGTTTTAAAAAATAATTCTAGATAACGTAAACCAACAATTTTAAATATGTCTACTAAAAATATGACAAATATGTCAGAGTGGTGACATACAAATAAATATACACGATAAGAATTCAAATTTCAAATTTCCATGTGCCTTCCAAATTTGCGTATTTCGATAAACTATTGAAACACTGCACGACTTCAGAATTTTAACGATTTTTAAAATGCGGACAATCTTAAAACGAAAGCCTCATTTGCATTTCATTAATTCCCGAATCTGCGCAATTTTTAAATACGGACGCTTCCATGATTAAATTTAATGGATAGACAAAATATGACAAATATGTCAACATGGACACAAAGAAAAAACAGCTACCTACAACATATGCTCAAATTCCACGTTTGAATAATTCAAAATTTCAGACAGTTTCCAAATTTAATAAACAAGAGAAAATCAAATACAATAAACATGCCAACATTACCACACACAAAAAAAATTCTACCTTTGCAACAGAAAACAAGCACATTTGAGAAATTCAAATTTGCTAACATTTAAAAAAAAAGAAGAAAGGAAAACCATACCGGAACTTTCCAATCCAAATTTCAAATTTAGTCCCTCCAAAAAAAAACTATAATTCTTTCGAGTCCACGGGCGCGGCGGAGGCCTCGCTTACAAATATTACAGATAGATCATGACCACAAAATCTAAGCATTTAATAAACGTGAAAACAATTCAAGTATAAATAGCTCCCCAGTTTTACCATTTAAAAAATTCGAAAAACTTCTCAACCAAGACAATTTTTGAATTTCAACAATTTTATGATTAAATAATTCAAAATTTCAGCCCACGGGCGCGGCGGAGTCCGCGCTTAGTCCCCTAGTATGTTTTTAGGTAGGGATCATATGCTCCTACTAGCCAAAACTGATTTCCGATTCAGAAAGGACAATAAACTCGTAGCTCTGTTTCTCAAAATAAGGTCTAATTTTTCTTTCGGAAAGTCACAGTATTTATTTTGACTAAATATGTAAGAAAAAACTATTGATATGTAGATATAATATGAGAGTATGTTTCACTATGTATTTAGTGATACTGATTTGGCATTATAAATGTTAACAATCTTTTCTATGGATTAGTCAATTTTTATATTCTTTGACGTTAACCAAAATATATACTCCACGAAAGTTTATAAAACGGAAGGAACATCCACTCAAAAGTTTTCTGTTCACAATCCACGTCACCCCAGCAATGGTTGGCATTGCGTCAATAACTAAACAGTGTTGAGCATCGGTGAACTTTTTCATTGTGCCCATCAAATTATGGGCCTTGGTTAGCAGTAGTGGAAACTAATCTTTTAAAGCACACGGGTTTGGTTCTTTGGTTTGGTGTACCCAAACCTTAGGCCTCACAAGTGGACCATCATCGATGTTCATGCATGCATGCACGCTTGCTTCCATGGCGTTTGTTTTCTTCTTTTGACGAACTGATTGTAGTAAAGCTGGTCAAGGAAAGGCATTCAAAAAGGGCAACAAGATAGCACGCACACGGAAGCATTCTTTCACAAACCACGTCACCCCACCCTCGGCTGGCGTTGCCCCAGCTAAATAGTGCAATTTTGCCCATCAAATCGAGGGTTTTGGAAAAGCTAACTACCGAACGGTCACGCGCCAATTAGAGCAGGAACGGCAAGAGGAAAGACTAAGGGAGAGAGGGGAGGATGGCTAAGAAAGGACAACCCTCGAAAAGGTTAACTGGCTGTTTGAAGAGTGACACTGAACTCCCCTTCTTCTTCCACTTTCAGGCTTACACGTAACGCCTAACTGGGACAACAATGCCCAGGGTTACGCTGAGTGCGGTACCGGCGGGGAGCAACCGCAACATAAACAAGAGGCAGCGACAGGAGAGAGGAGGGTGGCGACGAGTTAGCGGTAGGAGGAAGGCGAGGCGTTGAGGGTATTGGGAGGTGTGGACGATCGCAACAAAGTTAACGATATTTTGACACCGGCCAACACTAGATTGTAGAGATGTCTGAGGAAGCAAAGATGTTTATTTTTTACCCTTTGCGATTGTTTTGACAATCCTTATGACGATATAATATAAATAAATACCATTATACTCAAACATCTTAGCTTTTGTTTGAAAACGCAATTTTTTTCTTTTAGCTAGATTGTAGAGATGTTTGAGGAAACAGAGATGATTTTTTGTGTGCCCCTTTCTCGATTGTTTGTTCTTACGATAATATAGTATGCCATAGGCCGTTGACCTGTGTCCTGACTTAAGTAGTTTTTTTTTTTTTGAACAGTAAGTAATTTTTTGTTTGAGAAGGACTTGTTAATTAGTTAGTCCATTCGACGTTGACATCCCATTGATTAGTGATTAGCCGCTAAATGAGTTTTCAAATGCGAGCCAGATCAGCAGATGTATACGCATACCTTCTCGTCTCCCACTTTAACTGCGTCGACTACAGGTCACCGTATGTGGATGATTGCAGCATCTGCAATCAATTAAACTAGACCCCGCTTCTCAAAGCACCTTGTCGATCACTTAATCTAGCAGTTGTGTGTCTGGTGATGAAAGCTTTCAACTCCATATAATTATCACGCTTCTCAAAGCACCTTGTCGATCACTTAATCTAAGAGACGTCCGTCACGATAGCAGGGAGATGAAGCCTTAAATAAATAGTGGTTATCTAGCCTATCAACTCCATATAATTATCACGCTTGACTAGCGGCAGAGTATTATCTATCTGCTAACTCCATATATCTATCTGATATATGGTGGCTCCATCATCATGCCACATGCATCTCCTATCTGCCTCCCATGAAATCCGTGGACTACTCACAAGCTAGGATTTCAAGTGTAGCAAATCATCAAGCATGAATTACTAACACGAAAACAAAAACAAATACTACAACAACTAAGATTTTTCTTCTAAAATCATACGTAATTTACAAATACAACAACATGGTCCATTCCTTAAAATACTATCTATATATTAAGGCAGCACGAATCCAGCCTCAAAAGTGACCTCCACGTCACCTTTTTTTCTGCAGCCGTACGATCCAGCAGATCGAAGGCCGAGCCGCACCACGACACTGCTCCCCGCTACAGGGTAACAGTAGCGCGGTGGGAGGATCTTTTTCTAATTAAAGCAAAGATCGGGATCCTTTGCGTAAAAAATCCAGGGACCAAAACGCAAAAATTCTCGCTCCTCTCTCTCCTCCGCGCGGCCGGAGCTCCCCGACGCCGCCGCCGTCGAGCGCCGCCGCTCCACGCCTCCCCGCGCAGTTCCACGACCACGCCGCGAACCGCCGCCGCCGGCTCCACCTCCTGGCCGAGCGCCGCGTGCCGGGGCGCCGCGGATGCGCGGGAATCGCCGCCGCCGTCCCGCGGTCGTCCGCCGCCATTTCCCCGCCGCCGGCGCCTCTCCGGCGACCAAACGCGGGCGGCGCCGCCGCCAACGGACGCCTCGCGATGAGGTGCGTCCGGAGCACCCAGGCACGCGAGCTGGACCGCCGCGGAGCGCCGCCGGCGACCGCCCCGCCGCCGCGGCGGATCCCACCTCCGTCGGATGACGTCACCGTCCACATCAGCACGCGCATGGGCTTGGCTGGGCCGATATTGGGCCGCGGCCTGCGACAGAGCGGCGCAGCCAAACCTTATTTTTTTTATTTTTTTTTAATTTTTTACCTTTTCAAAAAAAAATATCAAAATAAATTAAAAAAAAAACAAACGTTTGCACCAATTATGGCTACCATTTAAAACATTCATACATTTTTTCTCACAACACTTCAAAAAAAATGCAAACTGAAAAAATAATGCATAATTGATTAATTAAGGATTTATTACAATCATGTCTACCATTTAAAAATACGTCTTGCGTGCTCTTTTGAATTTAAATTTGAAAAATAGCTATGCTTTAAAGTTTTAAAATCATTTGAACACTATTTTTAAAAATGAAGTAAGTGGCAAATAAACAGTCTGCAATATTTGTGTTTCTCGAAATATTTTAGGAAGGTGTGTTTGAATTTTTTTTGGATGGTGGACATGTTATGCGGCAACGCAACCTCCGCCTCCATTTCACCACCGTCGCAACCGCTCCGGCAACCAAAATAGAGCGGCGCTGACGCTAAAGACCACCCCGCAACGAGACGCATCTAGCATGTCCAAACACGCATTCCGGAACGCCGTGGTTCAACACCGTCGATGTCGGTTCCGCCGCATGAGCATCGCACTTCCCATTAGTGACGTCAGCATAATGACCTAGCGGGACTGTCCGAGCAGTTGAGCCGCCTGCTGGGATGGGCTAGCTGCTGTGCAGATGGCTCGGCCCTTTTTTTCCCCTCCTGTTTTTTCCCTCCTTTACAAATCTTTTATAGCTTTCCAAACACAGATTCAATAATTTTCAAATACGCAAAATTGTAAAATATACAGATTCCCAAATTTGAATTTTACCACATAAACACACCATAAAAATTTGTATATCCCAAAAAATTAAATTCCTTATCAAATCCAACTATTCCACCATACAAACCTTTTCCAAAATTCAAACTTTCAGAAATCAAACACTCCATAAATCTGAACTTTTTTTTACCTCAATACAACAAAATCTGAACACATTTTTAACATGTACAATTCCAAATTTGAATTTCCTACACCAAAATATTTACAAACGTAACAATAATAACAACATAAACAAAACAACAAACAATGATTATTCATGACGTACGATCAAAATTCAAATTTGAGTACACTCACATCCAAACAAATTTTAATGTCGATAATCCCATTCCCAATTTTAAATTTCTTGCACCACGTATACCAAAAAAATATCAACATAACCACAATATCTTACCATTTCATAAACGTTAAAATGATTCAAATATAGTTACCTCCCTAATTTCATCATTCCAAAAAATATTTCAACTCATAAATTTTGTTTTTATTCCAAGCATTTTAAAACTAACCAATTTTTTCCCAGTGCAGACATTTTTTCCAATCTAAAACATCGTCGAAAATCGACATCAATGCGTCCACTCCGGTCCTCCCCCCTCGAATTTAACTATTTCAAAATTTTAAAATAATTTCAACACTCACACTTTACAAATTACAAAAAAAAAAAAAAACAAGTCTAACTAACTTTGAATCATGAACTTTTTTAGAACATTTCAAAAAATTCCAAACCAACACGATTTCCAAATTTAAATTTTACTTACGCACAAGCGGCATCGCCGCGAAAATTTACCTAGTGTACAACAATTGTAACACTGTTTAATTAATTAGCCGTTGCTCTTGCACAACGTCGACACAGCGAAGCAATCAATCATGTAGTGGAGGTACGTGGATCCTACAGGGAAAGCAGCCCCGGTGTCCCACAAGCAACCGGGCAACTGGAATCTCCATTGTCCTGCCGTGACTCATCCTCTACTATTCTATCTATGCGATGATGATTTTATCCAGCCAGATCATCTTAGTATATATTCTTATAATAGTGGTTTGGACGTACTGTTCCGGCCGGCACCGGCACGCACGGGAGGACCTTTTTCGTACAGTTGTGTGATCCTCTCCTCGGTGCCGTCTCCTCTCTTCTCTCCTTTGAGAGTCAACCATCGCTCCCGCCCAGATCCGGCCACTCTCACCGCCGGCAGCCGCGCTGGCTGGTGTAGAGATGGAGTACGGTGTCGGCCCGCCTTGTACAGTAGTAGAGTAGCTCGTAGTCTAGGTTTTACTTTTCTCAGTGTTGTGCCCTTAGTGGCGTGTGGCTGTATGCCGTCTTTCTCCTTCTTCTTTCTTCTCGGCTGTGCTCCGACGTCGCTGCCGTCTTTCTCCTTCTTCTTTCTTCTCGGCTGTGCTCCGACGACTCGCAGCGACGTCGGAGCTGGATCTCTTCCTCTCTGCGCTTCGGATCCATGGTGGATCTGCTGCAGGGATCGAGATGATCCAAGCCTTTTCAATAATTTCGCTTGCCGTATCTTCTACTCTGCAGATCAAGAGATGCGGTGCTGGTCTCTTTCTCTGGCTGGCCGTGGCGGCAAAGGGAGAAAAAGGCGCTGCTGCTGCTCTTCGACTTCGGCGGAGTGGACTTTGCTGCGTCCAGGAGCTCCACACGCGGTGGTTCTCTTTACTACCGTGATCCATGGCCAACAAGGTGGCCGAAGTTCAACCTCCACGACGGAGGCCTTCTCGATCCAGCGCCAGTGCTCGGCGGCTCGACGCATCCAAGTGGTTCGTCCCCGGCTGCGTCAAGTCTACTGGCGCCTGCAATTGCTCGCCGGAAGGGAGAGTCCGAGCATCTTGAGCTCTGAGGATCTCGGCGTTTCCGCCTGGAGATCGCCGGCGATGTGTGGCGGAGGCACTCAAGGGCTTGATTGCTTTTTATTTCTTAGCTCTAGGGTGTTTTATGTAAAAGCGAAAGCCCTTTCTTCGAATTGTAGGTCTTTCAGGGCAATAGACGAAAAGGGCCTTTTTGTAATTTGTACCTACCACGTGGATTTATAAAAATGCAGCATCGGGGTCTTCTGACCCCACCCCTTGTACAAAAAAAAAGACGTGTGAGCGGGACGTGGCATAACGTAGGAGCCAACGGATTATCTCCTGTCCTTGGCCGATATCTCAATTTTTTTTGCCGGAACCTCGTCATAGAGCAGCGAGTTTCTGCATTGCATTAAAGAAGAATAATATTTGGTCCAGTTAATAAGGTAAATCGAATAAAAATTCAAATAAGAAAATAAAGGAAAACCGGTGAAAACCACACACAACCGACTAGCAATCAAAGCAAATCATCTGAGCCAGATATAAAGGTCCCTAGACCCAAGACCATCGGAAACACCTCACACCCAACCAAAACAGATTTCGCCACCTCAAGAGCACTCCCGCAACAAGATAAGTACTCACGCCTAAATACATGAAAAAAAAGACTAAACAATTCACGACCTGCCTGGATCGCCGTCAACGTGGTAGGCTTCCTGTACATATGCATATAAGACTTCATTTCCTCTTACAAATCCTCCTTGGTGCTTTTCTATGAGATCGAGTCCTTTGGCAACTCTCTGAAAGCCTCCACCAACCTATATTCAACGCTATTGCAATCTTTGTTTTTCTTATCCAAGCGTAAACTACGCTTCTCGACACAAGCGGAGTCCCCTTCAATCCGCACAAGAATCGGTGCTTCCAACAAGGACAACGGCGCACTGCAATTGAAGTTGCCGAAGACGGGCCAAGCGGCACGCCATTGCCACCAAACGACTTGTTGCTCTCTACAGAAAAAAAGAGGGAAAGAGACGAGGGGCGCTGTCTAACAGAGTTTATGGCCCAGCAGGCCACAGAGCACACCGTAGACTCTTCTCCAGGGTTCGTTGATATACTGGCCCTATTGCCTCCACGGCCCGTTCCAGCCCAGCCCAAATAACCGGACACCAAGCTCTCCACCACAGAAAAAAAAGAGAGAATGGGAGGCCAAGAGCAGGCGGCGGGTTCTGGTTTGTTCCGGCGCGCCGCGTGGCCGTCCCGCAGGCGCCGCTCAGCACCGCCCTCCGCGGCCAACCAGGATCCGCTCAATCCCCACGCGCAGTTTACTTTCCCCAACCTCCCGTCGAGTTCCCCTATCCCCCCGCTGTTCCATCGCCATCCTCTACTCTCCAGGGTTTCCGAGGTACCGCACCGCTTCTTCCTACTAAATTCTTTGTATCATCCGAGGATAAAGCGAGGAGTTTCATCTTTGCGAATCATGCCATTCTCATTCCTAGATTTTGCTTTCCCGTTTCTTTCTTGCCCTGCGACGAGGAGGGTTTAGTAAGTAATAAAGCCCTGGTTGGTCTGGTTCCTGTGTGGGGGTTTAAGAAGCCAACCATAAACAGGATCTCCCGGCATAATCAAGCAAGCAACAAGTTCATTTGCACCACATCAAGAAAACCGCCGGTACTGCATTGCATCGGATTGAAGTTCATTTGCACCATAAATTTTTAAGAGTCCCCCCCTTCATGTATTTCTGTGTAGGTTCAGTTTCAGTTGCTTCGTGATGCACATGAAAGTGCGATGCAATATGATACATTAAAAATTGTTGCTTGGTTCAGGGAAATTTCCAAGCATATTGCCCCCCTGCCTGCGGCGTAATTCCGGGCCTACTACTGCCTGCTCTGATTCGTCCTGCGGTCTTCGATGCCTGGAGGAGAGGATACGGTGATGGATCTCTGCTTTTTGTCTGTCTCATATCATACAACTCTACATTGCCTGTCTGCTCTAGTATACTTTGCCGAGACTGTTTGATTCAGGATAGGGCAACGTTGCTTACAGACAAATCCCATGTTGGATCTCCTTGGGTTCAATAAGTTGTACTGTGTGTGCCATCTAAATCATGAGACCTTTGTTGCAAATGATAAAGTCCATGAGCGTTTTGGTCCATTAAAAAATCCTGTCTCTGAAGTGTGGCTCATGTTTGGACTGTTACTGCTGCATTGCAAGTTTGTAACCTAGGTCCTGTAGATTTTTGTGTTAGTACCTTTTTGATTCTTTACCGAGTATGGATACTGCTGTCGCTACTGCAAACATTTTTGAGAATCAGAACTGAGACTAGTAGGCCTGTCGTACTCATATCATACATTCACATGTAGTGAGAGTGTGAGACAGATGCATGTTCCAGAAAACATAGCGAGACTTATGCAGACACCTTCTTCAGGCGAATTTACTCCGTGGTGCAGTTTTGCTTACATTGAGCTGCTGCGTGCTGATATTCAGCATTTACATTTGCTTACAGCACAGCTACTTACATAACATTCAGGCTCTTCTTAATTGCTAGTACACCGTTTTTGGCCAGCAGGACAGGATGCAGGAGAGGATTCAGCACACTGTTCAGACGCATGGAGCTAGACTGGCCAGAAAGCACACATATGACTGGATTGTTCTCGTTCTCCTAGCCGCAGTTGTGCTCGCGCTGCATTACACTCCTTCGTTCATTCGGTTTGTCGGCAAGGACATGATGGCTGACATTAGGTACCCTGTGAGACAGAGTACCGTGCCAGCATGGAGTGTTCCTGTATGTTTCTGAACCTTTGCAGTTTCATAGCCTGTTGCAAGCTCTCCGTCTTTGTCTCTGATGCTGGGTAACGGACCTCTTGACAGATAATATCTGTAGTGTGTCCCGTGGCCGTCTTCATAGCACTGTATATTGCTAGAAGGGACGTATATGATCTTCACCACGCGACGCTAGGTGATTAGTTCTGCTTGTGTCTCTTTCTAATGGTTCTGTTCTTTTATGCACTTGTTCTGAATTAGATATGTTGCATGATTCATTCATGTATGAAACACGTAGGTGTTGTTTTTGCTGTGCTGATCACAGCTGCTTTCACTGATGTGATAAAGAATGCCGTAGGGAGACCTAGGCCAGACTTCTTTTGGCGCTGTTTTCCAGATGGAAGGCAGGTATGGATTTCCTGATGTTCTTGTGTCCAGACAGTTCCATGCTTTAAAACGTTGGGTATATTTCATTGCTAGTTAAAATTAATATGGCAATTTCCTGGCATACTTGTCTCAGCTGTATGATCAAGTGACAGGTGCTGTGATTTGCCATGGTGAGAAAAGTTTCTTAACCGATGGGCGCAAGAGTTTTCCTAGTGGACACACGTCGTGTGAGTTTTTACCCTTATGTGCATGTCTACATTTGATGCGATTTTGATGGATAAAGCTGTCTGAGGTAGATTGTCAACAATTGCTGCGTACCTATTTATAGCTTATATTTTAGTAGCTTATTACTTTTTCTTAGTGTTGTAAACCTGGCGTTGATTTGATAGCGTGGATCCCCATGCTTTATGCTAGGTAGTTTATCTAGCCGACCTATAGTTTCGAATTAATTCTGTGATTAATTAGACCACTTTCATTGTTTCCTGCAAATTAGAGTTCTACTATGGTCATTTTGAATGAACAGGTCAATCTCGATTTTTTTTGAGTGAACAGTCAGTAGCTTACAGAATTTGCATTGCAGGGTCTTTTGCTGGGCTTGGATTTTTATCACTGTACTTATCTGGCAAAATTCAGGCGTTCGATCGCAAAGGTCACGTGGCAAAACTTTGCATCGTGATTCTTCCTCTTCTTCTCGCTTCGCTTGTTGGGATTTCTAGAATAGACAACTATCGACACCACTGGGAGGATGTGTTTGTTGGCGGCCTGATTGGTTTGTACTTCTTCTCATCTCTCTGTTCAAATGCAAGGCGGCATGCTTCAGCCTTCAGTAACCCCATTGAATCGATGCATTTCAGGGTATATCATGGCAGTGATGTGCTACTTGCACTTCTTTCCTCCGTATCACCATCAAGGTTGTTCAGTCTCCACAACTGTGAAAATCTCTTTCGGCTAATTCAAGGTTTTATTGTGGTATTATCAATATCTTTACCATATTTTGAATATTTATGTTTGAACTTGACTGTCTGTTCTTTTTTCACATAAAAGGTTGGGGACCGTATGCGTACTTCCACATGCTGGAGGAGCTTGAGGTTGGCAATTTAAACAATACACAGGACCAACACTCTGCAGGTGAGCATCATCATATCGGACTAGCCGGCCAGCACCATAACGGGAGATCAAGAAATGATTTGGAGTCGGGAAGTGTGTAACTCACCCTTTCGTGGAACCAAATAGCGTACCTTGTACAGTAAGCACGGCTTGAATTTTTTTTCAATGTGTGCACTCGGCAAGTATTAGAAGTTTAGAACTAGCTAGACATGTGCTGTTTCCGTTGTGATGTTTATGACCGTCCATCCTGTGTACAAAATCACACTCTCGGTATATTCTGACCTAGCTGTTCTAGGACCACCTGTTGTCGCTAAATTATGCATGCGTGTATGTCTTAGCCTGTGTGAGTTGCTAGTGGAAGTACTGATTTACGGACATATTCCGTTTTCATTAACAAGCACAGATGAGAGGTGAAATAGACAGGCCTATCTAGAGCCATTGAACATTCTCTACCTGGTTGCACCGTCCAGAGTAGTAGCGGTCCAGTAGGCAAAGAGAGCAAACATATACTGAATGACTGGATTTATTCCCCATCCTTGGTCTTATTCCAAGCTGGGAAGAAGAGATCGACACGGATCGAGATCTTAGTTGTTAAGTTAAGAGGGAAAAGCAACTGGGCCACTAGCACTGGGTTCTCTGCTTTACACCATGAGTGCAACTGCAGTCGGTTGTAACATCCTCTCATATGTTAATCTTGCCGAAAAGCATCCTTGGTATTCTATAAGATGCTGCACGCCTACATAAATAAAGTTATACGCTATTTTTATCGAGCAGTCTTGGTATCTTAGGTAGATCTGCACTGGGATTTACATTGTAGATGTGTTGCCAACAAATAGCAATGCCATATTTTCTTGTGAATCAATAGTAATGCCAACGCGTGAAGCACGACTAGCACTTTAACAGCAGTAAATAGCTAATATAGTAAACCTGACTTCGCGTGATTCTCCCGCTTTCGCTTTTTCCACATACATGAAACATAAGAGGAAATACCCTAAAAAAAACATATGAGGAAAGAAAGGGTTTGTCACACAAGTTGATGTAATGGCCATCGGTAAGATTAGGATTTTCTGACCACTGTAAGATAATTCCCTGTATGATTTGGTTTCTCTGGAGCATTGGGTAAACACGAGGCAAGAGGTCGGCTGAAGGAATAAGTGGGAGGAGAAAAGGCAGATCACTTTCAGAGTTTGGTAGCGGACCAGCACAGGCATATGCTTAGAGGCAATATGGACCAGAAATGGTCTATGTGATTCATTTGATAAAACTGCGCTTTCCTTTTTTCGAGAACTAAAACTGCCTATTGTAAATATGATGGACATGTCACCTGCGTAAAGTGAACTATAGAAAGGAGGGGAAGTGCAAAAGAATGTGCGTTTTGTGTTTTAAAAAGAACATCTCTTTTTGTGTTAATTGAGTGAGTTGCGCCTATACCTGTCCCATTTGTAATTTTTTTCTTGAGTGGTGTCCCATTTGTATTTCACCAGCAGAAACTTGTCTATGTGAGGTGTCTGCTTAGCCTCGCATCATTATTCAGCTACTAGTACATAAGATGTTTGTTACTAGTATTACTTCAGAGTTCACACCAATTGGTCACGCATAAGTGAAGAAATATCAGTAACTTAAATAGCATTTGTGCGGTTTTAGCAGTTGGTACCTATGCTGAGCAAGGATATTAAATCGGATTAATACAAATTTTGCTGATCTATTCCAAGCAGCTGGTGAGTTGCCAACCTACAGCGTGATCTTGGCTGCTTTTCCAAGACATTGCCAATGTTTCTGAGAACAAACCAAATGGAAATAAAATGCACCAAAGTTTACACAGAAATTCAGTCCTGGCCGTAGCACCCAGCAGTCAGAAGTGACTGAGAAAATAAAAAATACAGAGAAGCTGCCACATACACAGAGCACTGCAAAAGCATAGGTGTTGACTAGGGCATCTGGGATTTCAAAGTACCTTCTTTCACTCGATTGATTATATGTTTCAAAGTACCCTTTTTGTTATTGGGTGAGTTGCAGCCTATACCCGTGGCATTTGTATTTCACCAACAGAAACTTATCTGTATGAGGTGTCTGCTTAGCCTCGCGTCATTACTCAACTTCTTGTACACAAGGTGTTTGCTACTGGTATACTACTTCACAGTTCACACACCAGTTTGTCATGCATAAGTGAAGAAATGTGTTTCAGCAAAACAATGGCATACATGCGGTTTGAGCGGTTGATACAAAAAGAGATCTTTGGCTGCTCTTCCAAGACATTGCTAATGGTAACGAGAACAGACCAAATGGAAACAACATTCATCAAAGTGTACACAAGATTGATTCACAGTTCTGGCAGTAGCACCCAGAAGTCAGAAGCGAGTTGAGAAAAAGACCGAGAAGCTGCCGCATACACAGAGCACTGCAGAAGCATAATTGTTGACTCGGTCATCTGGCCAGGTCCCTGCGTGCGAGTCTTGGCCGAGCGCGACAGCGTCATGACTCGTATTCCGGTGTCTGCAGAGCAGCCCACAGTGGTGGTTCCGGTGGCGCTCACCGGAATCCACTGTGTGAAGGGCATCGGGGGGCAGGGTGCCGGCCGGTGGTAGCTTGCTGCGGTTTTGTGTGATGGATGGCGACGACTCGTGTGCCGGGTGGTGCCGTGGCAGCGCATCGCCCTGGGTCAGGCTTGGACTGTTTCAGAGTCTGCCGTGGCCGGCCGACCACCCTGTTGGGATCGTGTTCTCGCCCAGCCTTTTTGCCGATTGTTGCCAATGCTCCCTCCGTGCCTTATGCTTCTCATTGACTTTACTAATCCGCATACTCTTTCCACATACTCTCTGTCTCTGCCCCCTAATGGTCTACTATAGACTCTTTCCATGTACACTACTATAGACTCTTTCCACGTACTCCCTCTGCCCCTAATATAGACGTTTGTGGGACAGAGGGAGTACTTCTTAACACTAGCAAGAAAATCTGCAAAACTTAAATTTGACTTGGAACACAAAGTCCAAATAGTGTCATTGCGGCAGGATTGTTTCCAGGGAGCACACCACGACGTAGTTCCCAATTTGAACTAAACTTTCCAATTACATAATAAAGCAGTCATATGCATCGTTTTGATGCTGAGAGACAGAGATTGGGGCTATCCCCATTTCGAAAAAAAATCATGACACAATTCATGTCATTGCTACTAAACATTGTGAAGTAGCTAGCTTAACGCAAAAGTAGAATAGTTAATACCTAGTAGAATTATACGAACCACTACAGCTCATGTCCTATCTTTTATTTCAAGGGAATTTTCATGTGTTATCTTTAATCTTTTAACATCATCACTTTCATGTTCCGGTTTATACAACCCATGAAAGCAGTGAAGCGGATCTAAATGAGTTTTTATATCTTTTTTCTTCCAATAAGTATGAAAAAATGTGCTTGTCTAAAATTGTAAGAGAGTTGGTAAAAGGGATGTCCAGTCCCAAACAAATAACCAAAAAGCACTACTCCATGAAAAGTTAAAAGTTGGTAGCACCAAATATTCGGTTAGTCTTGTGAAAATAAAGGTGAAGATTCGAGAGCTGAATCACCTTATTACAGACTTATTCCGTTTCGTGAAGAAGCACAGATGATAGGCTAAAATGACAGGCACATCTAGAGCCATTGAACAATCTCTACCTGGTGCACCGTCCAGAGCAGTAACGGTCCAATACTCTGCCAGTGCATATACTGAATGACTGGATTTATTCCCAATCCTTGGTCTTATTACAAGCTGGGAGGGAAGAAGAGATGGACACGGATTGAGATCTTAGTTGTTAAGTTAAGAGGGAAAAGCAACTGAGCCACTACTAGCACTGGGTTATCTGCTTTACAGCATGAGTGCAACTGCAGTATGTTGTATCATCCTCTGATATGCTAATCTTGTCGAAAAGTATCCTTGGTATTCTATAAGATGCTGTACGCCCACAAAAATAAAAGTTATACGCTATTTTAATCAAGCAATCTTGGCATCTTTGGTAGATCATATCTGCACTGGGCTTTATATTCTATATGTGTTTCCAGAAAATACCCATGCCATATTTTCTTGTGAATCAATAATAGTGCCGATGCGTGAAGCATGATTGGCACTTTTAACAACAGTAAATAACTAAATGACTGTGCGTGATTCTTGCGCTTTCAATTTTTTCCGCATACAAAGAAACGGTTTCCTCACACAAGCTGATGTGATGGCCATCGGCAAGCATAAAATTTTACTGTGTTCATAATTACCTAAATGCTTTGGTTCCCCTTCAGTAATATGTAAACACGAGGCAAGAGATTGACCGAAGGAATGAGTTTTTGGGGAAAAGGCAGATCGCTTTCAGAGTTTGGTAATGGACCACAGCAGGCATATGCTTAGAGGCAATGTGGACCAGAAATGGTCTATGTGATTCATTTGATAAAACTTGCAGCTGTTAACATGATATACCTGCCACCTGCGTAAAGCGAACTATAGAAAGAAGGGGAAGTGCAAATGGAAGTGTCTATTTTTGTTTCAGTCACATTTGTTTGTGTTAATGCTTTTCTAAAATAAAGTTCTTTTTGTGTCATTGTTTTTTCCAAGAACATTCTTTTTGTGTCATAGACATAGAGTGAGTTACTCCCTATATCCACAGCATTTCTATTCCTCGTTGTTCGACTTCTAATACTTACCCATGCAAGATTTTCCTGCGCATACTGCGAAACAAGATGTTTGTTACTGGTAGTACTTCACAGTGAAGAATTGCAGTTGGTGAACAGTCCTGAATCTTATGCATACTGTTTTAGGCAGCTGGTACCTATGCTGAGAAAGTATGTTAATCCAGGTTAATATATTTTTTGCTGAGCTATTACAAGAAGCAGGTGAGTTGCCATGCAAACCGAGAATAGAGATCTTGGCTGCTTATCCAAGATTGTGGCTTCAAATCATCTGTGAGAACAAACCAAATGAAAAAATAGACAGGATTAAGAATCCTGATAAATAACACCCAGAGAAGCCACACATACACATAGCAGTGCAAAAGCGTTAAATGTGGGATCGGTCATCTGAGGTCAGAAAGCTTTCTTCCATTTGTTTATTATATGATACAAAGTTGGATCAAAGCCTCTTTGTCTCTCACTCACGATTCCAGGTGCCTTTCAGTTTCAGCAGATGAAGGATTACTAATCAAACCCCAAAGAGAAAAAAGATAGGAGAAACAGAGACACTGAACTGAAGCAGAGAGGCAGTGGTCACTCAGGGAGAGGGAGAGGGAGGGACTGGTGAAACTGCCTTGCTAATCCTACCATGCTACTAATACCTTGATATAGTGGCAGTAATTGTAGTTGGGTAGTAGCGGGTTTCGGCGGCGGCATGCTCGCTACGATAAGCAGCAGCGGCGGCGGCGGCGGCGTCTTCCTGTAGGCGCGCCGTGTGGGTGTGACCGGCCTCGTCGCCGACCCTGCTGATCCACGCTGCCGGGTGCTTCAACTTGTCGTCGGCCTTGTCGTGCGCGTTGGCGGCGTGACCGCCATGGCCACCGGCGTCGTCGAAGTGGTCTTTCCACACACCACCGTCGTTGTAGGCGTTGCGCCCCGCTGTTTCATCGGCGGCGGGCTCGTGGAGGTAGGCCTGCGGCCCGACTTGTGGTCGACGCCGCTGTAGTAGCCGTGGTCGGCCTGGGGGCCGCCGCCGCCGTGGTGCGTCGCCTTGGACATGGAGCGGCCGTAGTCCTGGCCGCTGCCGCTGCCGAAGCACGAGCCGAACCTGAAACACATGAGTTGGCTTGTTTGCCTGAGCTGGATGGACACTGCACTGGATGTTTGATGCTATGAAACGGCAGTGTGGCCGGCAGGATATATATACCCCTCAATTGATGGATGGAAGGTGCGGATAAGCTCGTCGTGCGAGACATCTACGTATGTGCCAAGCCGGACAAGAAAAGCCGGACAAGAAAAGCTGGGCCGCAAATGGGTGTTACACAGCAGCGTCAGCTTATAAGGCATTTTTCTTTGGTAAAGAATTATCTGACTACTCAAAGGAACTCTGGAAAAGCTAAAGATGATCAAGAAGAGTATAGACGAATCTTTGGTTGTGAATTGGGGTCGTTCCCATTTAGATACTTGGGAATTCCCATTCATCATCGACGATTGCTAAACAAGGAGTGGAAATTAGTTGAGGATCGGTTTGAAAAAAAATTGGCAGCTTGGGTAGCTAAGATGTTGTCTTACGGTGACCGTCTTGTGCTTATAAATTCGGTTTTAACAAGTTTGCCCATGTTTCTTTTATCTTCTTTGAAATACCTAAAGGGGTCCGAAAAAGATTGGATTTCTATCGTTCTCGTTTTTTTTTGGCAGAGTGATCAACATAAAAAAAAATATAGACTAACGAAGTGGAATATAGTGTGTAGGCCGAAAGACCAAGGGGGATTAGGAATTGCGGTCCTAGATATTAAAAAAAATGTCTCTGAGTAAGTGGTTGTATAAACTTCTGAATGAATAGGGAGTTTGGAAAGAAATCCTAGTTAATAAATATTTGGGGAGTAAATCTTTATCCCAAGTGCAAGCTAAACCTTACGATTCGCCTTTCTGGAAAGGGATTATGCGGGCTAAAAATGATTTCTTTCAGCGAGCTAAGTTTGTACTTGGTAATGGAGAGCAGGTTCGGTTTTGGGAAGATATTTGGCTAGGTTCCACTTCGTTACAGAATGTTTATCCATCTTTATATGCCATTGCTTCAAATAAACTTAGTACGGTTGCTGAAGTTCTTGGGGCTGCTCCTATTAATCTCCCTTTTAGACGGACGTTAGTAGGACAGCGAAGAACGGATTGGTTTCATCTAATAGAGAAATTGATGCGTGTTACTTTAGTAGATGAACCGGATAGGTTTAGATGGTCACTTACTAATAATGGAGTATTCACAGTTAAATCTTATTACGAAGATTTGTTGAATGGTCATACTAGGTACTTGCGTAAATACCTATGGAAGTTAGAAATACCACTAAAAATTAAGATCTTTCTATGGTTTCTGAATAGAAAAGAATTGTTGACTAAGGATAATTTGGCTAAACGACGGTGGATAGGATGCAAGAAATGTGTTTTCTGCGATGCGGATGAGTCCGCAGAACACTTGTTCATAAAGTGCACATTTGCTAGAGATATTTGGCGCCTTGTACACTTTACTTTTAATATTTATCCACCTCGTCGCCAATATGTTTGGAAGTTGGTTGAATGGCATAGATAAAGTGACAAAAGTCGCATTCGAATTGGTGTAGCGGCCATTTTGTGGGCTATATGGAATTGTAGAAGTGATATTGTCTTTAACAAAACAACATCTACTCATTATTTGCAGGTTATTCACAAGGCGTGCTTCTGGATCCACTCATGGTCACTCCTCCTTCCAGCGGATCAGCGTGGTCTTATGGATGCCGGGTGTACCCGATTGTTGACGGTCGTGCGGGCTATCTTCAGCCGGGCTGGGTGGTTTCATCCTAGAAGAATTGATGTTTAGTAGACTTGTATTTGAGTGGCTGATCTTTTAGCCACCTTATGTGATCCATGAATTGTAAACGGTGTGACTTTGGATGATTAATAATTGCGGATGGCTGTGTGCATCTCTTGGATGCAGAGGCCGGGGATCCGCACCCCCTTATCTAAAAAAAAGGAACTATGGAGAAGCAGAGCTCCGCTAAAGGAAAAGCTGTTCTCCTGGCTGGTCAAGCGCAACCGGTGCTGGACAGCGGACATACTTGCTAAGCGGGGGTTACAAGGGCCTGCAAGATGTGTGCTTTGCGACCAAGAACCGGAAACCATAAATCATCTGTTGGTAAATTGTGTTGTTGCCCGCGTTCAGACTTTGCCAGGCAAGGGGACACTCTGATATCACGCCTTCAGATCATATTTCGATCCGAGAATGGTGGTGACAGACCCTGTCTAGATGTTTAAAGAACCAAAAAAGAAGAACTGCAACATTTTTATTGCAGGAATGAGAAGATTGTGGCTGGAAAGAAATGATCGAATCTTCAACGGCAACAGCGCAAACTAAAACACCATCATCAGGAAGACAGGTGAGGAGCTAGAGCTGTGGGCTGCGGCAAGAAGAAGAGCGGGAGAGGGCGAGGAGTAGTCTTCTTTGCCTTTTTTCTGCGGATGGCAATGCCATGTGTAACACTTCTGTAATTAACTCTATTTCCGATCTTAATGCGATGACTGCAACCTTTGGTTGCCGGTCCTTGAAAAGAAAAGCTGGGCCGTGCGTGGTTCACACACACGCCTCCTCTGCTCTCCCTGTCTTTAGGCTCGATGCGATCAGGTTCCTCCTGTTTTCTGTTTCCGAGCGCGACAACGGTGGTTTCAGTGTGGGAATCCACTGTGGGAATTAAGGGCACCGGGGGGCAAGGGTGCTTGCTTGCTACGGGTGTGTGAGATGGATGGCGACGAGTCATGTGCCGGGCGGTGCCGCCGCGGCAGCCCGGATCAGCGCTGGACTGTCTAAAGGGTTCACTATGGCCGGCCGACCACCCTGCTGGCCGGGCTCGTGTTCTGGCCTTGTTGCCGATGCTCCCTCTATTTCTTGTGGTTCTCATTGACTTGACTTGACTGTTCCGCATACAGTTCCCACTTACTTCTTCAGACTAGCAAGAATATATATAGTCCCGACTTTGGTCCTCCTGCCAAATTCCAATTTAAACAGGAAAACTACAAGTCGTGTCACTTGCTACTACAAAACATTGATTCTCCTACACCGTATGATCTTTTGTCAGGTAGCACATTACAACCCAAATGTCATTGGTACCAAATTCTAATTTGTCATTGGTACCAAATTCAGCATGGTGGTGGCTAGGCAAACACTTGGACTATCTGGCGTGACCTTTCAGTCATGGGTGTATCCACCTTATATACGTGATTAATGTCTGGAGACACAACATTTCTGGTCTCATTTAACCATAATGCTAGTAGCCTAGTACTACAGGAATCCAATTTGTGTAAGACTCTTGCCAACCACGCCATGTAACTTTTTCTTAGATTACCCGAAATCTAACTTTGTAACTTCCAAGTTTGATAGACCCTAAGTAAATCGATCCGCGACTCGGGTCATGCGAGAATCTCAGGTCTAAATACATGACATATACTCCCTCCGTATCAAAATATTATTTGTGACTAACAGATGACAACTTGCTCGTTCAGACTTAACATGATTCCGTCCGAATCGGTAAACTCATTTACACAGGTCGGTACTATCCGATTGGGATCTGAATTTTGAAACCGAGTCATCAGCTGAGTCGTACATTAGAGCAGAGAGACAAGCCTTAACCCCTTTGTGTAACTAGGTGAAAAAAGATACACATAGCCAAGCGTTGGATTCAGACGAAATTGACATCGTGCGTGAGCATATCGTCCTGGATCAGCGCTGGGCTGTTTGAGAGTCTGTCGTGCTCGGCCGGTAGATACGGCGCCCTGTTGTGGTATTGTTCTGGCCTAGGCATGTCGCGGATTGATTGTTGCCCATCGTCCCTCCCCATGTCTGTGCCTACGCCCTATTGGTCAAGTCTTCACTTTGACTTGCCGCGTACTCTTGCCACCTAATTCTTCAGGCTAGCAAGAATTTAGTCCCACCTCCCGACTCGGTCTTCCTGCCAAATTTTTGTTTGACCAGGAACACTATAAATCGTGTCACTGCTACTACAATTTTTTCCCCTGTCGTATATGATTTTTTGTAAGGGAGCACATCGTAACAAAAATCATATCAATGGTGCCGAACTTTGTGCTCCCTGTAAATCTGGCTCCACCGATCTAACCTGTTGTGCTGCATGAAGACTCCCTGAAAATTCTCAAGATACCAGAGGTACATTATAGGAAGATTACGAAAAAACTAAATGTACAAGGAATGAGGAAACACTAACCGTACATGATGAAGGTTCCTACCGAAAGCTAATATGCCAAATACCTCCATCCAGACAAGATCATCGTTCACCCAACATGCCTCCACGGCCTCCCCATTCATCGAAGATCTAGCCTTCGTACTTTCCATATATAGTCTAAACCCTAGATTCATCCTTTCTCGTTAACCACATCTATAAGCTCAACGAGATCATCCTACTGCCAATACATGTACGATCTTGTGATTATAGCTCAATGTCACGGGGAGCAGCACAATGGGATGCCAGTCCGGGGAGGGGATGGGAAACCATGCATCGTTTTGTTTGATTAGGGGAGAGAGACAAGGTGCATGCAGTATGCGTAATTAGGTGAAGAAAAGATGCAACTCACATAGCGTGCGACCGAGACAGGATAGACAACGTAGTTGAGGTCCAACGATTTTCTCCTAATCGGTTCCCGATACCGATATGTAGTATTTACCTATTCTTAATGCTTTAGGTAACTTAATAATGTCAAAAGGACAAAATGTAGGCTTAATCAGTAGTGGTAGATAATCCACATCGGTGGGATATATACTCTCTACATTGTTATCCTAAACGTTTATTTGAAGAAATTGCTTTGAATTTTGCACACTAGTTCTTCCTTAATTAAGATGAATTGATTTTTTTGAACATCAAATAATCGATGAAAATAATCTCAGCATGTAGAAACATGGAAATTTAGTAGACCACACAATTTTTTTTGGGGTACATGTACTCCACAGAGATATGATGCTGAATTGAAATACTGCAATTAAGATTGTCTAAAACGGAATAAGAACTGGAGTAGCAAGTATAACTGCTAACATGACTAAAACTCATATATAATAAGCCTTCCATTTAATTAGTCAGAGTGTGGGGCCCATCCCATGTTTGTCTGATTAAATCAAGCGAAACGGTTAGATTTACGGTTTGAGCATTCGCCCTATATACAGAAGGATACATATTAACAATTTCTTAAAACAAACATAAGAATAAATTATTAACAATAATTAACGCCCACCAACGTTGACTATTAGATTTACATGATTAATTGTGCAACTTTGAATGTTTGATTTGCATGGAAATTATTTGCTATGTTTATACATGTTTTGAAATGCTAAATGAATGTGGAACATCTTTCTATGGCATCTACAAATATTATTCTCATCTAATCATTCTCAATAATATTATCTTCTCTAACTGAAAGTTACTACATTTTGATTATGTAGAGACATGGAAGAGGCGTCCCGCATTTATATACTTACAAATGTTCGTTGAATTCATGTGCTAACAACCTGAACCCTTAAATAAAACATAATTGTGTACTAGAATATTCCTTGCATATACATTAACCTCTAGAGTTCTCTTCTTATTTTCATTACTAGTTGTAATTAGTTCAGATAGCTCATCTCATTTTTTCCATCATTTTAAACTCTAGTGGAGTGAAAATAACTTCATCACTTCCCAGGAAAAACAACGAAGATGGCGTCAAAAACATTTGGTTGACTTTGCAGGAAAAAAATATTACATCAATATATCGAATTCTGGATTCTTTTAGTGGACATCAGTGATAACCCTTTTTATAAAATCATTGTGCTCATTTAACAAATGGTGTATCTTGAGAGAAAAAATGATGATGCAACTTCAGTACGTACTATGGTGAGCTATTCCAAGTAGTACATGAGTTGGCAATTAAGAAAATAAATTTTCTACTCTTGTCTGGCATTACGGTTTTAATGATGCAGAAAGGCCGTGAGAGCAACGAAAATGGAACTATATTTATCTGAGTTTACACGGGAGTTCATAATTAACATAATTTAGGTAAAAAATGCTAGTATCTACACCAACTAAGCCTGATGAGTGAAAATTGAGCACTAGACGGTGACTGAAAAAGAGACAGAGAAGCCACACACATGCCCGGGGGACGTGTCGAGCTCGTGCTGGACGCAACGTGTGTGCGAAGCTGGGGAAAGAGAGGTCTCGAACTCTCGATCCATCAGGTTCGTCCAACTCCTCCCGACGCGCGTCTTCGCGGAGTCGAGTCGAGAGCGACGCATTGCGGCGGGCGGTGCCGCGGCAGCATCAATCGATTCCGGAAGCAGTCAACTAGGCTGGGAAGAATGCCACGGTTGGACTGTGTGTGGGTTTGGCAATTGCTGGCCCGGCTGTGGATGCCTCTTGTTGGGGTCGTGTCCTAGGCCTGTTGCCTTGCGGACGGCAAGACTGACTATTATTGGGAATTTGGGATGTTCCCTCCATGTGTATTTTTGTTTTGAAAAGGCAAAAGCTTTGCTATTCCACTGATTAAGAAGAAAATAGTTTATAGAGAGTAGCGTGAAGGGAGTCACGCAAAGAAAGAGAAAGGATGTCCTGGCCAGGACATTGACCTGCTTGATTACATAAGCAATGGATAGCCAAGAGCATCTCCAACCACGGGCCCCAAACCCTCACTAAACGTCCCCGGGCGGACAGCCCGGACGTGGTTTGGGCTGAAAACGGCAACCCAACCGAGCCCCCCATAGATTCCACAAACGTCCGGACGGTCCGGCTCCCTCCAAAGCCAGCCCATATGTGGGGAGAGTTTGGGGCGGCCCGGACGCGTCCGCAACGTCGGCTCCACCAAATTTGAAACCAAATTTGGGCACCGGCGACTTTCATTTATCCCCTCCTCCACCTCCACTCCCGCCGGTTTAATTTCATTCCTCCCGCCTCGTCCACCTGCCAATCCGGATGGAGACGGAAGGAGTCATGGATTTCGCGGAGAAGGGCGCATCCTCTGAGTCCGTTGAGTAGAGGCCGGACTCGGCGCTGAAGCCGGAGACCGTGGCCCGGAGGACGCGACGCCGCAAGCAACGCGAACGCGAGCAAGTGAACAAGGAGAAGAAGGAGAAGGCGGCGGCGGAGGCCGAGAGGATTGCAAACGAGGAGACGCAGGAGGAGGAGCCAGTGCCCGTGGGTATGAGCACGCCCGCACCCATGGCGAGGCGCCCTACGCCGACGCCGTCTTAGCCTCCCGGCGTGGCGGCAAGAAGGTCGACGTCCTCGACCACGAACCGGGAGGAGCCGTGCCTCCTCGCGGATGAGTACCCGTCGCAGGTGCCGCCGACGCAGGACGACGAGGTGGTGGAGGACTCTCCGCCGCTCCAGTGGACGCGTGCTTCTTCCGGCCTCACCGACAGCCACCACGCCCACAACCTGTTCGACGGAAGTCAAGTGGACTTTGGGGTATGAATTTCTATCCGAATTGCATAGTTCCGAGTCAATTTTAGGTCCGTCGTGTAATTGTTATTATGCTTAGGATGAAACCATGATGGAATTGATCTGAAATGGGGCCAATCCGCCATCACAGGAGCCGTCGGCATCCACACCTCCCCCCTTTTACACTTTGGGTGAGGACGAGCCCGTGGACGCTGCGACGACAAAGAAGGTGAAGGCGAAGAAGGTGTACACGCCAAGAGGCTAATCGTACACAATTTTCGAGGATGTTTTGCTTTGCCGAGCTTGGATAGCCACAAGCATGGATGCTATATGTGGAACCGAGCAAAAGGGCACCCGGTTGTGGGAGAAGATACATGCCCACTTCCATCATCAAAAGTGCTATGTGCAACCCCACCCAATTGTGTCCGATCGCAACGCCGGCTCTCTCCAACATAGGTGGGTTTCGATCCAAAAAAGCGTGAACAAGTATTGTGGTTTCCATGCACAAGTGGTGAATAGGAATCAAAGTGGTGTCAACGTGACTTCCCATGTAAGCAATTGATTCAACTTGTTTCACTGAAAAATCTTGATTTTATCACATTTCATTGATGTAATTCCTTCTACTTGTTTGCTTCGTAGAGTGGTTTGGCCTCCACTTTGTACCATCAAACGGAGGGCAAACCCTTGTCCATGGCACATTGTTGGCTAGACTTGACCGGGAAGCCCAAGTGGATCTCCCAATATGATGATCACAAGAATCCGGCTAAAAAATGGAAGACCAATGATGGATCAAGCTCTTCTCTCCCAACTGGACTTGATGAAGTAGATGGGCCATCCGAAGCCGGAAGCGGTCGGAAGAGGATGATGATGGGGAGGAGGTGGGAGAAAGATCGGGTGGCTCGTGAAGGCGCCGCCACAAAGATGTCCGCCACATGGATGGGCATCTTCTCAAACAAGGATGAAACCATGAAGAAGTTGGAGAAAGATAGAGAGGAGAAGAAGGCCGAGAGGTATGATGCCTTCTTGGCTTTGCAAAGGGAAAGAATGGGGTTTGATCCGACTCAAGGAGAGGATGGACATTGAGAGGACGCGTTTGGAATTGGTGAAGGAGGAGTCTTGGATGAAGGTCCAATTGGAGCAAAAGAAGATGTCGGATGCCTTTGCGGTCGAGCCAGAGAAAACCAATCTTACAAGAATCACGGAGGAACGAAGAATCATGTTCCAAGACGCTAGCCTCTTGGATGAGACTAGCGCAAAGTGGGTCCTCATGATGAAGAAGAGGATCTCCGACCGTGACCTCGGCCTAGATGGCTCCGGTGGAACCGCCCCTTGAAGAAGAAGTCACTTCTCATTCTTGTATCAGACAACTTGTCAAACTTTGTTAATTTATTTGAATTTGGACCACTATGTTTTGTAATTTGGATCCGGTATGTATCGGATCGACGTTGCATGGCTTGCATGAGTTTGGGGAGAAGCTTTTGGGGTATGTGGTTGTAGGAGCCCAACTTTGGGGGTCGTCCGGTCACTGTCCGCGGACATGCCCGGACGTGTCCGCGGACAGTTTGGGGGCCGAATTTGGGGGCTCCGGTTGGAGATGCTCTAAAGGCCTATTCTGAATACGAAGGGCCAATAACCGAGCTTGATGATGTGCTTTTGTATTGCCGCTCCTGCTGATGTGAGTGATCCTGTTGCAATCAAAAGAGGGAGAGGCTTGTATCGCTGCAATAAAAGGTCTATTCTCCCAACTATCTGAAGTAGTTGCAAATACCTCCGAAGACCTAGATAATTTCCTGCAAAATTGAGTGTCATTCTGAGCTTTCCAAAGACACCACAGGAAAGTGTAGAGAGTGGTTCAGTGTTTTTGTGGATCTTAACATGTAATTAAAGCATGAATCCTATCAGAAATAACTGATTTTGTTCAGCCAGAAATTCAGTTTTAATAAACCAGTGATAGCAGAACCATGCAGCTTGAGAAAAAATGGCAAAGAAACAACATATGCATTATCCCTTCTAGCTACCACACCTAGAGCAACTGTCACTGATATGTTTGAAATACCAGCTTGCCCTCTTACCCGTAGGAAGCACTTTCCTAAAAAGCCTCCAGGAGAATGCTTGGACCCCATTTGTTTATCTTGCCACACCTGATTAAGCAGGGAAATGACCCGTGGAGGAATAGTTTTCGGTCTTTGCCTTTGGGGGAAGTTGAAGGTTATTGAAATAGTGCTTATAGGAACTTTTGGAAGAGAATTGATCTAGAGGAGTTTGTTTTCACACAAAAGTTTCCTCGCCATGAGTATTTACTATAGGCGTTTGTAGAATGACATTAGCAGTTTCAGAGCTGAAAAGAGAATTAATCAAGTTTGTGTTCCAATTTTTTTGCCATGGTGTCCAAAGATAAACAAAAGGTTGTTTATGAATGGTGAGATGATCATAAATACTTTCCCAGCCCGTAAACCAAGGTGAGGTCCAAATAGAACTACTGCCATCAACAATTTGGTGCATATATAACCTGAGATTAGGAGAGGCTTTACCTTTAGAATTGAAAACCAGAAGGCAGATTTGGGTTTGTTCGTTTTGGCTCTCCAAATGGATGTATCATGATGGTACTTTGCCTGGAGAATCTGCACTAGCTGACTGATGGCTACGTGTTGGTGAACCCCAAGAGGAAGGTTATGATGTAGACAGCAGAAGTTTTCCCTTGAGAAATCTACCCAAGGTTATCAATCCAGTAGGACTTGACGATCAATTGGAAGGTTGTTGATGTTGACTCCCCCTGGCGCTAGGGAGCTTGCACCAACGTGGAATCTGCACAGACACAAACCAGAACTTTGCCCAACACGAAACAGAGAGGTTGTCAATCTCTCCGGTCTTGCAGAAACAAAGAGTTAAACGTATGGTGTGGAAAACAGCAGGAAAAACAGCAAGTAACAGGAAACAGATGATTGCAGCAGGTTGTGTAAACAGTATGAGGAAATTGGACCAGGGTCCACAGTTCACTAGTGGTGTCTCTCTCAGAACAGATAACTAGCATGTTGGGTAA
This sequence comes from Poa pratensis, assembly GCA_947311845.1. Taxonomy (NCBI): domain Eukaryota; kingdom Viridiplantae; phylum Streptophyta; class Magnoliopsida; order Poales; family Poaceae; genus Poa; species Poa pratensis. The sequence continues at coordinate 36,212,657 of CAMZMU010000106.1, forward strand.
ACAAATTACAGCTGGGCAATTGACAAATAGAGAGGGCATAACAATGCAATACATGCCAAGATGTCTACTATGAAATCTAGTTGGGCATTACAACAAAGTACATAGACCGTTATTCCAACCGCATCTATGCCTAAATAATCCACCTTCAAGGCAGCATCCGCATCCTGTTCAGTATTAAGTTGCTAACAACAGATTATTGCATGAAGTAAAGTGTGTAATGTAATCAATACAAGTGCCCTTGGACACTGCACCAATGTTTTATCCCTAGTAGCAACAGCACATCTACCATCTTAGACCTTTCTGTCACTGATCCAGATATCTAGAGACTGAACCCACTATCGAGCATAAATACCCCCTCTTGGAGTCACAAGCATCTACTTGGCCAAAGCATCTACTAGCAACGGAGAGCATGCAAGATCAAGAGCACATAGATAAACAACTTGAATAAACATGGTATCAATATTCATCGGATCCCAGCAAACACAACATCTAGCATTACAATAAGATGATCTTGATCATGTTAGGCAGCTCACAAGATCTAAACATGGAGGCACAAGGTAGAGAGACAACCATCTAGCTACTGCTATGGACCCGTAGTCCAGGGGTGGACTACTCACGCATCACTCCGGAGGCAGGCATGGTGATGTAGAGCCCTCCGGTGATGATCTCCCCTCCGGCAGGGTGCCGGGAAGAGCTTCAGAACTCCTCCGATCTGAGATTGACGATGACGGCCGCGACGGAACTTTTCGTGGAATATGATCGACCGTAATAGGGTTTTCGCGTCGCGGAGAATATATAGGCGAAGAGGCGGCGTCGGTGGCCGAGGGGGGCCACCACGCCATAGGGGGGCGCGGGCCCACCCTGGGCCGCGCCCTAGTGTGGCGTGGCCCCCTGGTGGGTCTGCTCCGACTCCCCTTTGGACTCCGTGATCTCCTCGTGATATTATTGACGATGTCTTTTGTTTCGTCCAATTCCGAGAATATTTCCTTAATAGATTTTCTGAAACCAAAAACAGCAGAAAACAGGGAACTGGCACTGTGGCATCTTGTTAATAGGTTAGTCCCAGAAAATGCATAAAAATGATATAAAGTGTAACCAAAACATGTAGCAATTGATATAATAACAGCATGGAACATCAAAAATTATAGATACGTTTGAGACGTATCAAGCATCCCCAAGCTTAGTTCCTGCTCGTCCTCGAGTAGGTAAACGATAAAAACAGATAATTTTTGAAGTGACATGCTACCAACACAATCTTTGATCAAATAACAATGTAATGCACATGATCTGAATGAAGTGATCCAAGCCAATGGTCTATAGTTTGCAAGCAAGTAAATAAAGAGTAAACATAAGTGATCACACAAGTGCAAACTTTCATGAATAACACTATAAAACATTTAGAGATATAATAGTCTAACATAATAGTTAGCTCACAGCAGCAATAATTCTCAACATGAAAGTGTTTGTATCAACACAAAGGAAGATAATAGCTTCAGCTTTTGCTTCAACTTTCAACATGTATATCATATAGATAATGTCAATGCAAAGAATATGATCAACCAAACACAAAGTTATGTAAAAACTGTTATACTGGAGTTGACAATGATGTTTGCTTAAGTAGACAGAAAGAAGTGGGAAAACTGACTCAACATAAAAGTAAAAGAATGGCCCTTCGCAGAGGGAAGCAGGGATTAACATCATGTGCTAGAGCTGTAGTTCCCGAAGGCATATAGAGAGCATAAAATATTGTTTTGTAAGGTAATGGTGTATACAGGTGTCAACAAATCAAATAGCAGGTACTTGTCATCTTCCATGGCTAACTAACTTTTAGAGCGGTTCCGAGAGTTTTTAGGACTGCACTTGTAACAAGCACTTATTGGTGACACTCCTCCCAACCATTTACTTTCCACAAACCATGGCTAACCGAATCCTCGGGTGCCCACCAACATTCACCATGGAGGAGTGTCTATTTATTTATTTATAGGGTGGACTAACCAGCTCTTTAATGCAAAATAAAAGGTGGAGAAGCAGATGAAGCTGCCAATCCTTGTAAATTAATTAGCATGGAAGATGACAAATCTCACTACTACGTCCTTATGAGCTTTTCAAGTAGTGACACAAAAAGGAAATGTAACAGTTTTGAGTAGTTAGTAGATAGCACATGAAGAAATTTACTTGGAATGGTGAAAACACCACATAATAGGTAGGTATGGTGGACACAGGTGGCATGGATTTGGCTCAAGGTTTTGGATGTACAAGAAGCATTCCCTCTTAGTACAGAGTTTAGGCTAGCAAGGTTATTATAAGCAAACATCATTATCAACTGGAATAGCAAGAGTGTACATAAAACACAAGGTTTGACGAACCATAGACTCCCACTGTCTTCCTTGTTAACACATAGCCTTCATCCAAAAATTATCTAGACTACTATGGACTTCCAATTATGCAACAGATTATTATAGCAGAAAATCCTTATAGTAGTTCTTCATTAATAGCCATTACTTACATGATGCACAAGCTTAAACATTAATTACTTGACAGCTCAAAACAATTGGCAAGCATCAAATTACTCAAGACAACGATCTAAAAAGATTCATGTAAGCATTTTATACCACTACCACATGCATAGCATTTTTCTGGTCCAACCAAACACCAATCAACTTATTTGACAACTCTCCAAACAGATATAAGTGAAGCAAGAGAGTACTTTCTTCAAAAGAAACTGAAGCTCTAACAAGAGATACATGAAAAACTGAGAGCTAACAGCAATAACAGCAACTAGACAGGAATACTCAACAAGTATAAGTGAAGCACAAGAGTATTCTAATGAAAAAGTGGAGCGTGTCTCTCTCCCAAACATGAATACTAGGATCCAACAAGTATAGCACAGCAAACAAAACAAAACAAACTGAAAACAAAAACACACTGACGCTCCAAGGAAGAGTACACTAGCATGAAGCAATAAAAATATAGCACCATTAGAGATGACCTGATAATTTGTAGATGAAGAAGGGGATGCCTTGGGCATCCCCAAGCTTAGATGCTTGAGTCTTCTTGAAATATGCTGGGGAGGTAAGCCTCCCCAAGCTTAAGCTCTTCACTCTTCTTGATCATGTAATATCATTCTCCTCTATCAACACTTGAAAACTTCCTTCACACCAAAACTTAACAGCTTTTCTCATTAGCAGGTTAGTGCACTAAAAGATAATACTTCAAAGTTCTAGCAAAGACAAAACTCACAAGCCAACTATTTTAAACATTAGCCACTGTTACTAGGCTCAAGTGGGCACTTTTACACGAAAAGAAACCACTTAAAAACTTGTAAAAGAGAGAATGCAAAATAAAAGACAGAATCTGTCAAACCAGAACAGTCTGTAATGACGAATTTTTTCGAGGCACTTACGATGCTCAGATGAAAACTTTTGAAATAATGAAAGTTGCGTAACATCATCAGGAACATGCACAAAAAGTTTCAGCATTTTTCGATTTTTTCTGATTTTCTACTGAATTAAACGGTGACGAACAGCAATCTGTCCAATGCAGTCCCGAAAATAAAACCAACTTTGCATTAGTAACTCTCCTTGGCACAACAAAACAGCAAATAAAAGATACAAAGGAGTTGCTACAGAGGTAAACAAACATCCTTGACTAATACTGAAAATAAAAGATAATGGGTTGCCTCCCAAAAGCGCTTTCTTTAACGCCTTTTAGCTAGGCATAGTGATTTTTATGATGCTCACATAAAGATGAGAGTTGAAACGTAAAAGAGAGCATCAAGAAGCATATATAAAACATGTTTAAATCTAACACTCTTCCTATGCATAGGAGCCTTGTAAGAAAACAAGTAAATGAAGCACAAAGTGACTAGCATAGGAAGACAAAACAAGTGCAACTTCAAAATTTTCAACATAAAGAGAGGAGACTTAATATTATTGTGATATATGAAACTATGTCTCCCTCTCACATAATGACCAGTAGGTTTTAAAGAAACCATCATATAAAAGCAACACAAGAGAAAGCTCAAAACTTTCATCACAAAGAGAGGAAATCTAATAACATGAAGATTTCTATAACCATATTTTCCTCTCTCAAAATAATTTTCAGTAGCATCATGAATAGACTCAACAATATAGCTATCACATGAAGCATGCTTTTCATGATCTTCAAACACATAATTTTTATTAAGCTCAAAAACAGTGGAGTCATTAAACTCACTTTTGACAATAGTAGCAAGATTAATATCATCAGGCAATATAGGACCATCATCAAGAGAATTATCATAAATAACATTAGGGAGCACATTTTTACTTTCTGCAATTTCCTCTTTTACTGAGTCAAGGAGGATGTTTACTTCAAATTTATCAAAAGGAGATATTTCAATAGAATCATGACATTCAAAAGTATAGCATTCTTCCTCCTCCAAGCTTGGGGGACTAAAAATATCATTTTTATCAAAACCAGCTTCCCCAAGCTTAGAGCTTTCCATGGCATTAGCAATAATGGTGTTCAAAGAATGTATGCTAATAACATTGCTACTATCATGATTGTTATGCAAATAAAGTTCCATAGGCTTTTTAATTTTCTCTTCAAACACCTCATGTCCCAACTCAAGATAAATTTCATAAAGCTCTCTCATGTTGTTTTCAGCCATAGGACTAGTTTCAAGGAAAGTAACTAGTGATAGCAAGTAAAGAGCTAGACATAATAACTCAGCAAGAAACAAAACCGAAAATAAACTAAATGCAAGTAACTAATTTTTTTGTATTTTTGAATATTGAAAGCAAACAAGATAAAATAAAATAAACTAAGCAAGACAAAAACAAAGTAAAGAGATTGGAACTGAGAGACTCCCCTTTCCAATAGCCTCCAAGTCCCCGGCAACGGCGCCAGAAAACAGCTGGTGCCTGGTTGACGGGAGAGTATTTGAGGATGATGATGATGGTGATGATGAGTACTTCCCCGGCAACGGCGCCAGAAAACAGCTTGATGGCTACGTGTTGGTGAACCCCAAGAGGAAGGTTATGATGTAGACAGCAGAAGTTTTCCCTTGAGAAATCTACCCAAGGTTATCAATCCAGTAGGACTTGACGATCAATTGGAAGGTTGTTGATGTTGACTCCCCCTGGCGCTAGGGAGCTTGCACCAACGTGGAATCTGCACAGACACAAACCAGAACTTTGCCCAACACGAAACAGAGAGGTTGTCAATCTCTCCGGTCTTGCAGAAACAAAGAGTTAAACGTATGGTGTGGAAAACAGCAGGAAAAACAGCAAGTAACAGGAAACAGATGATTGCAGCAGGTTGTGTAAACAGTATGAGGAAATTGGACCAGGGTCCACAGTTCACTAGTGGTGTCTCTCTCAGAACAGATAACTAGCATGTTGGGTAAACAAATTACAGCTGGGCAATTGACAAATAGAGAGGGCATAACAAAGCAATACATGCCAAGATGTCTACTATGAAATCTAGTTGGGCATTACAACAAAGTACATAGACCGTTATTCCAACCGCATCTATGCCTAAATAATCCACCTTCAAGGCAGCATCCGCATCCTGTTCAGTATTAAGTTGCTAACAACAGATTATTGCATGAAGTAAAGTGTGTAATGTAATCAATACAAGTGCCCTTGGACACTGCACCAATGTTTTATCCCTAGTAGCAACAGCACATCTACCATCTTAGACCTTTCTGTCACTGATCCAGATATCTAGAGACTGAACCCACTATCGAGCATAAATACCCCCTCTTGGAGTCACAAGCATCTACTTGGCCAAAGCATCTACTAGCAACGGAGAGCATGCAAGATCAAGAGCACATAGATAAACAACTTGAATAAACATGGTATCAATATTCATCGGATCCCAGCAAACACAACATCTAGCATTACAATAAGATGATCTTGATCATGTTAGGCAGCTCACAAGATCTAAACATGGAGGCACAAGGTAGAGAGACAACCATCTAGCTACTGCTATGGACCCGTAGTCCAGGGGTGGACTACTCACGCATCACTCCGGAGGCAGGCATGGTGATGTAGAGCCCTCCGGTGATGATCTCCCCTCCGGCAGGGTGCCGGGAAGAGCTTCAGAACTCCTCCGATCTGAGATTGACGATGACGGCCGCGACGGAACTTTTCGTGGAATATGATCGACCGTAATAGGGTTTTCGCGTCGCGGAGAATATATAGGCGAAGAGGCGGCGTCGGTGGCCGAGGGGGGCCACCACGCCATAGGGGGGCGCGGGCCCACCCTGGGCCGCGCCCTAGTGTGGCGTGGCCCCCTGGTGGGTCTGCTCCGACTCCCCTTTGGACTCCGTGATCTCCTCGTGATATTATTGACGATGTCTTTTGTTTCGTCCAATTCCGAGAATATTTCCTTAATAGATTTTCTGAAACCAAAAACAGCAGAAAACAGGGAACTGGCACTGTGGCATCTTGTTAATAGGTTAGTCCCAGAAAATGCATAAAAATGATATAAAGTGTAACCAAAACATGTAGCAATTGATATAATATCAGCATGGAACATAAAAAATTATAGATACGTTTGAGACGTATCACTGACTATGCGGTTCCTTCGCCAATTTCCACGCCGTCCAGAGGACAGGTCCTTGGTTGAATGCCTGTTAGTTTCTAACACCAAGACACCAAATGTGGTGTCTAAATTGGGCATGTCGTTGTTAGTAGAGGCGGTGCGGAAATAGTCCTAAAATAACTAAGAAACTCCTTTGCAATATCATCAGGATCAAACAGATTATTACCATGAATATCCTTTATAGAAACTATACGATTTTGACACTTACGCTTTGAACGACATTGTGAAAGAAGGATTTGTTCCTGTCACCTTGAGTCGCCCATTGTTTCTTTGCTCGTTGCCTATAAAATTATGTAAGCTTGGTCAAATTATCTTCATATTGTAAAACCAACTTTGTCTGAAGGGAATGGTCCTGAAGTTGCACCAGCTTCATTTAAATCTCGTTGATATGATCCTGAATACTGTCAAGCTGCTGTTTTAAAGGTTTTTTCTTTGCACCACCTTTTCAAAGTTCCTGCAAGGTTAGTAGTTCTAGCATGGAAATTTTATTAACAAACGAGGCCCAAGCATTTTTTTTGCAATTCCTTGAAAATCTTCTTCGAAAGTATGCCAGTTTTCAAATTTAAATTGAAGTTTTGGGCTACGAAACTGGGATTCGGTGGAAATTAGTATAGGCACTTGATGGCTCAGCGAGTAAATGATTGGTAAATTAAACACATTAGTATTAGGATACACGTTACACCATCTGCATTAGCAACACAACGATCAAGCCTTTCAAAGGTAGGTCTAGAGAAAAACACATATTTATCCAAGTGTTAGCTGGCCCACTAAACCCCAATTCAAACAGACCACATTGCTTGACATAGAAATTGATTGCACGCAAGTGATATTTATTAACCTTACTAGAAGTGGTTTCGACATCACACATGATATCATTCAGAAGAAAAGAGTTGATGAATTAATAAGAAAAACTGGCCCAAAAAACGATATAACACCACACGGTCACGCCGGCCGCGTACCAAACAAGCTGACAACTCTTCCGCCTGGCCCAAGCAAAAAAGGAGACGCATTTCACATTTCGTTTTAAGGATTTAAGCTTTATTAATCTTGGTTTATGAACTACCCAATGTACTCATAATTAAACAAGATGTGTACTCGCGCAAGAGCACTTGATGATCGTGCCTCTCCCGTATAGGGTCACAAGAGACAGTTTTTTAGATTACAAGAGACGAAGTTCGGAGACATGTTGTCACGTCTCTCTCAGTGTACCAAAAACAGGATGGGCAATCCCGTATATAGGATCACAAGAGATGAAGTCCCAAGACATATTGCTCGGCTCATTCTAAACATGATGCAAGCATGGCGTCGATGGAGGAGGAGCGTGTGTAAGTCTTCTCTTGCAATGCTATTACTAGTGATTGAACAATTTAAGTTATAATGAGATTATAAGGTCTAACTAGCAATGTGTGACTATAAGTTAGTTTCATCCTTTTCCAAGCATGAATGGGCCAGATGGCCCTCAATGATTTATTTATTGAATTGCAAATGGGTTAGCATAATAAAGTAATTCCTACATTTTTTCCTATAAATGACATCACTTAGTGTCGGTTTTTTTCGATAAAAGAGGTAATACATGAAGATACAGAACATATCAACTACACTCAGACTCTACAACATCATAATACCACGAGCAAACCAAAACATCGAGGATGCACAAAATTATTGAAAAAATAGAAGAAATGTTAAGATGTGATCATATAGTCTGAAAAATAGAAGATCTAAAGCACCTAATAACCACCGGTATGACTCGCACTAAAATACTTACTGACACAAAGTCCATCGGCATTGAATGTTAAGTGCAGATCATATAGTCTGATGTTAACTAACACCTTTGTATTTTTTTAAAAAGACATCAAGAATACACACAATCAAATTATCAAAAGAAAAAGGGGAAAAAGAAAAGAAAATCCAAGATCAAAGGGACAAAGTAAGAACCAATATCATTTACTTTACAATACGTACCTGCACAAAATAAATTTGTGACGATGGTTAATCGCAAATGAAACAGTATGATGTTCTATTATAGATAATTTCGAAACAAAGCTAACTGACATCTTTATAATTTTCAAAAAAAGCATGGCATTTGTCGTTCTTCTGCTGAATTTTGCGAGGAAGAGAAACTAGGCAACAAATTGGTTGATTTTTTTTCTATCAAAATTTCAATACAGAACATGTTGATGCCTCGAATTTTTGGTAGCTAAAACTTGGTTGCGTAATCGAGCTAACCCAGGTTTCTTGTATCGGATGTTAATTGCTGCAATGATCCCTGTACTCTTACTCTCCATGGGAATATATTCCAGTCCGGCGAATAATCTGTTACTTCAGTGGACTAAGTCATGACTCATGGAGTCCAAAAGTTGAAGTGTCTACACTTCATTCATTTGAACATGCTTTATAGGTGAGACTGTTTAACTATTGACCTGTGACTAGTTCCTTCTCCTTAGTTCACACTATAATTCACCAGGACTGCACATCCCGCTCAGTTATTTTTTTTAAACAAGCATCCTTGAAACATCCAAGGGATAATGACGTCATCAATCTCGGAGAACAAGGATGAATTAGACGTCATAAATATGGGCAACTGGGCAGAAAATAGAAAAGAAACCACATCCGTTCCAAGTATAAAATTGTTAGATAAATTGCCCTGCCTTTATCCGCCTACAAGCTTGGTGGAATATGCTGCTGTCTCTCCTCACTGTATGGAGAAATGATTGATCTGCCAACAGGGAACATTTTTGGCAGAAAGGAAAACTAGAATTGGAATGGGGGCAAGTTGCAGGCCATAAACAACGATCGACATGGATATGCAATCAAAAATTTAACTAGATCTCAATCTGTGAGGTGATTGTCCACCGAAAGTTCTAATTATTGGAGATTGATGCGCCGTTATATATTAGTATCAGCTGTTAATTTTGAGTTTACTTGCCCAAGATCTCGATCATGGAAATCTGATAAAAATAAGATCATCTACGAGAGACCGGACCATCTGATTTCTCATGATGGAGATTCTCTTGTATATTCCGCACATGAGGAGGTGCATCAAGCTGAGTGGCTGCCCCGAACTAAACTAGAAAAAAAGTTGTAATATTCTGAAGAAGTGAAGTTGTCCTGTCTTTAAATTTGTTAGTTATTTTTTAGCTCCTCTTGTTACTCAATTATATATACTCCAACCTGTATTCCTCACAAGTATTTTAAAACCCTATGATAAAGGGTACTTTGTACACCAACTAATTAAAGCATGTAAAATATGAACAAATAATGAATTTTGTTGTTCCTTTACTATATCCAGTACTATAAAAGCATGTGCCACTATTAAAATTATTCAGCCATGCATCGTAGTGCTGCAAAATTAAATCTATACTCCTCAACTTTCCCAAACAACACATGACAAAACAACCATTTTTGGCATACCTGATAGGCTGATACCTAGTGAGAACAAGTGATTTACGGGTTATTATCTCTTTGATTGTTTGTTTATATAATCGTGCAACTTTGACAGTTCAACTTTGATGAACATTATTTCCTTGTTTATTGATGTTTAAAATGCTAAATAAATATGTATTATTTTGAAGCCACATGCCACAAATATTATTCTCGATCTATCAATTTCAACAATCGTATCTTATTTAAATGAAGGTTGCAACATTTTGACTAAGTAGACATATGGAAGAGGTGTCGCACCATTTATACACTTACAAATCTTCGTTAATATTTTATTCACAACCTAAACCCTAGAATAAAATATTTTTATACTATAACATTCTTTGCAAATTTCTGTATCTCTAGAACTCCTCTCATTTTTAAATTTCATCATTGTAAAGTCCAGTGGAGAAATGATGTTGCCAACCTTCAGAAAAACAACAAATATGGCATCACACCACTAGGCAGGAATGAGAAAAGAAATCACATCAAATGTGGACAGATTTGTGTTGGAGACTTTGTATGAAATTATGGATTTTCAAAGGAAAATAGTCAGAAACCCTTAAATAAAAAACATCATACCGATTTAGTATGGTGAGCAAGTATGTCGCTTCAATTTACATACCGTAGTGAGCTATTCGAAGCAGAATATGCGTGGCGAGTCAATTTTTTTACGGATCTTGTAACGTAGAATTACATGCACCAAACCATTTCACTAATAGCTCAAGCTGCTGGAGAAAGAGGACAATGCATTTATACTTAACAGTCCCCCGCATGGACCAAAAGTGGGCTACAAAATAGAATTGCATGCAGCAATCAGTTCACCCCAAAGCTCAACCTGATGGGGAAAAGAGGGCAATACATTTATACTCCACTTTATCGAAAATAAATACATTTATACTCCAACATGTAAGACATTACAGTTTTAGTGATCCAGAAAGATTTTGAGAGCAACCGAAATGACCCAATGTTCTGCAGATTAATAAAATTCAGGTACAAATTTCTTTGCATCAGTACCAAATCCAAGCCTGGGAGTGAGATGTGCGCACTGAGAAGTGACTGGAAAAGAGATAGCGAAACATGCACATAGCAGAGCAGAGACGGAGACTCCTATAAGATTACACACCGCTTTCTTTCACTTTATTGATTATATGATACAAGCTGCAAGAAGAAAGAAGCTACAACTAGAGTACAAACACTACACAAACAGACTTGTAAAAGCATCTGCCCACACAAAGCTTTTTCTAGAACAGGGCCTTCTTCCTGAAGTGAAGCAACGGCAGTGATCGTGAGAGGGAAAGATTGGTGAACTGTAAATCCGGCAACCGGCTAATCTAAATTGCTAGCTAGTACCTTACCATAGTGGTAGTAGTAGTGGTGGTTGGATATTCGTGGTAATCCACTGGGGCGTTCTCTCTATGATCAGCCGCGTTAAGGCGCGCCGTGACGGTGTAGGTGTAGCCGGCATCGTCGCCCACCTTGTTGTGCCACGCAGCAGGAAGCTTGGGCGTGTCGTTGTCAGCCTGCTTGTCCTGCACGTAGGCGGCGTAGCCGCCATGGCCACCGGCATGGTGGTCTTTCCGCGCGCCGTCGTGGTATGCCTTATGCCCCGGCTCATTCACGGCTGTGGCGCCGTGCGGCTGGAGGTGGTAGGCCGGCGCCGGCGCCTTGTGGTCGGTGCCGCTATAGTAGCCGTTCCGGCGGTCAGCTTTGCGTCGGCCGGTGCGTGCCGTCGTGGGGGCGGACCGCTCGCCGCCGAAGTCTTCCCGTCTGCCTTTGCCGAAGCACGAACCGAGCTCGAAGCACATTTGTTGCTGGTGATCGCTCGACTTGGTTTCTGGTGCCTTTTCGACAAGCTGGATTGGCACTGCACCGAGGAGAGGCAGATGCAAAAGCTCGATTATGAACTAGTGGCGGTGGTGACGGTCTGAAATGACAGTGTGGGTCTAGGGTATATATACTCGGGAAGGTGCCGATCGAGACGAGCTTGTGTGTGGCAGGAAAAGCGGGTCTCCGGCCCCTCCCTACCCCAGTTGTGTTAGGTTCGTCGAGTTCATGCCTCTTGGCCGAGCCAAGTCAAGTCGACGCATCACGGCGGGCGGTGTCGCGGCGGAATCGATTGATTCTTGAGGCAGTCAACTAGGCCAGGACGGATGGCAGGAGCGGAGGCATTTTGGCAACGCGTGGCCCGGATGTGGACGCCCCTCTTGTTTGGGTAGTTAGGATGACTCCAACGGGGCGACGCAAACGGACGTGACCCATGTCCGGCCCACGCCCGCCCCTTTCCGGCCACTGCCCCCAACGGGCCGACGCATTGAGTCCGCCCGGCCAGGGTTTTTGATCATTTTCGGGCATGATCGTTTTCACGCTCCCAAAACATTACAAGTTGCGGCCATCGGCCATGTCCCCAGGTGTGCCCAAAACATTACAAGTTGCGGCCATCGGCCATGTCCACAGGTGTGCCCAAAATATTACAAATTTCGGTCACCGGCCATGTTTTTCCGGCCATGTTGGCCATAGTTCAACACAAATATGTAGAAGAGACCGAGAATAGATCAAACCTGATCCATGTATTGCCTTTGCTTCTTCTCGTAGTAGGCTTTCTTCCTAGGGGTGAAGGTGGAGATGTCCATGTCCATGATCCTGACCTCCTCGGCGCGTAGGGCGAGTTCAAGGTCTTTGGCCTTGAGCTCTACCTCCCTGGCCTTCACGTCGGCCTCCTTGGTCCTTGTCTCGGCCTCCTTGCCCCTGATCTCGACCTCCGCCGCCCGGGTCCGAGCGTTCTCCTCCTCTATGTCAAGCCTCTTCTTTTGCAATTCGAAGTAGAGCTTCGAAGCCGCCTCTCTCTCGAGGCGTTCCTTTTCTCTCCTCTCTTCCCTCTTGTCACAGGTCTTATCCTTTTGGGATAGGAACCCGCTCAAAGTCTCTTGCAACGCAAGGGTCGTTGCATCGCGCTTCTGCTCGGCCTTGGAGTTGTTCTTCCCCTTGGCCTCCCGTCCTTCTCCTTCTCCGTTGTGCCCTCTCCCTTGTCAACACCAAGATGTCCCGCTTGTCCCGCCTTCTTGAGGGAGGCGTATAGCTCCTTCCACTTCTCCTGGTCCTTGAGCTCCCGGTAGCAATGGGTCAAGGTGAAGACCTTCCCATATTGAGCCTTGAAGAGATCCAAAGCTTGCAACATTTGCTCCTTGATTCCATAGCCACTTTGCGGCGGCCGGCTTTCGATGTGCTCAACGGCGCCGCAAAACTTGCTCATTTGCTCTTGAATGTGGTTCCACCTCTTAGAGATTGAACACTCGGTCCGGTGCGTCAGAATGTTCCGGGGCGGAAGGATTCGGCCCTCGTTGTAGCGCTTGGTGAACCGGCCCCAAAATGCCGACCCTTTTTGCTCGGCCCCGATGATTTGGTTGGTTCCAACCTCGATCCACGACTCGCAAATGAGAATGTCTTCAGCGGTGGTGAACGAGGCGCCTCTTTGGCTGACCTTCTTCCTCATGGCCGCGGCGGCGGCATCGAGCTCGTTGAAGACCGGCTCATTATCGATGTTGATCACATCGGGGCCGGTCGGTAGAGTCTCATCATCCCCGGCATTGTAGTCGTCGCCGTCGTACTGGGTGTTGTCGCAGACCATGTCCTGGAGGACGTCCTCCCCGTAGTAGGGGTCATCGTCCTCCTCGTAGTACCTGGGGTCACCCGGCGATGGCGTGGGCACAGTGCCGAACAGGTTACGCGCGGGGGCGACCACTGGCGGGGCAGCTGCACGCGCCTCCGCAGTCTGCGGCGCGGGCGACTGTGCGACCAACGGTGTCGCAGGCGGGTTGAGAACGAGGGCAGGTACCTCGACCGACTCGTCGGAGGTAGGAGAAACCCGCGGCGGCATGGTTCCAAGGACGAACCCGTGCGCAGGAGATGGCGCGGTCGCGAGCGGTTTTGACCTTGGAGGTCGGGCCGTGGAAGCGTTGGAGCTGGCCGCGGTAGAGGAAACCCCGACCGCCGCCGCAGTCGCTACCCCAACCGCCGCCGCGGACGGGGTAAGTCCAATGAGGAGGAGGGCAGCTGTCGCGGTCTTGGTCACGAGGTCGGCGTTGTCGTCGTCGCCCTTTTCCTCGGCGGCGGCCCTGGCGGCGGCGTCGAGCCTGTCCTGCTTCAGCCTCCTCCTCCGTTGGCCCCGCTTGGCCGTCTCCTTGGCCCTCTGCTCCTCCGTGAGCTCCTTCTTCACTTTCTTCAGCCGGGGAGCAAGCCCGGCGGCGTCGTCGGCTAGCTCTAGGCTCTCGGCGGCGGCGGCGGCGGCGGCGGTCTTGGCGGCGGCCTTGGCGATCCTGGAGGCGGCGGCGGCCATGGGGTAGGTCTGGACTGTGGATTTTGCCTCCAAAAGCGGACCAGGGGAGGACACAAAAGAGCTCTGTTTCGCGTCCGGGGCCGACGCATCGGTGGCCCAAATTTGGTTCAGGGATGCGTCGCGGCGGACCAAAAAACGGACCGCGGTCCGTTTGCGTCGCCCCGTTGGGCCGTGTTTTTGGCCCTCGCGGACACGAACGGATGCGCGCGGACTTGATGCGTCGCCCCGTTGGAGTCATCCTTAGTATCCAAAGGCAAATCTCCAAGGGTAGGCGTGGGCTTCCCATGGCCCCAAATTTTTAGTATTCATCTAAATTTCACATAAATTTAAAGATTGGTAAATTTTAATGTGTAGGGCAAGTTCAACTATGTACATAGCAAACTTAACTAATTAAAAATTACCAGCAATCTGAGTCGGAGTCGAAGTGGGCGACGACCGCGGCAGTTTTCACTGTGTCGAGCATGGCGGGCGTTAAACCAGGCCACTGAAGGTTGGCTTGTGGCGGCAGTGTAGGCTCAACGTCTGTCTCTCTACCTCCAGCTCATCCAATCAATTCCGGAGCCATCGGAATCCTCTGGCTCGGGCTTAGAGACCGACTCGCACACGTATTTCTCGAAGCCTACCATGTTTTTTCTGAACAGTACACCACCACCCCCTCCCACCCCCCGGCAAACGTGCACAATTGAAGGACCGGCACTTAGTTAGATGATATGCCCGCCACATCAGAGGCGGGCCTCGACCATTTTACAGAAACCCCCAATTTTTCATTGAATTTATGTGACGGTCCTCGCTTCGGTTCAGATACGGAGCAAATGGAATCCCCATTCCCCCGTCGTCCTTCTTCTTTGGCTCGCTCAAGTCGCTCTAGCGGGATCATGCGGCCATGCATGCCACCGTGGGCCACTCCTGATGCGGCGGAGAAGCTGGCCTCCGAGTTCCACGGGAGGATGGTCACGATGCTCGATGTCTGCAACGCTACTTGCGACGGCGTTGACCAGGTGTTGCTTCGAGCGCCTCTCTAAGCATCACGACATCTGTGATGCTCGCGCCCTGGGCGATCCACGAGGAACAGCTCCGCCAGGCCCGCAAGGCGAACTCCGACCACCATGACAGTCGTGAGCAGTGGTGTCACGTCCTTCGTTACCTCCCCACGCAGCGCACGAGGGAGGACCTGACCGGTGTCGTCGTCGCAGCTCTTCGGCTTGAGATGTCTCGGTTGGCATCGCGGTAGATGTGCCGTGGTGGTACATCTATTTGGCAAAATCAAAATTCATTCATGAAATTATGACGTCATAAATATCCTAGAAAAGGTACAAATTTGACGTCATGAACATGGGCCACCTGGAAGAAAATAGAAAAGAAAGCATATCCATTCATGCTATAAAAATTATGGATAAATCATCCGTTCTTTGCCTTATGTTGCTGCCTTTATTCCCTAGAAGCTTGGCAAAAATATGCTGCCTTTTCTCCTCACTGCCTCACTGGTATGGAGAAATGATTTGATCCGCCACAACACAAAGTGCTTAAACAAGAAGAAACCAAAGGAGGGGAACATTCTTGGCAGAAAGGGAGACAAGTTGCAGTCCGCCAGCAAGGATGGACATGGATATGCACCGGAAATTTTTACTAGATCTCAGTCTGTGAAGGTTATTGTCCACCGAAAGTCCTAATTATTGGAGTTTGATGGCAACGTGATGGATGAGTATTAACGGCTATTATTGGTTTATTTGTTCCAGATGTCGATCATGGAAATATGAAACAATATCATCTACTGGGAGATCGAACAATTGGATTTCTTATGATGGAGATTTCTCTTGTATATACCGCACATGAAGAAGTGGACCGCCTGAGTTAAAATAGAAAAAAAGTTGTAATATTCCTAAAAGAGATGTTGCCCCTTCTTTTAATTAGTTGGCTTTTTTTAGCTATTCTCCAAAAAAAATGCACACTCCAGCAGTTCTCTTCTTAAAAAGCAATTTTTAGCCCTAGAATAAAGCAATACATATATCACCTATATAGAAGGGACAATATTGAGATTTTCTGCCCTTTTGCAACGGTATTTACTATAGTAACATGTCTGTACTATTAAAATTATGGAACAACTATTTGGATACAGAGGATCGCTCTTCTAATTGAGTATCTATCTTTCACCACTATGGTACAATAGTTGTGATGCGGAATTAAGTTATAACTCACAAACGTTTGCAAGCTCACATGACAAAAGGAAAACATTTCTAACACAATCACTCGTCTAAGAACTTGCCATTGTGTACATGCTCTAAGAACTGTGTTTATTGGGACAACTGCTCACATGATACATATTTTCTGAGAGAAGATTTCTTATTAATTTTGAACCTTTTTTTGTTTTCTCGTACAAGATCTAGAACAAATAATATACAAATAAGAACCTCAATTTGATTTTTATGATAAATATTTTATTGTTGATTCCACTTAAATGGAATTGGATCGAACTCCACCTAATGATCGCGCTTTCTGATAAAGGAAATGTTATAATATGATGGGCAAACAAAAGTTGTTTCTGTTTAAAGTAATTAATTTTTATTTGTGAACTTTTATAATTTATTAATTTAATATATTTTGACATTTATTCTCGAGAAGGAGCTATTTAATGTTAGCATAAATCGTACATTGTGAAAACATGCACCATATTATTGATGTTTTTGAAAGATGAACTAATATTCAATTACTTTTGTGCTTATATAAGGATTTGTACTATAAAGTCTTGTGGCCACTATTAAAATTATGGAATGATGACTATTCTGATGGAATATCTACATTATGCTCTGTGATATGATATTAGTTAGTCTTACGAAATGCAGCCATAATCCTCAATATTAGCAACCACACATGACATGAAAACCCTCTGGGACGATCGCACATGATATTATTAACTGATGTGGACAGTGGTCCAATGATAAAATCCATGATTCATAGCAGCTACATGTTTTTTAGATTTCCTATTTTTTATCCACCCTCTGTGATTCGTGAATTGCAATACTATGGCTTATGCCATTGCAATATAAATAGTTATGCGCATCAATTGATGCAGAACCGGGATAATCCCTCTTTTCAAGGAAATTGAAAAAACAATTATTTTTCTTGCATGCCCACCCGTCTAAGAACAAGTGCTTACACAATATTATCTTGTTGAATGTATGGTTCAGATGATTAGTCACATTAAACTTTGATGGTTCAGCTTACATAACATTATTTTTCATGTTTTTTGTTTATTTTAAAATGCTAGATAAATGTGCAACATTTTCAACCATATCTTAAATATTACTCACCCATAAATTTCAATATTATTATCTTATATCTAAATGAAAGCTACAGCATTTTGACTGCCTAGACACATGACGGAAAAGGTGCCAACTACCTAAAGCCTACAAAAATATATTTTTATATTGGAATACTCCTCACAAATATCTTTATTTCTAGAGTCCTCTTGTTATTTTCATTACTTGTTGAAGTTAACTACGAAATCTTTTTTTTTGTTATTTCATCATTCTAAAGTCTAAATTCCAATGGGTAGTGGGAGAAATGATGTCATCAACCTCGAGTAAAAATAACAAATATGGCATCAGAAACATACGGGCCACTTGGCAGGAAAAAAGAAAAGAAATCACCATAATATATGGATAGATTTGTGCCGAAGTATTTTTTGGAGTTATTGATTCTCTTAGGGGAAATCAGTACAAACCCTTTCATAAAGAAATCATTATACCGATTTAGCAGATGGTGTATGTTGAGCAAGTATGACGATTCAAGTCCAGTAAATGCTGTGGTTGGGCTATTTGAAGCAGTACATTTTTGCGATTCAGAAAGGTTGTGAGAGCCACTAAAATTAACCAATATTCATCGAACATACCACAGGAATTAACAATTAATCTAATTTTTTTCGAAATGGGGAGCTACCCCAGCCTCTGCATCGAAACGATTCACACGGCTTTTATATTAAAGCAAGTTTCAAAAGAGTACAAAGATTATTACAATAAAGCGAACAAAGACCATGAGAAGAGATTACAACATCCTCTAAATCATTTGATCAATATTAAGCTTCTGTCTCCATAGGGGTCTCCTCCGAGTTATTCTCGGTAGCCAAGGCAAGTAAATCTCTACGCCAAGAAATTACTTAGAGAAAGTTCTAGGGTTATTGGCCAATCCGAAGAGAAAGGTGAAGCCTCTACTTGATGACCCTACCCTTTTCCATTAGTTCCATTAGGGCGGGAAAAGGGTGCCCAATGGCCCAAACAAATCCTACCTGCGACTCCTCTGGTTTGCTTCTTTCTTTTTATCCAATTCAGACTTCTGTTTAAGACTTCAGTGTTTTTCTTTCTGCTTGCTTCCCTTTAAAATTGATATGCCAGAGATGCTGGTGGAATGTATGCGCCAGAAAGAGTATGGTATGGTAGCTCGAAGGAAGCATTGATCGATGAGTGAGAAGTGAGCATTGAGCAGTGACAGAAAAGGGAGACAAAGAAGCCACACACACATGCACATAGCAGGAGTATCGGGAATCCTATGAGATTTCACAATATGCTTTCTGTTACTTGATTGATTATATGATACAAGTTGCAAGAAGAAAGCAGCTACAACTAAAGTACACGTATTGTACACACACACTTGTAATAACATCCGCCAACACAAAATTTGCTGGAACTGGACTTTCTACTTGCCGGACCTTCTGCCGGAGGCTCTGATATAACTCTTCGAGCTTCCTGTATCTAAAACACTGGTGCCTTTCATGTTCAGCAGATGGTAGAACGGCTGACCGAAACACACAGAGATAAAGAGAAAATAGTGCGGAAAGACAACAAAAGCAGGGGCAGCGATCACTGATCAGTGATATAGGGAGGGATTAATGAACTGCCACGCTAGCTAATCAGTCTAACAAGCTAGTACCTTACGAGAGTGGTATTAGTAGCTTCAGTTGGGTAGTGGTGGTAGTCCATGGCGGCGTTCTCCGTGCGATCAGCAGCTGCTTCATGGGGGCGCATGGTGTAGGTGTACCCGGCATCGTCACCCACCCTATTGTGCTGCCATGCCGCAAGCTTCGTCGCGTGGTTGGCAGCCTTCTCCTGCACGTAGGCGGTGTAGCTGCCGTGTGCACCGGCGTGGTGGTCTTTCCGCGCGCCGTCGTGGTAGGCTTTGTTCCCCGCCACATCCACTTCCGGGGCGTGTAGCTGGTGGTGGTAGGCCGGCGGCGCCTTGTGGTCGGTCCCGCTGTAGTAGCCGTTCCGGTGGTCCGCTCTGCGTCCGCGGCCTCGGGCGCCGCCGCGTGGCGTCTGCTCGCCGCCGTAGTCTTCCCGTATGCCGTTGCCGAAGCAGGAGCCGAACTGGAAGCACATTCTTCTTGCTGGTTGCCTCTTTTTGTTTCTACTACTGGACAATTTGGATATATTGGCAGTCCGCCAAGGGAGGCTTAACTGGCTGGGCTACTGGACTAGTGTTGGTTTTGATGCTTTCGAATGGCAGTGAGCTGGCGGGTATATATACCCCGGACGGGGACGAGTCGAGCTCGTGCTGGACACAACGTGTGTGTGAAGCTTAGGGAGAAGAGGGTCCGGTTCACACGCGGAAACACATGTCTCTCCTTGCCCAGTCGTTGTTGTTTAGGTCTCCATCGATCAGGTTCGTTCAGCTCTTAGACAGAGCGTACGCGTTGGTTTTTGCTTCGCCACAGCGCCAGTGGTGGAGGTGGTGGTATGTCGGGGTTTTGCTCCCGTGAGTCAACTCTGAGAATCGCGGAATCGGAGGCCGGCACCCGGCGAGCGCGACGTGTCGTCGCGGGCGGTGCCGCGGCAGAATCGATCCCACCGGAGGCAGGCAAGTTGGGGTGCCCGCCTGGAGCTGAATGTGTGTGTGGGTTTGGCAAGGTGGGATGCTTCTTGTTGGGGTCCTGTCCTAGGCCTGTTGCCTTGCGGACGGCAAGACCGACTGTTGGCGATGTTCCCTCAATGTTCACTGATCCTCACTGCTTGTTGGAACACAACTTTGTGTATCTATGGTAAAATTTGGCCATTGGTATCTGTCGTCTGGTTAGCTTTGTGCAGGAAGTGAAACTAGCTAGGTGACCAATCGGAAAGGATTTTCTTAGATGAAAATTTGACACTGATCAGCCTGTCAGTGCAAAAAAAAACACGACAGCTCAAAGAACTAGGTTAATTTTGCGTAGTCTAGCTAACCCAGGTAATGATAGACAGCGTAACGCCTGTCTTGGATAGGTGCTTCAATAATCATATGTTACTCTCCATCGCATGGCCGGAATATATTCCAGGCCTCCGAATAATCTGTCAGTTCAGTGGACTGGGTGACTCACGGAGACTGAAAATTTGAGTGCCTACACTACACATCATTCGTTTGAGCATGCTTTTAAGGTAAAGATCATTTGACCAGTGACTAGTTTCTTTTACTCAATTCACACTGTAACTAACCATCCAATCCCTCTCGGTTAAGAAAAACTTGCATCATTCTAGCGTCCAGGGAATATTGGCGTCATTAACCTCCGAGAACAAGTACAATTTTGACGTCATATATAGCATATGCGCATATGGGCCACTTGGCAGGAAACAGAAAAGAAAGCACATCATAACGCATGAGCAATAAAGAACATATTTATGGATAAATCACCCGTGTCCTTTGCCATATGTTGCTGCCTTTATTCCCCTACAAGCAGCTTGGTGGAATATGCTGCTATCTCTCTTCGCTGGTAAGGAAAAATGATTGATCAGCCACACCACGGTGTGCTTATACAAGAAGAAACCAAAGGCATGGAACATTCTTTTCACAGAAAGGAGGGAGCTAGAATTGGATTGGTGACGAATTGCAGGGTGC
Source organism: Poa pratensis (assembly GCA_947311845.1). Taxonomy (NCBI): domain Eukaryota; kingdom Viridiplantae; phylum Streptophyta; class Magnoliopsida; order Poales; family Poaceae; genus Poa; species Poa pratensis. The sequence continues at coordinate 36,233,859 of CAMZMU010000106.1, forward strand.
CCACAAGGATGAACTCGGATATGCACAAAATTTGTAATGACATCTAAATCTATGAAGGTGACTGTCCACCGAAAGTCTAATTATTGTAGATTGATGCCACTGTTATAGATTGTCGTATCACCGGTTAATTTTTGGTTTAATTGCGCCAGATCTCTATCATAGAGAAATGTTCAAAATAAGATCATCGACTAGGAGATCGAACAATTGTATATCTCATGATGGAGATGTCTTTTGTATATTCCGAACAAGAGGACTTGGACCAAACCACAAACAGTAGTTGAAAGTGCATGTGTTGCCCCATGCGTGGTTTTGTTAATTAATGACAATCCCAATGGACTAATGTTTGCATTGAGATATCTTTATAGATCGTATCCATGAAGAAGATTGGAATTCATGTGTTGGACTCTAGAAGATTATATGATGAACCCAATGGGTTTATATGAAGAATGGTCATGCGTAGAGTTGAGCATATTGCAAGTATGTCTTGAAGTATTCAAGACATCATCTTTGTGAAATGGAGCTTAGCGAGGCTCTCCCATAATGGAGTATGGGGGAGCATTTGGAGAAGTCTTCATCAAGCATGTGCTAGCAAGCACAATCAAGAAAGATGTTCCAACTTGAGAGAGTCAAGATCGTCATCATCGAGCTCAAGTGGAATGCGCAAGGCAAAGGTATGATCTTGATAGGATTTCTATTTTACCAGTCTCATGTTGTTAGTTTGGAGACCGGGTTATAGGATAGACGGCGTACTATCAAGAGGGGCTCTCAAGTGAGTAATTTGATCGCATCTTTGTGGAGAGTTCAAACCTTTGCATATTTGGCATATCATCTTTCTTAGTTCTTATTTGGCTTTTATCCATGTGAGAATTTAGAGCTTGTGTTCATCTCCATACCAAGCTCTAGTTCATTAAAAACAGATTTCATTTGAATATCTTGTGGTGTTTTTGATGTTGGAGGTTTTACCGGTTCGTCTCTTGTAGAGAAGTCAAATTCTCCTCTTGTGTTATCCTCCTCACATGATGGACTATGATGTGGATATGCATGATCTTGTAGTGTTTGTGATTATTTTCGGAGCAAGCCACAGCCCCAGTGGTGGAGGTGGTGGTATGTCGGGATCGTGCTCCCGTGAGTCAACTCTGAGAATCGCGGAAACGGAGGTCAGCACCCGGCGAGCGTGACGCGTCGTCGCGGGCGGTGCCGCCGGCAGAATCGATCCCACCGGAGGCAGGCAAGGTGGGGTGCACCCCTGGAGCTGAATGTGTGTGTGGGTTTGGCAAGGTGGGATGCCTCTTGTTGGGGTCCTGTCCTAGGCATGTTGCCTTGCGGACGGCAAGACCGACTGTTGGTGCTGTTCCCTCCATGTGCACTGATCCTCACTGCTTGTTGGAACACAACTTTGTGTATCTTTAGTAAAATTAGGACATTGGCATCTGTCGTCTGGTTAGCTTTGTGCAGGCAGTGAAAATTAGCTAGGTAACCAATCCGAATGGATTTTCTAGATGAAAATTTGACACTGATCAGCCTGTCAGTGCCAACAAAAAAAAGACAGCTCAACTTGAACTAAGTTAATTCTGCGTAGTTTAGCTAACCCAGGTAATGATAGACAGCTTAACGCCTGCCTTGGATAGGTGCTTCAATAATCATATGTTACTCTCCATCGCATGGCAGGAATATATTTCAGGCCTCCGAATAATCTGTCAGTTCAGTGGACTGGGTGACTCACGGAGACTCAAAATTTGAGTCATGCTTTTAAGGTAAAGACCGTTTGACCAGTGACTAGTTTCTTTTACTCAATTCACACTGTAACTAACCATCCAATCCCTCTCGGTTAAGAAAAACTTGCATCATTCTAGCGTCCAGGGAATATTGGCGTCATTAACCTCCGAGAACAAGTACAATTTTAACGTCATATATAGCATATGCATATGGGCCACTTGGCAGGAAACAGAAAAGAAAGCACATCATAACGCATGAGCAAGAAAGAACAAATTTATGGATAAATCACCCGTGTCCTTTGCCATATGTTGCTGCCTTTATTCCCCTACAAGCTTGGTGGAATATGCTGCTATCTCTCTTCGCTGGTAAGGAAAAATGATTGATCAGCCACACCACAGTGTGCTTAAACAAAAAGAAACCAAAGGCATGGAACATTCTTTTCACAGAAAGGGGGAAGCTTGAATTGGATTGGTGATGAATTACAGGGTGCCAATGAGGATGGACTCGGATATGCACCAAATTTGTAATGAGATCTCAATCTATGAAGGTGACTGTCCACCGAAAGTCCTAATTATTGGAGATTGATGCCACTGTTATAGATTGTGTTGTATCACTGGTTAATTTTTGGTTTAATTGCGCCAGATGATCTAGATCATAGAGAAATGTTGAAAATAAGATCATCGATTAGGAGATCGAACAATTGTATATCTCATGATGGAGATGTCTTCTGTATATTCTGAACATGAGGAATTGGACCGAACCACAAGCAGTGCTGGACCGTGCTAAGCTAGCAACAAGTTGTCCCTTCTTTTAATAGCTAGTGCTTTTCAAGATATTACCCAGTTAATCAGCAGTATATATACATGCTCCAATAGTTATTCCTCAAAAGAATTTGTAAGCCTCACCCTAAAGTTGTCCCTTCTTTTAATAGCTAGTGCTTTTCAAGATATCACCTAAGTAATGGCCATAACTATAAGATGAACATGTATTAAGATATTTGCGATTTTACAATGGTTAGTTCTATGAAACATTTATGTACTATTAAATGTATGGAACTGCTAGTTGGATACTGAGAATCACTGGCTAATGATGCAAAGTTTAGAAATATACTCCCAAACTTTCACAAACACACATGTCAAAAGGATAAAATTTCTTATACAAATACTCATCTAAGCACTTAAAATATGCACTAATCTGAGAACATTTGTTATTGGGCAAGTGCTCGCATGATATACTCTTTTATCTCTGTGAGAAGCTATATGGATTCTCAAACAATCTCCAAAGCCCCTTTTGGTTTGCTCATAGAAAATCTAGATCGCAGACCTCATAAAATAAGAAGTGTGGTGGAGATTTTTTATACAATTTTCATATGTGAAAATGGATCGAACTCCACCTAATGATTGTGTTGGCCGGTCTAGGGAAAGTTTATTCTCCGAATTGTAACTCGGTAGGAGCTATGAACCACATCTTCGTTTTGAGTTTACTTTCTGGATCCAATGTCAAAGACATCTAGGTCTAGCATGCCATCCCGCGCATTTTCCGCCATCAGTGTCTACGTTCATCATTCTCAACGCTAGTATCGGTTTTGATTCCTTTGAGCGGCATCGGAACCTCGATAAATTAGGATTAACTTCGTATCTTAGATTCTTTGCACAAATAGTACCTTCTCAACGGTATTGTCAGTTTCGCACCCTTTTAGCAGCGCGCACAAAACTGGCGCTGAAGTCTTGTAGTTTGGCGTGGCCCGGCGAAGTTGGACACCTAGGTCATTATATCAAAAGTTTACCCGTCCACGACAATGTCTTGTCCGGCTTGCCAAAGGTTCTTTCGATTACCACTATGATTCTTTCATTCATTGAACAATATAATGAGATATGTGATTTCTAATAGTTCTATTTAACCAATAGTTTTTGTAAACATGTATGATAAAATTAATATTATGAATGTATATTGGTTAAGAAAGAGGACAGATCCAGTGCTAGAAGCTCCCACACCATGTGGGGTCTGGGGAAGGATTATACAAGTCAAGTCTTACCCTTGCAAAGTGCAATGCAGAGAGGCTGAGTTGAAACCAGGACCTCTTGGCACAAGTGGGGAGTACTTCACCATTGCGCCAGGCCTGCCCTTCTCAATGTATATTGGTTAAGGGTTATGAAAATTATATGATGCAAACATTCATCATAACAAATATAAAGATGCTTAGTTTTATTATACTTTCAAATTAAAATTCATTATATACATATATGGTAGCAAAATATTACCAAAATAGCCGCCTTCGTATTTTTATGTTATTGCAAACAATTAATTTGCAAATATAATATAATTAACATGTATAGGTAGATATATGTAATAAGTAATTATTTCTAGCAGCTGTATATTTACTACATATGCATATATAGGTTAAAATCCTTGTTTTTATTTAATAAAAAATACACCCGATGGGGGCGCAATGATGGCCGCTGTTGCAGGTGTGTTTTAAGGAAAACTTCCATAAGTCATTTCCTTATGCATGTATTGATCCTGCTAGTCTGCTTTATTAAACTCAAAGAGGAACGACCACATTTTTTAAGGGATCATAGCAAGCATGTTCAGATGCAAGAGAAAATTCAAAGAGAGACTCTATGGTTATCTATAGATATACTCCAACATACATTCTTGGATTAGCCCTTTTTACTTAATTTTGTCTGTAAATACTAGATTTTTTGTTATAAAACATAAAAATATATTTTAAAAAATCAGCATAGAGTTGTTGTTTCCTCAGAATAAGATACTGCAAAGTAACTATGCTCCCTTCATTCATTAAATAATATAATGATCCATATGATCTCGAAATAGTTACTTTGATTGACACTTTTTGTAAGTCATATATTGGTACAAAGTTATGAATTTTTTTTATGACGGATATATTGGTAGAGAGTTATGCAATTTTTATTATGCAATCATTTTTCATAAACAATATGATGGTGTTTTGTTTAGTATATATTAGTTTGTAGTCAAAACTACAGATTGATTTATAAAATTTCATTTATTTACGTACATGGTAGGTAGTAAAAGGTTGATAAACATTGCCTCCAACATATTTCTATTTCTTGTAAACAAGTAATTTGCAACTTTGAATATGATTAACATGGTGAGAAGTACTCTCTCCGTTGAAAATTACCTTTCATTCTGGGTTTAGTCAAATTTAAAATTTAAAATTTTGACCAAAAATTTAGAAAGAATATCAACACCTATAATAAAACTAAGCTATTGTTAGAATCGTTTTAAAATTTATTTTATACTATATGCATTATATAGTATATATGTTGATACTTTTTTGTATATTGGTCAACCTTTTTAAAAAAAATTAGATTAAAAGGGCCCCGCCCAGGTTCCATTTATTCATGCAACCTCAATTTGTCGATTTTACAGCGTAACAGTTAAAGCGCTTATTACAGAACTGCCGGCAACGGCAAAGTGAGGACAAAGCTAACACCTCGACGAGAAAACAACAGAAAGAGACACAGCAGAGACTAAAGCCTGAAAAACACTGACTAAACAGGGCTTCACTACTCAGTCCACCGCCAGAGTTGTACCCAGTATGTCTTCCGTCGATGTGTGAGCTCGTAGGAGAATCATCTCCAAGCAATCCGGAGGAGTTCCCCGCAGAGATGGTTGAGTTTCAACAGGTTCATATCCAGCAGTTGCGAATGTTTGTCCAGGCCCAAGATCTTCCAGGATTTGACCGTACAGTGAATTCTTTGGAGTGAGACCTTGATATTTTGCCAGCTTAATCCCTGAAAACACATCTCGTTTCTCAGTTTCCAAATGCACCACATAGTAGCAGATGAAAACATGTTAATAACAGAATTTCTATTTTCACTGATCCACCATCGGGCAACCGATTCAAAGGAGCAACCAATAGAAACACCCAGGCAGTTAGAGATAATCTCCCATATCATTTTAGCTACCACACAGTCAAAAAACAGGTGTGGGATAGTTTCTTCTTCTGCACAGAGAACAAGCAAGTTTTATCTTCAACATGCCGGCGTTTATTAAGGTTATTCCTAGTTAACAATTTATTGTTGGCCAACAACCACAGAAAAATATGGATTCTTGGGGGAATATGGAGATTCCACACCACAGGAGTGTGAATAGGAACCACACCCCGATTGTTAATAATACCATAAAAGGATTTAACTGAATATTGGCCGGAAGGGTGAAACATCCAAATAGGTTTATCTTCCTCATCATTGAGTGATAGGCCTTCTACTAAAGATACCAATTCCAACCACCTTTCATACAGCCGGATAGATACAGTACGTCTAAAAGAAAATCTCAAAGAAGTGCCATCCCAAGCCTCTGCAACCGTACAGCACTGTTCGTTAACAATAACGTACAAGTCCCAGTACAATGTTGCAAGAGAACAATGACCCATCCAGATATCCTCCCAAAACATCACTTTCCTGCCATTACCCACATTCCAACGGAACCCTATTTTCGCTGCAGAAGCAGCCCACACTACCCCTTTCCAAAAAGGGGAGCATGGGGTAGGACGTGAAGTAAATAGAAACAAAGAGAGTACAATATACTTTTGTCCTTTTGTCCAATAACATGGTCCATTTTATTGGAGTATACCAATAAAATGGACCATGTTTTTTGTTTAATACAATAAATTTACAGCTATAATGTATTCTGAAAAGGACAAAAGGCATGCACCTTTGTTTCATTGGAGTATACCAATAAAATTTTATTGGAGTATACCAATAAAATGGACCATGTTTTTTGTTTAATACAATAAATTTACAGCTATTATTGTTTGCTGTCAAAAAATACAGCTATAATTGTTTTCTATTTTTTTGTTCGGTTTTGGAATTTTCCTATAAACAAAAATGAAACTACTCCATCCATTCGGTTTTGGAAGACCGGATAATTAACCAAATCGTATGGACGAAGGAAAAATTTACTCGGTCTTTAAATTCGTGCCAAATTCCTGTTGACCATTCGGTTGATTGATTTATTGGAAGACGATCTCGAAAATTAATTGGGAGGGCAGATTACAGGGGATTTGATACGGCGCATTTAATTAATTCCGGATTACTCTCCCAATAAACCCTGCAGCCGATTGGCATGAAATCAAACAGCCGTATCAAATCCCGTATAATCTAGGCCCACATTAATTTCCGGGATCCCTCTCCTGCTAATCCCCTATAAAAGTCACGTCAAACCCTCTTCCCAGCGTACATTGCCAGCATCATTTGCATAGATTATCATAACTCCTCAGCCAAAAAACCCTAGGTCACTCAGATAACCTGCCGGGATCACCCCAAGATGAAGCTCTTCGCCAAGACGCTATTCCTTGCGCTTGCCCTCGTGGCCCTTCTGTCGTCAGGTATGTACTAGTGTATTGGCATATGTTCTACCTACATCGCGATCTATTTTGAATGCAGAATCATCTATAATTTTCTAATAAATAAATATTCACAATTTCTTTTATGTGGGTGGAAATTGTACAAACATAGATGTGGCGATCAAGGTGGCCGCGGATGGTGGTGGCTCGTTGTACCCCGAAGACTGCACGCAGCTTCCGGTCGCTCGAGGGCCATGTGACCGGAAGAAATGTTTCCACGAGTGTCAATCCAACCTCGGCCCTGGTTCGGTCGGCGAGTGCGTCTCCGGCGGATGCCAGTGCACCTATTGTACTTAATTCTTCGCTGAATTAAGAATAGTTAGAATATTATTTTTGTCTAGCGCTGCCTGGCTTTGGAGTCCATGAAAACTCCATGCAAAAATGTCAGAAAATTTATGGACTCGAGGGGCAGTTTTGCATTATCATGTTTACATTTGAGCACTTTATCTTCAAATAAAGGTCTTGATCACTTGATGCTCTCGTCCCCTTTACCTTGTTAGCTGGCGTAGAAGATCTAACTTGCTTGCGAATGGCATGGCCGGTGTAGCTGCATGCCTTTTGTCCTTTTCAGAATACAATTGAGGACATATATTTTCCTGCCCTATATAGTATGCAGCAGACATCCTCTTTCTCTCGCCGTTCTCCAATCAGCATAGTCACTGTACAAGAATTAATAATAATTAAAACACATAATCTCTAACGGATTTGCTATCGCTCAGGCGCCTGAGATTTAGCTTAAATCTCAGTCGCGTGCTGAACCGTCGGATCAAGTTGTCAAGATTTGTGCGTGTTTTTTTCCCTCGCGTGTCCGCGTGCGTGACGGGCTGTGTTTTGGGCCTTGTTTTCGTGCTATGTTTTTTTCCTAGTGTTAGGAGGCTGTCTTCTGTTGGGCTGCGTTGGGCTGGTTTTTTTTGTGGGGTTTGTTATGGGGCTTGTTTTGTTTGGGGAAGGGGTCTGGATGGGTTTTTTTTATTGTAGGCTGGTTTGTGGTCGTCCTTCTGGTCACGTATTTAATTAGACCGAATCGACGGACATGCAAGACGGGATAGAGAGAGTGCAGCTGGTCTGAGAGAGTGGGCGGCGTCGGCGGCAGACAGTCTCTGGCGGTTCCTGCACCAGTTGCATCCTAGTCGCAACCGGTGAACTTTTAGATGTTCTTTTTTACACTATTGTTTTATTCACTATTTTTGAAATTTCATTCCTAGTGAATGCTAGGTGTAACGAATATTTTTTAGCGTGCATCTTAGATATTTTCAATGTTTTTTTCTTATTCACCAATTTGAAAATTAGTTTCCAGTTACATCCTAGCCCCAACTAACATTTTTTTAGAGTGCACCATTTTAGAAATTAATTAATAGTTCCACGCTAGCCGAAACTTTCATTTCACCGGTTGCATCCTAGTCGCAACTTTCCGTTGTATTGGCATATGTTCTACCTACATCACGATCTATTTTGAATGCAGAATCATCTATAATTTTCTAATAAATAAATATTCACAATTTCTTTTCTGTGGGTGGAAATTGTACAAACATAGATGTGGCGATCAAGGTGGCCGCGGATGGTGGTGGCTCGTTGTACCCCGAAGACTGCACACAGCTTCCGGTCGCTCGAGGGCCATGTGACGGGAAGAAATGTTTCCACGACTGTCAATCCAACCTCGGCCCTGGTTCGGTCGGCGAGTGCGTCTCCGGCGGATGCCAGTGCACCTATTGTACTTAATTCTTCGCTGAATTAAGAATAGTTAGAATATTATTTTTGTCTAGCGCTGTATGGCTTTGGTGTCCATGAAAACTCCATGCAAAAATGTCAGAAAATTTATCGACTCGAGTGGCAGTTTTGCATTATCATGTTTACGTTTGAGCACTTTATCTTGAAATAAAGGTCTTGATCACTTATGCTCTCGTCTCCTTTACCTTGTTAGCTGGTGTAGAAGATCTAACTTGCTTGCGGATGGCATGGCCGGTGTAGGTGCTTGTAGGATGGTCCGGCCTATTGCTCTTTCCTTGTGCTTATTTCGCTTTACTCTTGATTCAACACATTTCCACTGTAGTGTTTGAGTGGATCCTGCTACCTCTTCTCGAACCATAATAGGCTAGTATTATTATTTGATCATTGAATCATTTATTTCTTTTCAAAGCAGATTAATACTTTTACATACGTCTTTTTTTAGGCGGTCGGCATCCATTATGCGGCATAGGTGTTACATCCCGTATACAACTTAATCGCACACCGCTTTTAGCAATGGCTCGTAATGCGGCGTCTCTTCCACTACCAGCGCCCTTTACCACATGGGCTGGCCATTTACGCTATTTTTTTCGTTTTCCTCATGTTCCTTTTTCGTTTCTTGTTCTTTTCCTTTAATGTATTTTTTACTCTTTCTTTCCTTTCATTTCAAAGACCATGTGGAAATTACTATCAAATCCCGTATAATCTAGGCCCACATTAATTTCCGGTATCGCTCTGCCGGTAATCCCCTACAAAAGTCATGTCAAACCCTCGTCCCAGCGTACATTGCCAGCATCATTTGCATAGATTATCCCAAGACTGCAAATAACCTGCCGGGATCACCCCAAGATGAAGCTATTCTCCAAGAGGCTACTCCTTGCTCTTGCCCTCGTGGCCCTACTGTCCACAGGTACGTACAATTCCTTCTGTTCTTCCTAGATCAATGAACTATTTTGAATGGAAATACTTATATAATGTTCTAATCAATCTTCACAATTTTTTATGGCGGTGTAATTTGTTCAAACATAGATGTGGTTCTGTGGGCCATGCGACGCGAAGAAATGTTACCACGACTGTCAAGCCAACATCGGCCCGGTTCTGTGGGCGAGTGTGTTTCTGGAGGATGCCAGTGAACGTATTGTATTCCGTCTCTACGAAATTAAGCAGATCTTGTACTAGGAATAATGACCATACTTGATATTGTGTTTGTCCATGAATTTAAAATATAGTCACAATTTTGTGTTTGTCCCGCAGAATAGTTGTGTCGTAATTTAGTGTGGTTAGGTCAGTTTGGCCGTTTGTGTCTTTATTTATAAAGCGGGACGAAAGCCTACTTCGAATAGGTTTTGCCATGATTAGAATCCAGATGATCGTTTCTGGCCGTCTAATTAACTGAACTTGTCCTAACCCTTGCATTGGTATGTATCAAATAATACACCTTTTTTTTGCGAGAAATGGAGAGTGTTAAGTAATATGGGAGTAAAAGCAACCATTTTTCTTTTGGCACTTAAGTATAAGTTTGTTAATATTCGGTAGTGATGGTACAACCAATAGACATAGTCTATCAAAAGCAAAATCAGTAACATAACTAAGCTCCTAAGAAATGGCGAGCTGTGGTTGCTCGCAGGACATCAGCCGTTCGATCAACCGTGGACGGTGCAGATCGTGTCAGATAGGTAGGGTCGGCTTGTCGGGTCGGTTCGCCGTTCTGAGGTCGTCGCATGTTTGACGCGTACGCACAGCTAGCGAGGAGAAGGTCGGTTCGCTGCAAAACTGTCTTCGTCTCCAACCTTCTTGACGCGATCCCCTTTGCCTGCCGCCGTCGCCGGTCGATTCCGGCCGGCTCCGGCGACTCCTCACGCTGCTGCCGAGCCCCTCGAGACCGCCTCCTCCCCCTCTCCCGAATCCATGGCATGGAACCGTGAATCCGCTGCCTCCCCACAAACCCTAGCTAGCCACAGAGGAGCAGGAGGAAAACCTCCCATCTTTGGCGTCCATGGCGGCAGCGGGTGGTGCTGCGGCGGCACGGCGACCGGCCGGACCACGCGGAGCCCATCTGGCCGCCCAACAAGCATCGGCGCCGCCGTCCTTGGGGCCTGGACCGGCGGCAAGCGCCGCCACGGATGTCTCCAGCTCCGGCCCGTCCTCCTCTTCATCCCCGTTTTGCACTGAAACTGGTATGCGCGAACCTGATGCTTTTATACGTTGTGCTAGCAATTCGTTGTGCCTAGAGTATATATGATCAAACTGATGCTTTTATTCGTTGTGCCTAGAGTATATATGATGCACTCCATACCATCTGTGCTTATGGTTCACCATTTCGCTCTAGAGCTTATCTCTGCTACTCTGATGCTTTTGTTCGTCAGGCAAGCACTGCGCATTAAGCTGTTGCAACTGGCATATATCTATCTTATTCACCTAAGTCATTTTCTTGTTTTTCTTTAAGTCTTACCTTTTATTCTTCTGATTAGCAATCCGCGTTTAAACTCTAGGCTTCTATGGTATGTTGTTTGAGTTCATCTTGCATTGCTAATTCTTACTACAGCGGAGTAAGGAATTGAAGAAGCTAAATGACACGCAGATTATTTTATTTCTAGGTGGTTCGGCCTTGTGAGTAGTAGTTCATTTTCTCATGTTTGCAGCTGCAAGGAATCAAAATTCGTGATAGGTATGTTAGTTGGTACCATGTATCATACCTTATTTTCTGAGCTGATTTGGGGATTGCACTAGGTTCATGCCGTCTGCAAAGTGTGCTAATTTGTTTCAGAGGGCTCTGTCCAATGCGTGGCTTTAAGCGTGCTGGCATAAGTGATGTTTCGTTCTTTGGTCTTTTTTGGCTTCGTTTTTGTTTTCTCTATTTGGGTTCATTTGTTCTGTTTGCTATATGTTAGCGGCAGTTGGGTTAGAGGCTTCTTGTGCGCAGCTGGATGGCTTTGGTCCGTCAGCACCAGAGCTGCGGTCCTGCTGTTATTATAGGGCCTGGTCGGTTATCTGATTTCACTTCTTTGGTAGTAGGGACATCTGCAGCGCTCCATATGACAGAGGCAGTGCAGAGCAGGGAACCTTACGCTCAGGGCGGTAGCGGGCGGTTGGCACGTCGGCACAAGCTGTGTTGGGAGCAGCATCTTCTCCTCTCCTGCTCCTTTTCCATACTCTCCCTAAGAAGAAGATCCCATCGAGCGGGTTCAGGTTTTTTATATGCCAATTTTTCTATCGGTTCGTCGCGCGCGTCTATGTGTTGCTGCTGGACTCTGATTTGGGTGCGTTTTGATTTTTGTTTGGGGCAGCCTTTGATTAGTTCTGCGACATTCGATTGTCGTCTGGTGGTGCTACCAAGCCTCCTACTGCTTGTTGTTCTCTTTTCGTTGGGACAACACAATGAAATGTCAGCACCCACCTTCAAAAGTGTGACCTACAGTAAGGGTTTCTCTCATTTAGGTACTAAATTAACAGGATCAACAATATTTTTTGAGAAGGTCGAGTGGTAATTACATGAGTTGAAAGATTAAATTGTCTCTAATCTATGTCCCTGTGAATATATATAGTTGAATGGTTAATTGTGTTATAGTCATCATCTCTTAGAAGTGTGATAGGGTCGCAAAGATCGAGAGCATGCATGTTAACTTGTTTTCTTGACATAAATGTCAAAATTTTCATATCTGCATATTTTTCTCCCTTTTCTAGCCTCTTATACTAATTTTGGATATTTTTCTTTTGCTAGGACATAGCCTCTTTTGGCCCATGCGTATATGGCTAGGATATTTCCCTTTTGCTACATATTTGTTCACCCATATACTCATTCCATCTGGGTGATTTTCTTGCTATATAATTTTCAATTCTTAATTATCTTACTGCCACTTAAACCCCAATGATATATACTGCCTCTTCAATTATTCTGCCTCTAGGACATGATTTTATTTCGTTCACCATTCATTATTTAGCTACTTTATAGGCTTAGCCATTATAGCTCTAAGGAGAAACATAGATGTCGAACAATATGCCCCAAATGGTGTTACCAGTGATAATGTATGCAAATAGTTTTATAATATCTTTGTCCATTTCATGAGAGATCGTATTAAAATAAGCCTGGACCGGAGGGTGTAAGGTTAAATGGACAATCTATTTTTGTCCAATCCGATGGAAAAAATCATGAAGTCTACTTCCTGTTCTTTTTCCCACATGCTTATCAGTTAACTTTGTGCCTAAGTACTATGCTTGTTTGCATAATCTCTATGATCAGGGGGAATAAAGGCCAAGGCAACTAAATTCTTCAATGGAACTTCTTCTCTCGCAGGTATGGAAGAGCAACCGAATTATCCCTAGAATTCGGACTTTTGCCTGGAGATTTCTTCGCAGGGCCTTAGCAACGGGTGCAAGAGCAGGGAAATACTCCAAACATATCACCAAACTTTGTTTGCAGGTGTGGTCTAGAGGAGGATGACATTCATCCCCTTTTCACCAATCCCTTTGCCAAAATTGCATGGTCTTTGCATCCTTGGTATATTCACATCGACTTGGTAATTCAGAATTGTAACTCCCTCTCTCAAATAGTTCTAAACGCGCTGCAAATGAACCACTCACATGCCACAGCTCAAAACATGCCCATCAGGCAGATGTTCAAGTGCAGGGTCAGGGATCCACAATCGCCACTGATAGACCTATGTCAGGTACTGTAATTTTCACAGATGCATCCTGGAAGTATAGGAATGTGCAAGATGCATCCTGGAAGTTTACCCATGCACATTTTTAATATCAAAAGAGTGCCACTTGCTTAAAGAAAACCGTTCTTCTCTGTTTTTTGAAATGTTGCAAAGCAATTGATATGTTACTATGACATATCACAATTCCGTTATTTTAAAGATGTTGTTACCTTGACGCCTTATAATTAAAAGAACTTGCCATTTTTTCTGAAATGATAGCATTGGTTTGCCATGATACAGATGATAAATCAGCTAAGCTACGTACAACTGCAGAAAATAACTTGACCACACGGTACACGTGGGCGCGGCAAAGCGCGCCTTACCCTTCTAGTCTGAGGGAAAGAGAAATAGATGATACGCAACAATGTGTGGGCACTTAATTAGTTAAGAATAATGCGTGAGAATACTGTTTTTGTCAATACTGTTTAGCATCTCTCGCCTCCTTTATCTCGGCTAGGTAAATTGATTGAGCTTGTGAACATGAACCAACTACTCCACGTAGGTGCCTTTCGTCCTTTTGACAGCACAACTTATTTAATATACAACGTGGTACTTAAGCAATTGAGGACATTTTATTAACAAACATTGGGTTAGCACCTGAACAGAACACGCCTCCCGGCCGGGTCGCTTCTAGGGCGATTCCGGAGGCCCTCACGCCACCACCCCACAGCTCCCCGATCCGAAGCTCTGCCCACCCTGCCGTCGCCGGAGGAGGCTGCCCATGAGCGGATGACGGCGGTGGCGTGCCCCAATGAGATTTTTCTTCTTTTTCCAGGCCCTAGTGGTCATCTGCGCGTCCACCCCGTCTCCTCCGATCTGGCCGCCGCTGGTTACCCCCGGTCTGGTTGCATCAAGCCGCCCTTGAGGATGCCGCCGACTACATCTGGCCGCCCTTGAGGCTGTGATGTCGGGCCGCCGTTGGTTGTCTCAAGTTGGCCGCATCCAGTAGCCCCCGAGACCGCCGTCGATCGCTGATTTGAGCTGATGGTGCCTCCTGGCCTGTGAGTTATGCCTGCGAGTCTGATGCTAAATCATGGGGCTTCAGGCACTGGTTCATCTCCGGAAGCGTCGATTGTCTACCCAAGTTCTGGATCATCCTCGCTTGTGGTCTTCATGGACATGCGCAGTGTGCTCCTAGACCTTTGGATTAAAGGGATCCGGTAGTGCGTGACCAATATCTTAGCCTGTGAGGTTTTGAGGTGTCCCATTGTGAAGCCTCGCTTAGTCGACCTCGACACCATCGGGCACATCGCTACGATCATGGTGCTGACAAAGGCGGGGAATATCAAAGCAATTATGCTCGGAAGGATAGAATGTTTTGATTGCTCATGTCGAGTTCGATATGATGGTTGAGGCTGTGTTTCGGATGCGACGATAACTCTTTACAGTCATTATGCCATTACGGTTTCTCTTTTGAGGCGATGTCCACGTGAAAACCGTACACATGACGGCAGTGAGCCTGATAATTGGTGATTTGCAGCAGCGTCCTCGGCAAGTGGGGGCGGCAGCATTGGGTGATTTCTTCGAGGACCGAGCCTTGATTCTAGGGTGAAAACCCGGACTGAGCTGGTTGTACCTGGCAATGGAAGATCCTTGTTGAAGACATTGTCTGGAGAGATTGGACTTTCTCTAGGGCGAAAGCATATGATATGATCTTTTGGTTAGATTGAGCGACAACAACGCTTGTGTACAGTTCCCTTTTTAGAGGCGTGCTTTTGTAGAACCTCTTTTTATCATGATGTTTCCATTGGTGGTTGTTAGGTCTAGCTGTTGCGAGTTGTTGATCACTTGGCAGGGTCTTTTTTTTCTTTTGGCTGTGTGCATTCTTAATGTCTCGACTAGCTCTTGATATTATGTTGGTGTAGAGGCTTGGCGTAATTTGTATCTTCTTAATAATAATATAATCCCTTTATCGAAAAAATTGGCTGCCTAGCAGGAAGCAACACACACGATACACCGCCGATTTGAACAGTGGATGCATCGGCGATGCCACTAATAGTTAGGACCTCATGGATTGCTGCCTTGAGACGTCCACTCTGTTGTGTCGTTACTGCAAATTTGGGGGATGGGGAGTCGTGGTGCGAGGAAATCCGATATTTATGTATTAATAACTTGGTCTTTTAAAAAAATTGCACATATAGCCCCTTCTCGATCACTAGTGCCAATTTTAATCCCTTTGAGCGGCGCCAACAAGACAGGCGTCGAGGTCTTAAAGTTCGGCATGGCTCGGAACAGTGGCTACATCGGCCACTATATCAAATTTACACCGGTCCACCACAATGTCTTGTCCGGTTGTACTTGCACTTTGTGTTGCACTTGCCTAAGGTTCTTCCGATTTCCACTACAAGGTACTCCCTCTGTCGGAAATACTGGTAATTGATTTCCCTATCAATGTTTAATATATTCATACATCCGAATTTAGATAAATCTAAGTATATATTCGGACGGAGGGAGTACGCCATAGTAACTATGATCCCTTCATTCATTGAATAATATAATAACCGGATATTCTAATAAGGAGACGTGCCCTACGAACGCTTTCCGTCCGGCGCGTCTGATGCATGTAAAATGCATACATGAACTTTGCACTTTAATTGCTTATATTCCAATCATATTTGCATCATATAAGGGTTATATCAATGTTTTATCATGATTTTGGGAATATCTTAATGATTTCCTATTTTTATGGAATTAACCCTGCACAGGCAGAAAACCCTAGTTTTGTATTTTAATGTTTCAGGGACCCAAACGTCAACGAAATCACCTGGAAATTTACGGGCGTCAATATTTGGAAGGAAGAAGACTACGGAAAAAGGAAGCAAGCAAACGGAGGCCCGAGGGCCAAACGGGTGGCCCACGCGGCCAGTACCAGGCCGCGTGGGACCCACCCGTTGGGCCTCGTGGCTCCGTTGCCTTCGATCTTCTCCACCGACATCGTCTTGACCTAAAAACGCCTATAAAAAAGGTCCCCCGTCGTTCTCTGGAAGGAGCGCCGCACAAACACAGAAACACCGAAACGGAGATCAGGAGCTGCAGATTGGAGGGGGAAAACTCCGGCGGGGCGCTGCCGGCGTGGTCTCCATCTTCTCCATCGACTTCTCCACCGTCTCCATGATGAAGAGGGAGTAGTCCACCTCTGGACTATGGGTTTGTGGAAGTAACTTATGTATCTCTCCTCTCTTGAGCTTCACTAATTAGCACCGTATGAGCTGCTGAACATGATTACGGTCACCGTTGTAATACCTTTGTGGTGGATCTTTATGAGTTAATATATGTTTGAGATTGCAATGTTTGTTTCAGTTATGAGTATAGATGCATATTATGTACCCCGTTCTTGTCTACTTGTTTTGATCAAGCATGTTTATGAGAGCGTGTGTGGGGGAACGTGTGCATTAGTTGGAGTAACGGGGGGTGGCTAGTGCAGTGAACGTGAGAGAAAGTTCTGCGATCCACTTTGGTATCTTTACCTTACTTTGTTACCTCACTAGGGATAAACTAAAATACCATGCTACCGGGGATGTGGGCGTGACCATTGCCACTACTCCATGACTAGATCTAGCATGTTCTTATTTTCACTTCATGTCATGATACTTAATGCTATACTCTGAGTTATCTTAATTACTGAGGTGTTATGATTTAGTTCGCATCTTGGTGGAGTATAAGAGAGGTTAATAACCAAAAGATCTCTATGTTAGGACGTGATGCCCATATATCTAAGTAACTTGTTATCAAACCCTGTGTTGCAATCTCATATGTTAACTTTGTGTGTTCCATTGTCTACCACTTTATAAAGAGAGAGTGCATTTGTGAAACCATGAACCCCAGTCCATTTTTAATCATAAGAAACACCTTTCCAACACCATATACCACTTTTCTATTTTCAGCCATCATTAAATCCGAAAATACAAAAATACTTTTCATCTTGCATACATCATTCAAAAACCCAAAAATATCATTTATCATTGCATCCACCATCATTGCATATTTATTTCTTGTTTGCATTGCATAACTATCCTGATATCATTCTTACACCTTGTGCTTGACAACCACAGGTGAGGTTGAGGACCAAAACATCTAACCTTGTTTTGTAGGTAACCAAAAGAAGGATAAGAAGATAAATCTACCACTTCAGATTCCCCGAGAGTTCGATATTAAACCCTCGAGTCACCCCTCGTGGGGAAAACTGTCTTCCACTTACTATACACTCTGCACTTGGAGTCTCAACCTAATCCCGTTTATTTGTGCAGGCATCAAGACTTGCTCTTCGGGATCATCAAGACGTTTTCTGGCGCCGTTGCCGGGGAATCGTAGCTGAGAGATTTATCCAAGGGTGTGCATCATCGCATTCATCTCACAACAAAGTCAACGTCACCAACTTGTGCTAACACCTAAGCTTGGGGAGGTTGCACCTACGTGAGCACCATCTTATCCATCTTTACTTACAAAGCAATTTATTTGTTTTGTTAGTGTCATTGCATATCATATCATATTTATTTCAGTTTTGCATAAAAAATTAAAAATACCAAAAAAAACTTGCTATCATGGTGCTTGGAAACAAACAAGGAGGGAGTTCTCTAGGGAATTCTGTTTCTAGTTTTAAACAATATCATGGAGAAACATTAAAAGATGCTTGGGTAAGAATTAATAGGATGCATTATGAAGATCCTACACCTTGTGAAGATGAAAAGCTAAATCTTTATTTCTATTATGGAATAGATCCTTGGTATCAAAATGCTTTAGATGGGGCTACAGGTGGAAGTTTTGTCTTGTCAACACCACCTTGTGCAGCCATGACACTTAGAAGGATTTTTGGTAGCTTTGTGGGTAGCAAGAAAAAGTTGGAAGACACCACAATAGCACTTGCTTCATCAAAGGATAAATTTGAAACTAAGTTAGAAAAGCTACCTAGTAAGGAAGATTTTGAACAACTAGTTTCTTATTCTGAAAACATTATTCCAAAGATAAACAATGAATTGGTTAATGTCATGCATAAGTTGAGAATTTGTGAGAAAGAATTTCTGGAAAAAGATGTTTACCTGAACAATATTGAGGAAAAATTGGTTCGAGTTAGTGATTCATTGAGAAAAGATTCATCTCTTAAACATGTGAAAGAGGTTCCTGCTAGCAACAAGTTGGGTTAAAAAGGAAAAGAAAGTTGAGGAAGTTAAAATGCTTAATGAAGTCAAGGATCCTTTGCTTGACTTAGAAAATTGTAGCTTGCATGAATTAATATCTATCTTACAAAAATTTGCAAGTGATCCTTCCATCAACACTAACCAAGCAGGTTTTGGTTCTTATATTGCTAATCATGTCTTGAAAGAAAAGATTGCTAGGTACAACCAAGAGGCTATGATACCACCTAAGCTTGGGGATATGTGGATACCTAAGGTACTAGTAACTATTGGAAAAGAGACACACCATGCCATACTTGATCTAGGATCTAGTGTCTCTGTTTTATCTAAAGAACTATATGAAGTGCTTGAATTGAAAAATCTTGAAAAATGCTCTATTGAACTAGCACTTGCTGATGACTCTATTAAACATGCTTTGGGAAAAGTAAGTGATGTTATGGTAGAGTTACATATGACTTTTGTGCCTGTGGATTTTCTAATCATGGATATGGGGAATAAAACCTCTAGTCCTATTATTCTTGGAAGACCTTTTCTTCGTACCACAGGTGCTATCATTGATTCAAAGGAAGGGAATGTAAAGTTTCAGTTTCCACACAAGAAGTGCATGGAACACTTTCCAAGGAAGAGGGAACCACCAAAGTTCAAGCTCCCTCATGAGCTTCGTCACAATAAAACAACAAGTAAGAAGCCTAGCTATATGGCTATAAAGAAAGCGCTTTGCGGGAGGCAACCCGGTTATTTTTGTGTGTGATTTTTCTTTGTGTCCTCTTGCTGTAACAAGAGATTTTGTGTCTAGTTAGGTTCTGGAGTTTTTAATAAAGTGCCAAGTTTTACCCTTTTTGGTTTGAAAAAGTTGCTTATAGCGTTCGGAGATTTTATTCCTGCACGAGTCAGTGCACGGTATGATTTTTAATTCTTATTCTGTAACTCCGAATGAGCTCATATTTGAACTGTAGTTGCAACTTTTCATCCTCTGTATGCATGAATTTTTCGGAATTTTTCGAGAAAGTTTGGTAGGGTAGAAAAATACGTTTTGCTGCTGCTGTTTTTCTGGACAGATTCTGTCCCATTTTGTTTGATGCATGCTTTGAGCTTTTAAGTTGAATCTTTTTGATCCAATTGAGTTTATGAGTAGGCATACAACATTATACACTTTCTGGACATTCATATGAATTTTTGTTCAAGGATTATATGCAGCAAAACCTATTTGTTTATCACTATTAATGCACCCCACAGAAAAGAGATGGGAGAAACGGTGTTTTGAAGTTTTTTCACAGGGATTGGAGGAGATGCACCAAGAGCTATCCAAGGATGGTGAAGACCATAAGCTTGGGGATGTGAAGACAACCCCGCTGGACCTACACACTCTCGGTTTGCACACGTCCAACTTCTGTTTTTCGATCGAAACACTTTATCGCATAAACTTGGAGCGTCGTTTTTGTTTTTGTTTGAGTCTTGAGAGACCACCACACTATCAATTATATATGAGAGAGCTACTGGAAATATGGGTTGAAATATGTTGGATGCTTTTATAAGATTGGGAAAAGGGATGTTTGACTTGATTTTTAATGATACATATAGTTGCATGATTCATGAGCTTGTTTATGAGTAATAGTTTGCAAATTCTTTTTGTAGAGCTATCACTTATTCATGTTTTGGTGCTGATTGTTATTTACTTGGTTTAACATGGATTAGTTAGTTCTATGGACACTCATGCATGCATCTAGATGGTCAACTTTCTCCCTTTTGCTAGCCCAAAAACTCCAACAAGCAAAAACTTGTTTCCAACACCTTCAACCAAAGTTATTCCAGTGAGTCCACCATATCTACCTATTGGCTTTATGCTATTCCGAGTATGTTTAACATGTTGTTTGTGTTATCTTACCTCTGAATGAAAATGTTTATGTTATTGATTGCAATGGAAAAAATTGGTTATATAGCTCTCACGAACTTGATGCACAATGTTCTTTTATTTGCATAATAAAACTTGACCCATTGTGATTAAGATTATGATGTTTGTGGCTTGATGAATGTTTTGGGTTGGAAGTTAGCCCATATGTGCTGTCACATGGCAAGCTTTCAACACGCTCTTCATCTCATTTAGTTGATATCATGTGCTTTTGTCTATGGATGCTTATCATGTTGAAATAAATGTGGAAATAGAGTGAGTTTAAATGAGTTTGTGTAAATGGTTAGAGAGACGCCTGGGCCGCTAATCTAAGCCATGCATCATTCATGGTGGAAATTTACTTACATACTATGGTGAACCTTCTGTGATACACCTTGCAATAAAAAACTATTCCAAATGGTAAATAAAAAGGGTGTTGAGATTGTTCATTTTGTTTGTTTGTCTTGTCATTTTGATATGGGCTTGTTCCATATCTTGGGACAAGAGGTACCCCAGTTGACGCTCTTGATGATACTATTATGCTTACAATGATATTTAATTGAACTTGCTTTGTTTCCCAAGTTGAGTAACACATGGTGTAAGTACTTGTATTCAAGGGGCATGAGACATTCAACCCATTCTTTATCAAGCACACTACTCATATTTGCTTTCACTTTAACCTTAATCATTCAAGATGCTATGATAGGGGCAATGAGAGCTTGACACCAATGAATACCTTATTGCAATCATTAACTTAAGTAGAAGAGTTTGGAAGTTGGATGAAACTTATGCATGCTTTACCTCTACTCACATATACATCTTTCCAAAGTGTACACCTATCATATTCAGATTTTCATCTACACTCTATGACCATTGTAGGATGTTCTACTTATCATTATGCATACATGTGTTCCATATTACTTGCTACTATGTTACACTTTGTGAACTATCAATGAACATCCTTGTCTTGAATACTTGATATCACTTCATAAACTATTTGCATATTGCTACTCCTTTGAAGAATGAATCATTTGACTATATGTAGCAATAGTAATCATCTTTGATATCCATTGTTAAGTATTAAATTGCAAAGTCCATGTTAGTTTTATCATCTTCATACTCGAGGACGAGCATGGATTAAGCTTGGGGATGTTGATGCATGTAAAATGCATACATGAACTTTGCACTTTAATTGCTTATATTCCAATCATATTTGCATCATATAAGGGTTATATCAATGTTTTATCATGATTTTGGGAATATCTTATATTTCCTATTTTTATGGAATTAACCCTGCACAGGCAGAAAACCCTAGTTTTTATTTTAATGTTTCAGGGACCCAAACGTCAACGAAATCACCTGGAAATTTACGGGCGTCAATATTTGGAAGGAAGAAGACTACGGAAAAAGGAAGCAAGCAAACGGAGGCCCGAGGGCCAAACGGGTGGCCCACGCGGCCAGTACAGGCCGCGTGGGACCCACCCGTTTGGGCCTCGTGGCTCCGTTGCCGTCGATCTTCTCCACCGACATCGTCTTGACCTAAAAACGCCTATAAAAAAGGTCCCCCGTCGTTCTCTGGAAGGAGCGCCGCACAAACACAGAAACACCGAAACGGAGATCAGGAGCTGCAGATTGGAGGGGGAAAACTCCGGCGGGGCGCTGCCGGCGTGGTCTCCATCTTCTCCATCGACTTCTCCACCGTCTCCATGATGAAGAGGGAGTAGTCCACCTCTGGACTATGGGTTTGTGGAAGTAACTTATGTATCTCTCCTCTCTTGAGCTTCACTAATTAGCACCGTATGAGCTGCTGAACATGATTACGGTCACCGTTGTAATACCTTTGTGGTGGATCTTTATGAGTTAATATATGTTTGAGATTGCAATGTTTGTTTCAGTTATGAGTATAGATGCATATTATGTACCCCGTTCTTGTCTACTTGTTTTGATCAAGCATGTTTATGAGAGCGTGTGTGGGGAACGTGTGCATTAGTTGGAGTAACGGGGGGTGGCTAGTGCAGTGAACGTGAGAGAAAGTTCTGCGATCCACTTTGGTATCTTTACCTTACTTTGTTACCTCACTAGGGATAAACTAAAATACCATGCTACCGGGGATGTGGGCGTGACCATTGCCACTACTCCATGACTAGATCTAGCATGTTCTTATTTTCACTTCATGTCATGATACTTAATGCTATACTCTGAGTTATCTTAATTACTGAGGTGTTATGATTTAGTTCGCATCTTGGTGGAGTATAAGAGAGGTTAATAACCAAAAGATCTCTATGTTAGGACGTGATGCCCATATATCTAAGTAACTTGTTATCAAACCCTGTGTTGCAATCTCATATGTTAACTTTGTGTGTTCCATTGTCTACCACTTTATAAAGAGAGAGTGCATTTGTGAAACCATGAACCCCAGTCCATTTTTAATCATAAGAAACACCTTTCCAACACCATATACCACTTTTCTATTTTCAGCCATCATTAAATCCGAAAATACAAAAATACTTTTCATCTTGCATACATCATTCAAAAACCCAAAAATATCATTTATCATTGCATCCACCATCATTGCATATTTATTTCTTGTTTGCATTGCATAACTATCCTGATATCATTCTTACACCTTGTGCTTGACAACCACAGGTGAGGTTGAGGACCAAAACATCTAACCTTGTTTTGTAGGTAACCAAAAGAAGGATAAGAAGATAAATCTACCACTTCAGATTCCCCGAGAGTTCGATATTAAACCCTCGAGTCACCCCTCGTGGGGAAAACTGTCTTCCACTTACTATACACTCTGCACTTGGAGTCTCAACCTAAATCCCGTTTATTTGTGCAGGCATCAAGACTTGCTCTTCGGGATCATCAGCGTCAAGATTCTCGCTCGCTTCCATCCTGCGGGCACCTTCCTTATCTTTTCTTTATTATATCTAATTGGGGACCGTCTTATCCTCTCGCTGCCTGCAACCACACACAATTGACCGAGCGCATCTTCTTTCCCCTTTTCTTCTTCGCTGGATCCTGCTCCGGGACGATGATGGCTTCAGAAATCGAATGATTTCGAGCGGCGGAGCAGCCGACGCAGCTCCTTGCGGCGGCGCGTGCGGCGGAGCAGCTGCTGAAGGTGGTGATGGCTCGGCCAGCGGAGCATGCGAGGCCGCCGCCGTCGTCATGGCACGCGTCTCCGCTCGATGCGTCGGACCGAAAGAGGAGGCGGGGAGGAGGTGCCAGCAGGCACGGCGACAGTTGCCCGCACGCCCATGGCGGCAGCAAGCACGGCGACGGGACGGCGGCACACCCATGGCGGCAGTAGGCACGGCGACGGGACAGCAGCGTGCCCATGGCGCAGCATACACGGCGACGTCATCGACGGCGCGCCCACTGTGAAGCTGAGGCACG
This sequence comes from Poa pratensis, assembly GCA_947311845.1. Classification (NCBI taxonomy): domain Eukaryota; kingdom Viridiplantae; phylum Streptophyta; class Magnoliopsida; order Poales; family Poaceae; genus Poa; species Poa pratensis. Next base: position 36,257,811 of record CAMZMU010000106.1, read on the forward strand.
ACGACGGGCGGCCGTGCGCCCACGACGAGGCTGTGGCATGGCGACGAGGCGGCCACACGCCCATGGCGCATCATGCACGGCGACGTCGTCGACGGCTCGCCCACGGCGAAGTTGAGGCACGACGACGGGGCGCGAGTGTCCATGGCGGAGCAAGCACGGCGACGGTGCAGCGAGCTTCCTTCGTGGAGCAGGAACGACGACGGTGGCGACCGCGTGCCCATGGTAGAGCAGGCACAGTGGCGGTGCTGCCGCATGCCCATGGCAGAGTAGACATGGCAATACACATCGACCTGGTAATGATGTGTAAGTTATCTGGTTACTCTGTGTAAGCATCCTGGTAATGGTGTGTAAACTATCTGGTAATCCCGTGCAAGCAATCTGGCAGTGGGGTGTATGCATTCTGGTAATCCTTTGTAAGCATTCTGGTAATCATGTTTAAGCAATGAGGCAATTGTGCGTAAACAATATGGTAATCATGTTTAATCAATCTGACAGTGGTGTGTAAGCAATCTGGCAATTGCGTGTAAATTATCTGGTAATCCTATATAACTAAATAGGTCATCCCCACTAACCTATTTCTCTCGACATGCAGCTATGCCACCTCATTTGTCTTACCAACTCAGCGGTGAAGCCACGTCATCCACCATTTTCCTGTGAGCCAGCCACCAGCCTGCACCGTTCTGTCCACCATCATTTTCCTGTGCGCCAGCCACCAGCCTGCACCGTTCGTGTCCACAGCACGAGACCGTTTTCTCTTCGTCTCCTCCATTTATGGGTCTTTTCATCTCCTCCACTGTGCACGCATTTACATACTTCTTTCTGACTATTTATATGTGGTTTTCACCGTGTCCCGGTTGTAGAATTCTAGCCTACTGTTTCCGTCTCCACAAATCAGAGCTTTTTCTTCCACCATGTCCAGTTTACGGCCGTACCTAACTATCTTGCCTCTGCCGGAGTACAGTTTCAGCCTCTCGGGTGTCTCCGCGCCGAGCTCTACCCCATGCTCTCACACCAGGACGCCGGGCTGGGCGCGCGGTGGTACATCGAAGCCTCAATCCGCCATGGTAGAGGTGGCCTCTCTGTATGGACGCATCCAACAATCTTGGACGTTCTGGCCGCACGTGCCTCCTAGCAAGTTCTCCGCAGCATGGCTACACGAACCATTGGTTAACTGTGCCATGTTTGGGGTTTAATCCCTGCGGATATGATATTGTTAATTTTCTTTAGTAAACAGATCTCTGCTCCCATCTTCCATATGTTGCTGTGCAGGCACAGGTTCATGTCTATGCTGCGTGCTAACTGCTCGATAGAATACCCAGAGGAATATATGCGCTATGAGATTGGTAAGAAAATATTGGTTGTTCCATATTGCATACTTTCTCATCTACATTGATATATTCTGTACTATTAGCACATTTCATCACATTTCAATTTACACAAGCACATGAATAACTCATTGATTAATTTATCTATTCAGGTCAAGTGAGTGTTCCTCTTAACTTCAGGGAGTTGTTTGCCTTTTATAACATTCTGTATAATAAAATTTGGGGGCACAACATATATATAATTTATTATTTGTCAGATCATATAAAACTTCGTTCCAGCAATGCCTCCTTCATATTTCACATATATGATTATGAAAACTTATGTGTTCATGTGGAAAGTACAAACTGAATGCAAGCAAATATCTTTTGCAGAACTATTTGTGTCCAAAGGTATCTAATGAATATTTTTACTATAAAAGGTCCATTCATATTATTTCCTAAACACACATTTTTCCTATTTCCATATCATTCTCTCTTCCGGCTGAGTACTAACAATGCCTAACTTTTACGGGCTTGAGGTAGTTGGCTATTGGTATGGCTGCATTTAAATAAAGTGAAGTTTCTTTGTGCCAATCTTTTTGGCAGGCAGTCATGTACAATACTACGTAAGAAAGATGTTTTCAGATATGAACTGCTTGCGCTTATGCATTTGTCTCCTTTCGGTTCTTGGCAGAGCATTATCATTTCAAGGAGAATGGGAGGAGACGGTACCAGATACACACAATACTTACATAAGCGGGCAAACCACTTTGCCAAATTATGTATAGATTGTTTTCCTACATCCAAACGACGAGGACAAATAGTTATGTTCCATGTAGATTCAGATTTCCAACATATGTATTTGGTTTATAATCTTTTGACAATTGTGTTGGGGGTGAAAAAAGTCAAGTCAAAATCCATTCGCAATCTTGCGTTCATTTTGCATGTGCTCCACATAACCTGCTGTTTTTCTTGCGGACCTATATATATAGTGCTTAGTTGACAATCCTAAGTTCGATTAGCATGACACTCTGCGAGGTGCTTACTTCAATAGTTGATCATAGGTAACTAAACCATTCGTTATCACTTAATTTTTTAAACTGTCCCGCAACAACGTGCGGGGTATCATCTAGTAGTGTGTAATTAATCTGGCAATTTTACGGTCCTTGTAGATAGTGCTAAAAGAAGTTGGTGATAATTGTGTGCTATGTTAAAATTAATCTGGCAATTCTCAGGTAATAGTGTGTAACTGTATGATAAAAATCTGGCAACTGTGTTGAATGCAGAAACAGACGAGAGTGTAGTGGGTTAAAGTTTGGGCATCGAAGAAAAATAGACGACATTTTGGTCACATGGGGGCGACCGTGCCAGCTACAACAAAAAGTAGGCTACCAGGTCACGTGGGTGGTGGTGTCCAATTTTCTCACGGTAGGATGGGCGTGCGGTGGGGGGGGGGGGGGGGGGGGGGGCGATTGACTCGTGGGATGATTAGCGAATTATTAAGCGCCGGACGGGTAGCTATTCTGGGGCACGGTCGCTTGGTAGCACAGTCCTATAATAATTGATACGTTCTCTAATACTAGTTATCTTTCACCCATATTTTTGTGAGCATGTATGGTAGAAAGTTATGAATTTTTTGTGAACATATATTCGTTAAGGTTTATGAAAATTTTAGTATGCAAACTTTATCATAACGAATATAATGACGTTTATTTCTGTATATATATATCTTAATTTATAGTTAAATGTATAAATTGCATCTAAAATCCATTGATTTACGGAGACTGTACTACTATATGAGCTTTACATGGTACATATACTACTGTCCAAGGCCGGAAGGCCAAATCCCATGGATATGGGAGGAAAATAAATGGCACATGGCATTTGTTTTCCTAGCCAATCAACTTCCGAGTCAATAGGGAAGTAATCCGGGGTATTAATTTTTGGGGCGGATTTAGGGAAATTAAATATCTCTTTCCTTGCATATTCGAAAATATATTTGAAAATCTTTTTGTCCTTCCAAACCAGAACAGATTGACAACCAAATAAAGCATCGGCAATTAATTGTATTTAAAATATGAAACGGAAGGAAATAAAGGACGTGTAAGCATACATGCCCGCTATAAAAGCCATGCCAAAGCCCTCTTCACAGGGCAGGCTGCGATCATACACAGTGCAAAGATTAGCATAACCTCTCACCAAATAGACACTAGGTCGCTCAGAGCACCTGCCAGGATGAAGCTCTTCTCCAAGACGCTACTCCTTGCGCTCGTCCTCGTAGCCCTTCTGTCCTCAGGTATGTACAATTGGCATATGTTATTCCTCGATCAAAGATCAATTTTGAATGGAAAATCATCTATAACCTTCTAATAAATCTTCAAAATTTTCTTGTACAAACTTAGATGTGGCGATCAAGGTGGCCGCGGATGGTGGTGGCTTGTTGACCCCTGAAGACTGCAGGCAATTTCCGGTTGCTCCTGGGCCATGCGACGCGAAGAAATGTTTCCACGACTGTCAAAGCAACGTCGGCCTCGGTGCGGTCGGCGACTGTGTCTCTGGAGGGTGCCAGTGCACATATTGTATTCCATCTCTACGAAATTAAGCAACTTGCCACTTAATTCTTCGATGAATTAAGAACAATGAGAATACTATTTTGGTCTAGCTACGTTTGGAATACATGAAAACTCCATGCAAAATTGTCAGAACATTCATGGACTCGAGGGGCAGTTGTTTTATCATGTTTACGTCTGACCACAGCATCTTGAAATAAAGGTTTTGTTGCTCTCGTTGTCTAGTGTAGTAAAGCGATCGAGCTTGCGAATGACATGGCCGGTGTAGGTGTATTTTGTCCTTTTGAGAATACAATTCGTTTAATGTACAACGTTAATACTGAAGAAATTGAATATCACCTGCCTTGCATATTCGAAATATATTGAAAATATATCTGGCCTTCCGAACCAAAACAGATTGGATTAATAAATAAACCATCGGAAATTAATTGTTTTTAAAAGATCAAAACGGAAGTAAATAAAGAACGTGTAAGCATATATGTCCACTATAAAAGTCATGCCAAGAAACATTTAGCATAACCTCTCAGCACATAGACACTAGCTCGCTCAGAGAACCTGCCAGGAGCACACCAGGATGAAGCTGTTCTCCAAGACACTGCTCCTTGCGCTTGCCCTCGTGGCCCTGCTGTCATCAGGTACGTACAATTCACATATGTTCTTCCTCGATCGAGGATCTATTTGATTTAAAATCATCCCTAATCTTCTTCTAATAAACATTCACAAAAAAAAATTGTCGTTGGAATTGGTACCAACATAGATGTGGCGATTAAGGTGGCCGCGGATGGTGGTGGCGGCGCATGCATAGGTGATACAACAAATATTACACAGCCAACAAGTTGTAAAAATATTCTAAAAATAATTGCGCATAAATGATATATATTTAGCATGTCAGAAAATTTCAGTTCTGAATTTAAATCACAAGTTTGATAGAAACAAGTTGTAAAAATATTCTAAAAATAATTGCGGATAAATGAAGCTAGTATACGATCAAAGATAAGGATTTTGGACGCAACGTTTATATTCATGTGTAAGTGAGAGCGTAGAGGAAACATGTGTCTTTATAAAGACATGGATGGTAGGGATTTGCATGGGAATATTAAGTGAGAGCCATGTCATCACAATCCAACAACTTAATTATAGCTCAACGGCCGCTAGAAGGATCACTCAACAATTTGCCAAGTCAGGAACCTAATCCCACATGAAAAAGGGTTCCACATGGCATTTCTTGAATTTCTCATAATATTATTTCTGATTGAACCATCGCGATGACCAATCCACGAAGCTTGCATATGAGGTTGGGGACTTTGGACACAATGTTGGTATTCATGTCCGAGTGGGATTGTTATTTTTTAAACGAGGCAAAAGCTTTGCCTTTTATATTGATATAAGAGAAGCAAACATGATACGGCCGAGTCCAAAAAGAAAAAAGTCAAACATGTCAGGGCCTACTAAAAGAAAAAGTAGCTACAGCGGATCTTCTTATAGACAAGGGCGGTGAAAGTTTGTACACGGGGGTATTAACTATGAGCCACGTCAATGTGCCACAACGGGTGTTTGTATAGCGATCGAAGTACCGGATTACTGACAGGGCACATTTTAGAAGCCCTCTAGCTAGATGTGCATTAAGTAACTCATACGTGAATTTTGACCATACTTGAATTCTTATAAGTGCTACCACAAAATCTGCTAACTTAATTATTGAATACTACTTGGGAAGAAATTGGCCTTAACCTTGAACTCGTGGAACAAAACTTTATTGACCAAATCGTGAAGCAAGATTCAGCCATGACTGTTATTTTGATGTGTTCCAAATTCATATGAAGATATAAAGTGAGAGGCTAACTTCGGAGCGAAGCGGAGGCCCGTCGCCGGAGGCTTGGGCCGGAGTCAGACTGCAGCTGACTTAGGGCTTTATGCCACCATATATACATCTTGTAAGCCGCCGCTTGGGGTAAGCCACACATTGTAAACCCACGGCGTTTGTAACCTCACCCGATATAGTGAAGTATTGCTGGCTGGCGCCCGTGGTTTTTTCCTCTCCTTTGTTTGGAGAGGTTTTCCACGTTAAAATCTCGTGTCCCCTTTGGTTTGATCGTTCCGCTCTTCGTCGTTTCTTTGCTATCTTTTAACAAGTGGTATCAGAGCCCTGTTTCAGATCTGTTTTCAGATTAGGGTTTTGGATGGCATCGATGAAGTTCGATCTACCGGCGCTGGACTACAAGACGAGATTTTCGCTGTGGCAGGTCAAGATGCGTGCGATCCTCGCACAGTCCAATGATCTTGACGAGGCGCTGGAGAAATTCGGCGACAAGGATGCGGCGGCATGGACCGCCGATGAGAAGCGGAAAGACCGTAAGGCTTTATCGCTTATTCAACTTCATCTATCTAATGATATTCTGCAAGAAGTACTCCAGGAGAAAACCGCAGCGGCACTGTGGGCTAAGCTGGAGTCGATCTGCATGTCCAAAGATCTCACCAGCAAGATGCATGTGAAGATGAAGTTGTTCACGCACAAGTTGCAAGAAGGTGGTTCGGTAATGAATCACTTATCGATCTTTAAGGAGATCGTTTCTGACCTAGTGTCGATGGAGGTAAAGTACGATGATGAAGATCTAGCACTTTTACTTCTATGCTCGCTGCCAAATTCCTTTGCAAATTTTCGTGATACCATACTGTTAAGCCGTGATGAACTAACCACCGCGGAAGTATATGAGGCCCTGCTTGCCAGGGAAAAGATGAAAGGTATGGTACAGAAAGAGGAGACGTCGTCCTCCAAGGGCGATGCTTTGCAGGTCCGAGGGAGGCCTGAGCAGCGAGATAACCACTACCACAACAACAACAGAGACAAGAGCAAGGGTGACAGAGGTCGCTCAAAGTCTAAAGGCCGTGACAAGTTCTGCAGGTATTGTAAGAAATCTAATCATGTCATTGATGATTGTTGGAAGTTGCAGAACAAGGAGAAAAGAAAAGGTACTTACCAACCGAAAAATAATGAAGGTAATGATACCGGTGAGGCTTCTGTTGTTGATGGTAGTTCTGATGGCGAATGCCTAGCTGTTTTAGCTGCATGTGTTTCTCGTCAGGATGAATGGATTCTAGATACTGCATGTTCTTTTCATATTTGCTGTAACAAAGATTGGTTCAGTTCTTATGAGTTAGTGCAGACTGGAGATTTCGTGCGTGTGGGGAACGACCAGCAATGCAACATTGTTGGCGTTGGTTCCGTTCAGGTCAAGACACATGACGGTATGACACGCACGCTGACGGGAGTGAAACACATACCAACCATGGCAAGAAATTTGATCTCGCTCAGTACCCTTGACTGTGACGGGTACAAGTACAAAGGAGGAAATAAACTCCTAAAGGTATCAAAAGGTTCTCTCATAGTTATGGTTGGTGATATGAATTCTGCTAAGTTATATGTTCTTAGAGGTAGCACGTTATCTGGTACTGTTGCTGCTGTTTCTCATGATGACGCTAGTAAAACTAACCTTTGGCATAAGCGTCTTGGACATATGAGTGAACTTGGTATGGCAGAATTGATCAAGAGAGACTTGCTGCAAGGATGCAGTTTGGGTAAGATGCAGTTCTGTGAACACTGCATTTTCGGTAAGCACACAAGAGTTAAGTTTAATGCTTCTGTCCACACCACCAAAGGTACACTTGATTATGTACATGCTGATGTTTGGGGGCCATCTCGTAAGCCCTCTTATGGTGGTGCTCGTTATATGCTTACCATTATTGATGATTACTCTAGAAGAGTTTGGCCTTATTTCATGAAAAATAAGGATGATACGTTTGCTGCTTTTAAAGAGTGGAAAGCTATGATTGAAAGGCAAACAGAAAGGAAGGTGAAATTACTTCGTACTGACAATGGTGGCGAATTTTGTTCGAATGCCTTTAATGATTATTGCAGGAAAGAAGGCATTGTCAGGCACCTCACCATCCCGTACACGCCTCAGCAGAATGGTGTAGCGGAGCGGATGAACAGGACCATCATCTCCAAGGCTCGCTGCATGATCTCCAACGCTCGCATGAGTAAGCGTTTTTGGGCTGAGGCGGCTGCCACCGCCTGCTACTTGATAAACAGGTCACCATCTATTCCCCTCGACAAGAAAACTCCCATTGAGGTATGGTCAGATTCTCCTGCTGATTATTCACACTTAAAGTTTTCGGCTGCACTGCTTATGCTCATGTTGATAATGGAAAGTTAGAGCCGAGAGCTATTAAGTGTGTGTTCATTGGTTATGGTTCGGGTGTAAAAGGATACAAGTTATGGAATCCCGAAACTAGCAAGGCATTTATGAGCAGGAGTGTTGTTTTCAATGAATCTGTTATGTACTTTGATAAGTTGTCCTCAGATGTTTTGCCAGATTTTTCTGAGGAGCAGGTTCGTGTCGAGGTGGAGCACTCTGTTGAAAAGGAAAATGTCACTGTTGACAATGATGGTGCTGCTACTTCAGATGATTCTGATCCTGATTCTGCTGGTTCTGATGATTCTGTTTCTTCTGATTCTGATAATGATAATGTTCAGAACTCACCCCCTGTTTTGCAGCCACAACAGTCTATTGCTGCTCGTAGGAACAGGAGGAATTGTGGTCCTCGACCACGTTTAATTGAAGAGTGTAACATTGTTGATTATGCTCTGAGTTGTGCAGAACAGGTGGAGCACGGACATGAGCCGTCCACTATACTGAAGCTATTGGTTCCGGTGACCGCGAGAAGTGGCTTGCTGCTATGCAAGAAGATGCAGTCACTCGAAAGAATGGCACATGGGAAGTTGTGCGCTTGCCTAAGAAAAAGAAGGCAGTCCGCTGTAAGTGGATCTTCAAGAGAAAGGAGGGTTTATCTCCTAGCGAGCCTCCGAGGTTTAAGGCAAGGTTAGTTGCAAAAGGCTTCAGTCAAATTCCAGGTGTTGATTATAATGATGTTTTCTCTCCAGTTGTTAAGCATAGTTCAATTCGTACATTCTTTGGTATTGTTGCTATGCGTGATCTTGAGCTTGAGCAGTTAGATGTAAAGACTGCGTTTCTGCATGGAGAGTTGGAGGAGGAGATATACATGGACCAGCCAGAAGGGTTCATAGTGCCTGGTAAGGAGGATCTTGTGTGTAAGTTGAAAAGGTCCTTATACGGTTTGAAACAATCTCCTCGTCAGTGGTATAAAAGGTTTGATTCTTTTATGTTGTCACATGGCTTTAAGAGGTCTGAATTTGATAGCTGTGTGTACATTAAGTTTGTTAATGGATCACCTATATACCTGTTATTATATGTTGATGATATGTTGATTGCTGCCAAGAGCAAGAAAGATATCGCTGCTCTCAAGTCACAGTTGAGTAGCGAGTTTGAGATGAAGGATCTTGGTGCTGCTAAGAAAATTCTAGGTATGGAGATTACCCGTGACAGAAATTCTGGTTTGTTGTTTCTTAGTCAGCAAAATTACATTAAGAAAGTTCTTCATCGTTTTAACATGCATGATGCAAAGTCTGTTAGTACTCCTATTGCTCCTCACTTTAAATTGTCAGCTGAACAATGTCCTAGTACGGATGAGGATTTTGAGTACATGTCTAGAGTTCCATATTCTAGTGCTGTTGGTTCTTTAATGTATGCCATGGTTTGCTCACGTCCAGATTTATCATATGCTATGAGTTTGGTTAGTAGATATATGGCTAATCCTGGTAAAGAACATTGGAAGGCTGTTCAGTGGATTTTCAGGTACCTTCGTGGCACATCCAATGCTTGCCTCAAGTTCGGCAAGACTGATGAGGGACTCGTAGGCTATGTGGATTCAGATTTTGCTGCCGATTTGGATAAGAGGAGATCCCTCACAGGTTATGTGTTCACGCTTGGTGGTTGTGCCGTGAGTTGGAGGGCAACGTTGCAATCGTTGTTGCCCAGTCTACCACTGAAGCAGAGTACATGGCTATTGCTGAAGCATGTAAAGAATCGGTTTGGCTGAAAGGTTTGTTTGCTGAGCTTTGTGGAGATGATACTTGCATTAACCTGTTTTGTGATAGTCAGAGTGCTATTTACCTTACTAAGGATCAGATGTTCCATGAGAGAACAAAGCACATTGACGTCAAATACCATTATGTGCGTGATGTTGTTGCAAAAGGTAACTGAAGGTATGCAAGATAAGTACTCATGATAATCCTGCTGATATGATGACAAAGCCAGTTCCTGTTACTAAGTTCGAGCTTTGCTCGGGCTTAGTTGGTATCACTGTCTAGCCCAAGAGGCTATTTGGCGCCGAAGGTGTTTTCTTTGTTGTTTCAGGGTGAAGTTCTCGTTCATGCTACAAGATGGAATTTGTCTCAAGGTGGAGTGTTATTTTGATGTGTTCCAAATTCATATGAAGATATAAAGTGAGAGGCTAACTTCGGAGCGAAGCGGAGGCCCGTCGCCGGAGGCTTGGGCCGGAGTCAGACTGCAGCTGACTTAGGGCTTTATGCCACCATATATATATCTTGTAAGCCGCCGCTTGGGTAAGCCACACATTGTAAACCCACGGCGTTTGTAACCTCACCCGATTATAGTGAAGTATTGCTGGCTGGCGCCCGTGGTTTTTTCCTCTCCTTTGTTTGGAGAGGTTTTCCACGTTAAAATCTCGTGCCCCTTTGGTTGATCGTTCCGCTCTTCGTCGTTTATTTGCTATCGTTTTTAACAATGACAAGTAAGAATGGCTTCCGTCTAACAAACAGGTTTTTCGTTTTGCGAGAACCATCTAAGAAACAAGTTACTTGGACTGCAGAAGTGACTGCTGCAATTAAAACATATTACAGTGAAGAAGTGGAGATATTACGCAAAGAAGCTGAAAACATCTTGTAGATCCTATATAGCACTCATTACAAATTAAACATGGCAGACATAAACTGCATCTTCTTTTGGCCTTCCCCTTAGAAGTGGGATTAGTAGACAAGGCTGCTTCAGAATTGTCCCACATTAACACGTACACTGAATCAAACATGCATGTCGGCAAAAATACGAAAGAAAGGATAATTTAAAAGTTCAATGAAACATGAATCTCCAAAAAAATTGTCTTTTCAAAGTAGGAATAAAAATCAAGTACCTGTTCTAAAGAAGAAAACTAAATAACATGTGCTGGATCCAATTTTTCTCGTGTTGTATTGATTCCAGCTAATTACTCTTGAGGCTTCATGGCAGGGAAAAGAAGGACCTCTTTGATGTTTTGTGAATCAGTGAGCAGCATGGCAAGCCGATCAATCCCTAAACCCCAACCCCCGGTGGGCGGCATCCCATACTCAAGTGCGGTGCAGAACACTTCATCAATGGCCATAGCCTCATCATCGCCTGACTGCCGATCCTTGAGCTGCTCTTGGAACCGTTGCCTCTGCACGACCGGGTCGTTTAGCTCCGTGTAGGCGTTGCACACCTCATGCTTGTTGATGAACAGCTCAAACCTTTCGGTCAATCCTGGCCTCGACTGTTCCTCCCTATGAGACTTGGCCAGCGGGCTCATGATCTCCGGGTGGTTGATGATGAAGGTCGGGTTCACGCACGTTTCCTCCAAGAAGTGCCCGACCAGCTTGTCGAGCAGCCGAGCCGTTGTGTGGGGCGGCGGGCACTTGACTTCGTACTTGGCACAAGCATCTGCCAGGTACTTGTTGGTCTCGTCGCTGGACAGATCCTTTGGTATGTTCAGCTCTGCCATGTCCTCGAGTCCCTGGATCATGTCGATCCGTGCAAACCGGGGCCCGAAATCGATCTCGATGGGGGGCTTGTCGGCGCCGTTGGCGTGGTACTTCACCACCGTGGAGCCGCCGGTGAGCTTCTTGACCATGCCACGCAGCATCTCCTCGGTGAGGTCTATGAGGTGGTTGTAATCTGCGTAGGCCATGTAGAACTCGCAGGTGGTGAACTCGGGGTTGTGCGTCGTGTCGATGCCCTCGTTCCGGAACTGCCTCCCGATCTCGTACACGCGGCCCAGTCCACCGACTATGAGCTGCTTCAGGTGGAGCTCCGGCGCGATGCGCATGTGGAGCGTCGTGTTCAGGTCGTTGTGGTGCGTCACGAAGGGCCTAGCTGCGGCGCCGCCGGCGACGGCGTGCATCATCGGAGTCTCCACCTCCAGAAAATCACGTTCGTCAAGGAACTTCCGGATATAAGAGGCGACCTTTGCTCGTGTCCTGAATACCTGCGTCACCTCGGGGTTGACGATGAGATCGAGGTAGCGTTGACGGTACCGGGTTTCTTGGTCCTTCAGGGCATAGCTCACCGTGCTCCTAGCCATGCCGGGAGCCCACGGCTGCTGCGGCGCGATGCCGTGCACCTGCAAGGTCCCTTCCTGCCGTGGCAGCATGTGGAGGCAGGGGGAGAGGACAATTAATTTGATGGGGAACACGCTGAGCTCCCCTCGGTTGCTCTTGCCCGGGTACCCGCACACGCCGACGATGTCGCCACGCTTAACGCCGGTGTGGAACGCGGAGAACTTTTCTGGTGTTCCCAGCTCCGATGTCCCGGCGTCGGCCATAACCTGGACCTTGGCGCCGCCTTCGTGGAGATCGTAGAAGATGAGTTTGGAGGAGGACGCTCTCTTCACCATGACCCTCCCGGCCAGGGACTCCGTGATGTCGACGAGCTTCTCCCCGTCGCCCAGACTCTGGTACTTGTCGACGTATTCGGCGACGGTGATGCTGGTCGGGAAGGAGTGCGGGTAGGGCTTGCCACCGGCGGCCTTGATCGAGGCGAGCTCCAAGAGCCTGTTCTGGGTGTATTGGGTGGGATCCATATCGTTGTCGTCTGCCGCAGCGGCCGCGGCCGCCTTGAGTCGACGCGCCTCCTCCTGTTTCTTCCTCTTCTCCTCACGCTTCGTGGCGTTCTTCGAGAGCTGCGGTGAGGCCTGGTCGTCCATGGAGAGCGCTGCGAGGTTCTCTGCTGCTGGGCAGTCGTCGCCCGCCATCCCGCAGCGGTGTCTTCACGGCGGCGCGGACCGCGCGGTAGGGCAGATGAGGTATTTTCTCCTTTTCAATGTCACGGTACGATCTCTGGAGTTACAGAACTACAGCCCCTCGTGATGTGCTTTATATACAGGCATAGGACCTGTGTCAACACGACAAAGGGCTTAATGACCTACTAGGACACGTCTAGCATGCATACCGCGCCACCACCAGGACATGGATATTTTCAAAGTTAATCTGATCGACGGCCGGCAAAGTTAATCTGTGTCTAACACAGTTTGTTTCCCAATAATGATACTGTATCATGTTTTTCTATATTTTCTGACTGTCTAGCATAATTAATTCCCTAGCTGTGGTCGATTCTGACATGCACATAGTGTATGCCTAGACAAAGGTTTTAATGTTGGGAAATTCTACCTAGAGGCCCCGCACCGTGTCCTCCTCGTGCGGCGGCGCGCGGAGATTCGGAAAACAGCCTCGATTGAGTTGTGCACGCGACACAGAGAGGGGCATCGACCAGTTCCACTTTTCCTGACGACTAGCGTGTGGCACGCTCGCTCGCGTATCTTCACATGTCTGCCCCTACGCATGACCACACTTTTTCCAGCAAAGTTGACTGCTACAACAAGACAGGAGAGCTATAGTGGTTGTGTGAGAAATCAACGAGAGTGTAACCACTAACCACTATAGATTGGTCTATTATAGTTACTGCTACAGTATCTTGGCATATCCTATATGGCACTGCACGATTTGTTTTTTGCAACGACCATATTTTACTTCTGAACTGAACAGTGTCAGGCTATAGTAGGCTTAGAGCCTAGTAACTACTAGGAGCGCACCCAACCTATCAATCCATTTTGTATATAATCTCTAAATTCAATAGAACTTTTGTAAGCTAGAAATTTCCTCTACCGTATAGAGACTAGAGACAACTAAGATGATGCCAACAATCATGTTTTAATTTACTTTACAAGAACACCAGAAAATATGATAGGTTTGCACAAATAAAATAAAATTGAATGGTAATTATGTACGAAGGTTGATAATAAACTACTGGATAGTTATATTTAGAACAACCTGGTAGTTGCTTCTGATGGTAGGGTAGTTGTTTCAGAAAATATGGTAGCTATTTGTAAATAATGTGATGGTTAGTACAAAATAATTTGGTATTTGTTTCGAAAAGTTCCGGCAGCTATTTGAAAATGGGAGAATAACCTGATAGATTTATTAGAAAATGTGGTAGCTATTGCTAAATTACCTGATAGCTATTATTAAATAAGCTGATAGCTGTTATTGACAACTTGACATTTATTTTGAAAAACCCAGTTGGTATTGTTAAATAACCCGATAGTTGTTATTAAATAACATGGTAGCTATTGCTAAATAACTTGGTCGCTATTGCTAAGTAATCTGATAACTGTATTAGAAAACCTCACGGTTGTTTCGAAAAAACTGATAGCTATTGTTATTGCTAAATAATATAGTAGCTATTGTTAAACAACTTGACAATTATATGAAAAACTTGGTGGCGTTTTCGATAAACATGATTTTTTTATCACAACAATATGGTAGCTACATTGTAACTGATAATTACTTTAGCAAACATGATAATTCACAAAAATCTTGATAATAGGTTTTAAACATGCATTTGATTATAAACAAGATGGCAATGGTATCAAATAAACTGATAGTTAGTTTTAGCAAACCGGTAGTTAAATCCAAAACCCGCATTTGGACAAAATATTATGCAGAGTTGTGGGTAAATATTAGTTGATGTAAGCGTTTTACAAACATGTCAGCATGTATTAAAGTCAATGACATAGAGGGTACTGCACATGCTAGTGGTAGCACTATTACCCACAGGGGCAACCTTTTCTTTTGCAATCGATGCCAGCTCACTGTGGCATGCAAGCAGCACATGCTTCGCAGAGTGTCAGCGCGGTGCACGCTCGGGACCAGCGGGAAACGGGTTCGCTGTTGTGTGCGCGTAACATGCGGGGACAGGGGTCAACAGCAGCCGCCGCTCTGATAGACAAATATACGGCGCCGCTCTGTAGTACGGTCCTGCCGCCGCTCTGATAGACAAATATACGGCGCCGCTCTGTAGTACGGTCCTTTAATGTTTCGGGAATTATTTAGTCTACTACCAAAATCAATGAAATTCAGAGACTTATGTATGTAGTTGGGCCGAAGGACTGGGTTTTTATCATGGATTTTATCCACATTTTTTATGCAGTAGTGGTGTGGAACTGTGGATCTACCGACCATGGCGTCTCACAAGTCTTTCCGAGGTTTTGTTGTAGGTCTCGAGAACAGTTTTGCCTGTCTACCTGTAGTGAAACTTGTAGCTTCTCCATATCCCCCTGTGGATCTCGCTAGGTTCCTAATGTCTCCTACTCTCGTTTGTGGAAGTCAGGCGAAAATACCAGCCAATTTGAGTGAAAAATATTCGGAACGATGACACATGGGGTCGAGAGCATGGTTTCAAATTTCAGTTTCGGAAAAATTTCGGCCACCACTGAAATCACTAAAATTCAGTGAATTTCAGCGATTTTGGTTTTCGTTTCGGCCAAATGATTGAAATTTTCTCTTCAAATTCGTTTAAATATTCAAAAATATTTAATATATTGTAAATAATTTTTGAATTCATGTGTAATACTGAAAGTGCTGAAATATTTTGACCGAAAAGCAATTATTTCGGGGTGTACCAAAATCACTGAAATTCAGTGAATTTTGACGAAATCTCACTGAATTTGAAAACCATGGTCGAGAGTGACAGGGTGAGGCTTGTGTTTTGGGGATTGTGTTCTGACTTCTGACAATGTGTTTTCATGAAGTAGAGAATGGAGAGGAAAAGGAAAAGCGTTCCTTTTAAACACAAGGGAGGTGGGCGCCTCCAATTAGTAATGGTCTTGCTGGTGCGCAAGTTTTGATGTTTCGATACCTGGCAGTAGGTAGACCCATGTGCCATTGATGCTAGATCACTTGACAAGCGCCATAGGACAAACGTCGTCAACAAGTGTTCACTAGATGGTGATAGGCTCATTAATTTGGTGTGTGGATACATTCATTGTAGCTCACAATTTCACGAGCTATGCCCCTCCACATAGAGCTTTTTTCCCCGCCAAATCTACGTCTGGAACGGTCTGAAGTTAGTCTTACCGAGTGGACCAATCGCTTATTCGCATCTCGTTTCAACACCATAGCACTCATCTCTTCCAAGTTCTATCCGGCTATCCTAGAGTTTTGGTGTACAAACTATGATCTCCTATCGTAGAGTATTTTTTCATTAATCATCCAACGAAATAATTGAGCAAGAAGAGACTGTGGATTTGGAATAATACAATAACTTCTGAATTTTAAGGCATTTTGGTAAAGTAAATTCAAAAATATGTAGTTTGGTTGAAATTTGCTCGAAAATTAAATTTCCGGTCAAATTTCGGTGATTTTTTGTTCTAATTTTCAAATTTTTCTTCTTTCTTTACGTCCGAGATTTCACCAAAAAATCCGAATTTTCGGTTATTTCATTAATGACTGGTGAATTGTCAGCTATTATTATGCAGAGTCCGGGTGTAATGCTTAAAATTTTAAGTCATAAAGCCCTTTATCGGTTTTTTTTTTTTTTGCAAAATCCAAATTCTTGGGAGAGACGCACCATCAAGCCTAGTCATCTCTTCCGAGAACCTAGACTGCTCGAACTGATGTTTGTTCAGCTTAAGAAGAACACACACCTCAAGGATATACCTAGGCAGGAATTAGCTTAACCACAAATTTCCCAATACATTTCCTGAAGCGTTGTATCATTGTTGGGAGCTCTCATGAGACACAGATGTCAATTGTGCGGCACTGTACACAGTGTCGAACCACCACACCATAGCGCTCAGCTGCACGAGCTGACTGGTTCATCTGATTGCATGGTATCGATTGCATTATGATGGTCGAGCCCCTTACGGACTCCATATTCAGTCCAACACATTATCCGCATGTTCTATATGTACTGCAGTTTAAAGGACGATAGCACGCTAACTATCCGCTCAAGACTTTGAACGGATGCCCATAGCTATAGGATCCATGCCGGGACTACAGAAATCATGGAAGGGGTGACAAGTTAAGTGATATGGTATGACTGTTATAGATCGGTGTAAAGCTTCATGACGACATGATAGTTTTCTTAAAACCTGGAGGCAACGATCGCCTCACAATTATGGCAAGGTTGGGTGAGGCTCTTCTTGATGACATTTACCGCAGAATTCAAGCGCCCTGCATATATATATTTCATCTATCCAACTTCATTCCTGGACGCTTAGACAACCACCAGATGTCTCCTCCCAATTCCCAAAGGTCATTGGCAGGTGGTCGTGGGTATGGGAGGATTCAGGCAGTTTACTTGGCTCGTCTTTTCTAACAGTCCTTCTAACAGCTGGCGCCTTTCATCTTCCCCTAGCGCTGGTGCCTTTTGGAAACTATGGGCTGTGTTGCCCTGTGAAACTTTCTGGTGGCTCGCCCTTCGTCGGCGTGGCCAGACAGCTGATCGTCTAGCCAGGCACGAGGAACCGCATGGCAACCATTAGGTCTTCTCTCTCTCGATTGTGAAAATACCAGCCATCTCCTCGTGAGTTGCGGTGTGTTCAGCATCTTCTAGGGCAACAACCTGCAAAGGAACGACTTGACACATGTTCTACTCTCGATGTTGGTGAGCACCAATTTTGAGTTCACCGCAACAATCAAGAGACTTGTGCAGCAATCTTGCTACGGCGAGCCGGGAGCACGAGGACGGAGGAGATGTCATCTGTGGCCGGGAAGACCGGTTGGAGTAAAGACACTTGGACGGGAATCGGGATAGCCGGAGAGGACTTGGAAGAGATGAGTGTTGTAGTGTTGAAACGAGGAGCGATTGAGCGAATATGAGATTGGTCGCTTGGTAAAACTACTTTCAGAACATTCTAAACGTGGACTTAACGGAAAAAAGAGAACTAATAACACTCAGGGTACACAAACATGTCGCGTGCGAGCAAATTGGTAAAAAACTTGTAAAATGGTGTCAGCTGGTACAATAACTTGTGAGATGGTGCAAAATTGACCCAAATAAACTAGAGCTTACACGTGGCGTTGTTTTTTCGTCAAAAAGACGCTTCATCTCACGGCTATGACCTTCTCTTCTCTTGTTCCCTTATGATTTCGTTGGCCGGGATTCCGCCACCGCCAGGTCCTCGGCGATGCCACACCACGGAGCTGCAGGAGTGGAGCGCATCGCGTGGGCGGTGGCGCTGACGCTAGTCCATCACCAGCGTGCCCCTTCTGCCGCAGCTGCAACACCCGGCTCGTGGTTGATGAGAGAACGTCGCCCCCAAGGCTAATCGAAGGCGGTCCAGGAGGTCACGCGAGCGGAGCAGCAGATTCGTCGGCCATGGGGTCCTGTCGAACAAGATAGGTCGTGGCTCCGGCATTCTAGCTGGCGAAAGCAACGTCCTCTTTCTGGACAAGCCCGTGTTAATCTCCCGTGGTGGTGAGCATGGCACCGAGACAGAGCACAAAAGTAGCGTCGAGGACCATGACCTTTGCCTCCCGGCTCTCCTCCATAATAGCCACGACCGGCATCCACGCAGCCACGCCGTGCAGAACATCCTTGTCGGGGACGTGCACCACGTGGCCGAGGCGCGGTTGGAGACAGAGGCGGTCATGTTCGGGCCATCGGGTGCTTGGACGCCGGCTGTGCCAAGTACAGCTGCTCCGCAACCGCAAGTGTGTCCTTGCACAAGGGCGTCATGGACGAGGGTTGGAACCAAACTCGCATAGGAAGCTCGCTCCATCAATATGGGAATGGGCCGGCCTGGACCTGGCCTTGGACCTGGCCCCCATGGCCTCAAGGCCAATTTGGGGGCCACGGGCCGACCCATCCTAAAAATGGTTGTGGCCTCGTTGGCCCAAAGGGTCTTTTGGGTCGGCCCAAAATCTGTGTTATATAATCGTTTCAAACATGTTCTAGCTTTGTTTATACATAGTTAATATCCAGAAAAATTGTAACAACACATCAAGAAAAATTACAACAAAACAGTATTTTCACGGTACATCAGGAATGTAATGATACACGACTTCCACAGTACATTCTTGATAAAAATTCATGTGGAACATGAAGAAGCTAGCGAACATCAGGACTCAGCATATGGGGAGTCTCAGGACTGTTGAAGGTTACCGTTCCCACTTGTTTCAGTGTCCTCATCATCTGGTCACCACAGTAAATACAGGTTCATCAGTATAATCAAGAAGGAAATGTAAAGCGTCACTGAAGGACATAGAAAGATATCAAGAAAATTCAGCTGGCTGGTGTCAGGCTACTAGCTTGCTGCTATTGTTACAGCAACAGCAACAATTTCCAGAATTAAATTAAAGAAAAGTGTTACAGCAACAGCTTATAACACTCCATAATGTGCAAGAACAGACTCACTGAGTAGTAAAGCTCTATATATACATTAAATAATGATTGATACACAGAACAGACTCACTGAGTAGTAAAACAATGCTTTCAAGTAGCAGCGCCAGAAAACAACATTCAAACAATGCATTTAGTCATACTTTCATCATAATAGGAACTTGGAGTATACATATGCTTGCTGTTTATTTTTGCCTGACAGAATGCCCATCAGATGAATCAGTCAAATAGGAACTCGGAGTATTTAAAATTTAAACAAAGAATTGATTCTAACTACATGTGAAGTGCAGCAGGTTAAAGCTTCAGATTTTGTTGGCACTATATGGCAAAACACAACATGCGTGATTATTGCTGAACAGCAGGCAGGTTGTGGGGCATCAGGGGCTAGTTAATACGAGGATGGATGATCCGAGCAATCATCGACCAACTGGCACGACCTAAGTTGTTATCAGCTTTGATGAGCAAATGTTCTGGTTTACAATGTTCCGCCTGCAACAATATCTAGCTTGCACAACATTCACATTATAGAGGAAGAAAACTATTTCTATAACTGAAATTAAGTGATATATGCAGTCAGTAATCTATCTAGTCAGTCAGCTTGGACTGATTACCAATAGAAGAACAGAGAACTATGGTGCAAAAAAACAAAAGGAAAATCAAGAACGGACAGGGCGCAGGAGACCTGTGCTCAATCCTAGCAGCAGCATCGGATCAGAGAAAATAAAATTAAGGGGAGGGGAGGGAGCAGAGGGAGGCTCACATGGTGGGGATGCTGGTGGAGATCTCCAGGTAGAAGAGGTGGACGACAGAGTTGAGGCCGGCGAGCGCGTGCAAGAACGGGACCGGCGACCTTGATGGCGACGGGGCCGACGACCTTGATGGAGACGGGGACCAAGAACGGGAGAGCTTGATGGCGACGGGGACCAAGAAGGGGAGAGCTAGATGGCTATGGGGACGGCCGGCGGCGGCGACTAGGTCATGCGGGCGACCGGCGGCGGCGACATCGCTCCTCGCCTCCTCCCTTAGGTCGAGCGCTGGGTCGACCCGTGTGATCCATCGGGTCACACGGAGCCGGCTCCATTGACCCGATTGTGAATCAAGGCCAACCCGTGCGCCCCAATGGCCTTGAAATTTTGGGCCGGGTCAGTGACCCAGTGGGCCGACCTGGACCAATCCCATCGTGATCGCTCCATGATTGATTTGATTGATTCCTTTTTATACTCCGTTTCGACGCCGGCCGTGCTTTTGGCATCCTTGCGGCGCTTGTGGCTGGCTGCAGCTGAATCCCAGCCGGTGAGGTTATAGGAAGAACATGGGAAGGTCATGGCAGTTAAAGGATAATTTTAAGGGTGTATTTTTGTGAAAACAGCAGCATCACGTGTACGCATTAGGTCGATTTGGAGGAATTTTGCACCGCCTCACAAGTTATTGTACCAGCTGACCCCGATTTACAAGTGTGTGTACCAAAATTTGCTCGCACCGGACAAGTTCGTGTAGGCCTGGTGTGCGGTGGCCGGCGGCGGCGCGGCGTGTGCTGGCGGCGGCGCGGCGCTAGAGGCGGGGCGGGCCGATCTGACCCGGTATGGGCCTGCCTCGGTGCTGCATGGTGTTTGCCGGCCATGCGGCTGCCTGCCCCTATTTTTGGCATCTTGAGTTCGTCTTCTTCTCCGTTGTCGGCCGGTGGCATGGGGGCCGCTGGCGCGGCTTTGAATAAAGGTGGTGGTCCTTGGTTCTTCTTCGTGCCAAGATGAAGATCTACCGGATGTCGGTCCCCATCGAACTTGCTGGACGGTCGTGTTTCGGAAGGCTCCGCCGGCGAACTTCATTGGGCGATTCATGCCTGGAGATTGCTGGATCGGGTGGTATTCGGTCGGGGGCACACCCATGTTTTTATCTGACCGTTTGATTTTAAAGGGAGCGCTTTAAAGCTCTGCTGGCTGTTAATACTATGTAGCACGCTTTCTCGTTCCATGGTGCTGGCGGAGAATGTCATGGAAGGCGGGATCTGGGAACTAGCAATGGTGGTTTGTGTCTTCGTGGCGATGAGGAATTGGTTGGGTGATTCGTGTGTTGGAGCAGCGGTGTGTAAGTGGGGGCGACTGCACAGGAGAAGTCCAAAGTCTTATGCCTCAGGGTGAAGATCCAAGATCTGGCCTTAATTGGTTGTGCCTGGTAATGACCTTGTTGGTGGGATTGTTTTGAGTGCGAGGACTTCTTCAGGGTGAAAACCTATGATTTATTATCGGGTGACGATGGTGCTTGTGCACTGTTTCCTTCATGGAGGCGTCTCTTATGGAGAAGCTAGACTTCTGGTGTTGTCTTGGTGGTGTTAGTGTTGCTGTTTCAAGGAATAGAGGTGCGCCGGTGGTCCGCCTCGCGGTGGGACGACGGCCGGCGGCGTGGGCGGCTGCTCCTGCACCTGCTCCTGCGCCTGCTCTGGGAGCTCCCAGTCGCCGCCATGGAAGACCCAGCGCTGCCCTAGCAGGCCTTCTGGTAGCGGAGGCGACGGTGGCAGGTCCACGTCCATGGCCTGCCACCATGGCTGTGGTTCCTCCAGGACCGCCGCCTGCTGCGCCTGCAGGGCCGCCTCCTGCTCCCGGGCGACTTCGGCGAGGACAATGGCCCAGCGCTTGGCCTCGTCCTCGGCCATCTGCTTGCGCGAGGCCTCCTTCGCGGCCTCGAGCTCGGCGTCCTCGGGATCCACCTCCATCTTCACTTCCTGCGGCGGCGGCGGCGCAGACCCAATCCGCAGCGCGCGCGGCACTGGTGGTGCGTCCCGCCGCCGTGTGTGCGGTGGCGGTGACCAACGCCCAGATGGCGGCGTCGGAGCCCGCGTATAGAGGGCATGCCACCGCAGGTCGTGCTCGTCGCGGAACCACTCCGCCCAGTTGCTGGACCTCGCCACGTAGGCAGGATCGTTGAGGAGCTCGACCTCCAGATCCCGTGCCCACTTGTTGGTCGGAATCGGAGGCACCGGGATCCGCTGCTGGTTCAGGTGCCAATGCTCGGGGAGCTTGACATCTGGCCACGGCAGCGGGGTTGCGTGGTCCCAGTACCACTGGCAATCCTCCTTGCGCACGTAGACGCGGTTGCGCACCTCGGCGCCCGGCGGCGCGAGCTCGAAGACGGCGGGGACCGGCTCCGGCTCCGGAGAAGATGATGGCGTCAGGGAGGGAGCGCGGAAGCGCCGGCGGAGGCGGCCAGAGGAGGACCCCGCCTCGCCATCGTTCTTGGCCTTGCCGAGCCCCGGCCATCGGAGCGGCATCGCGGCGAGCGAGGTGGCTAGGGTTGGCGGCGAGGCTGGGGTTTGGTCGCCGGAGAGGGTGAGTGGGCAGTGGAGTGGGTGGGGGCTGGCCGTCCCTATCCCCTGGCATTAAAAAGGACTGGGCCATGGGAGGCTGACCGCGCCTTGTCGCTGACAGGTGGGCTAGGGAAGGACATGAGGCGTGGCCGCGCGGACGCGTTTTCAGTCCGCCGCGCGTCCGCGCCGACGCATCGCCCAAATTTGGGCCAGGAATGCGTCGCGGCGGACCGAAAAACGGACCGCGGTCCGTTTGCGTCGCCCCGTTGGAGTCATCCTAAGCTACACACTTTTATGGTCCTATAATCATAATTCATGCATCGTTAGACTTTTTATGATTTATTACACATAAAGATGCAATAATATCCTAAAGCAGGAGAAGCAGACAGATAGACGAAGGGTGGAAACTTACAACGCCGTTCGACGTGCCCGGAGATCTGGCACCGGCGACACCGAATCGTGTCTCGGCAGCGGGTAACGAGATGGTCTCGAGCGAGGCACCTGTGGCAGCGGCGAACGGAAGGGTCGAGAGGAGGTGGAGTGGAGAGAGGTGGAGGGGAGTAGAGCTTTGAAGGGGAGGCTGCCACCTGGGAGTAGGAAAGGGCAGGCCCTCAACACTACTAGCCAAACTTCTGTTCTCCTCAACGGCGTCCTGGGGCGGTGGATTCAGTGCCGCCGAGGCCTCCGCCAGGGTGACCCCTCTCTCCTTTTCTTTTCAGTACTGTCATTGATGTCCTCCAGCCGTTTCTTCTCCAAGCCTCTAGGGAGGGGCTGCTTCTCCACCCCCCTGGTCGACGACCTTCCTTGCCCTATCCTGTAGTACGCTGATGACACACTCATCATTTTCCGTGCCATCCCTGGGCATGTCCTTCACCTAAAAAAACTCCTAGATGATCTCTTGCTTGCCACAGGACTCGTCATAAATTACCATAAGAGCACCTTTGTTCCCATTAAAACTGAGCCTACCATCGATCACTGCCTCTATGGCTACCTCCTTCGGATGCACAGTATCTTCCTTCCCCCAGACCTATCTAGGCCTCCCCCTCTCTCTTTAAAAACTCCGCACCTCTTATATGTCCCCGGTCATCGCCAAATGCGACCTTCACTTATCTGGATGGCGAGGTCGGGCCCTCCCCATTTGGAGCCACCTCATCCTTGTCAACTCTGTCATCACGGCAAAATTTGCGCACGCCATGAGTGTGGGGCTTCTTCCTGCCGGCACCGTCGAAGCCATTGACAAGCGTCGCCACGCTTTCCTGTGGACTGGAGAGGAAACCTACAATGGCGACTACTGCAAAGTTGCCTGGGATGAGGTCTGCAAACCAAAGAGCTATGGCGGGCTCGGAATGCTCTCTATTCCCTTCCAAAACTCTGCTCTTCTAAATAATTCCTCTCAAAACTTCACTCCCCCTACCTCGCTCCTTGGGCTCTTTGGTTCACTCGCCAATACGGTTGGTCCGCCCGCAGGGAACTCGGCGAGGATCACTTCCTTGATTCCCCCATTTGGAAGAGCATCATTGCCGGCATCAATGCCTTTAGGTCTCACTCCTCGGTCACGGTTGGCAACGATTCAGTGGGATAGCCAAAATTTGAAACCTGTGATGTCATTTCAAACTGTGATGTCAAATACATGTGATTTTACTAATTTTTTAATTAGTTCTTCATGATTTATATTGTATACAAAGGATTTGTCAAAAACCTGTGTGGTCAATTGACGACACAGGTCCCAACGTGGCTTCGCCACTGCATCGATTGTATTTTTTGCTCCAAAGGGTTACAAATATCTTGACTGATACATATTTATTTTGGACAATTCTCTTTGATGTATTCTCCCAGAAAATCATTACCCCTTGATTTTACAGAGTAGCAAATTAGGCTATGCACTATTCTGAAAGATTGAACATGCGCCATTTGTAGAATGGTCAATGGATCTATTCAATGTTTTTGTGTTCAGATATGTGCAATGTTCATTTTTGATTCAGCCAGGCATTGTACATTGTGGCAAGCAAAGTTAAAAAAATTCCAGCTGATTTTATTTTCAAGTGTATGCTTTGTCATGCAACAGATTATATTAGCTGTGTTATATATCATGCCTTGGGGCACTATATTTTTCTTAGTGCTCTCCCTACAATTTACCGTCCACATTCATGTATGCAATTTATGATCTTAATTTTATCGAACAAAATATCTAAGGCCTAATTATATAAAAATAACAATCCCCAAGTCTTCGCAACAACGCGTGGGGCGTTATCTAGTAACGACTACTCATCAGCAACATAAAGAAGAGCTTATGATGAGAGTAAATTGGGTGGAACGATGACCGTGCCTCCTCTACCCTTCTTTGCATTGATGCCACTGTCCTCGAGAAGCAGAGGGAGAATGACGTGAAATCCATCTCCGCAGACTAAGGCATGGCCTAGTGGTGGGGAGGGGCTGATGCCTTCCCACTCACCCGAGTTCAAGTCCTCATGTTTGCAATTTCGGTGATGTTGCACCCTCCTCTATCAAAAATACCACGTGGCTCTCCCATGTAGGAATCATTCCCATTCCACTCTCCTCGGTCACTCTGCCTTCACTCCACTCCAACCACTACCTCCGCGACTCGCCAGCAGCCACAATATAATGCAGCAGCTCCCGCTCCTCATCTTGGTCCTGCTCCTCGTCTGGCCTGCGCCGGCGCTCTCCCGCCACCCCGCGCCGGTGGCCACGCACACTGAGACGCTCGACGTCGCCGACTCCCTTTCCCGCGCCCGCGCCGCCTTCTCCACCGACACACTCCCGCTCCACCAGTCCCTCGCTGTCGTCCACGAGCCCGGCCCTACGACGCCAGGCCGGCTCACCCTACACCTCCACTTCCGAGACTTCCTCCCGTCGGAGCAGGGCTGCCCCTGAGCAACGGCGCCAAGAGCACACCAGCTCCACCGTCGCATCATCCCTACATGGCCGCCGTCGAGGCCCACACATCTCTGCTTGACACCACCAGATCCATGGTCGCAGATCGACACCGGCACACATTAGGGTTAGGGCGGCGAGAGGGCCTAAAGGAGGAAGGAGGAGGCAGTAGGGAGGCATCGCCGCCGTCGGGGTGGGGGGCGTCGAAGAGGGGTGGTGACGCGCAAAACCGAGCGTTTGACCAAAACCGTCGGCAATTAGTGGCACCATTGGCCATTAGTGTAATAGTCGACCGGCCGTCGGTTATTAAAACGCATCGTCGGAAATAAGGGGATTTATAGTAGTCTCTCCTGTGTCGCCCATGGGAGGACGACGTGGGGGTCAGGTGGGAGTCCCTAGTTTTAGTGACACCCTCCCGACGTGGCAAATTGTTGAGTGATCCTTCGAGAGGTTGTTAGAGCTGTAGTGATGACGTGGCTACGAGTTAATATCCCCGTGCAAGCCCCCATCATCCATGTCTTTATAAGGCCACATGTTTTGTTTACACTCTCACTCACACATGAATACCAACATTGCTCAAAAGTTCCTACTTAGATTGTATGCTAGTTCCATGAAGTTTACACTTAGACTGGTTCTTCTGATCGATGATGCACCAATGAAAAAAAATAGTATCAGGTGAAGCTCAAAGAAATGCTACATTGAACCTTCTTCTATGGGATTAGGAGGCACGAGGAAATCGGCGAAATCAATAATTGACCAGCCGATGGCAATAGACATCCATCTCGGTGCGGCGTGTTAAGAGTATATGTTTAGCTTTAGGTCCTTTTAGTCTTTAGGCCTTTGCCTCCCTCTGTATATGTACTTGTGCAAGGATGGAATACAACTAGTTGGCATATTTACTTACATGGTATCAGAGCTCGCGCCGCTCCCGGCCTAGCTCCCCGCCGCCGCCAGCTCCGGCTCTCCGCCGTCTCGCCGCCGCCGCCGCTGCTCCGGCAACTTGCCGGACGCCGGACGGTCGCCGCCTCCTTGCACAGCTCTCCTCCGCGGGCCTTCTTCGCCGGCCGCCTCTCCGACGTCTCTCCAAGCTCGCGTTCGTCGCCGCTCCGTCGCCGCTTCGTCGCCACTTCCTCGTTTTCCTCGACAGCGCCTCCTCGCCGACAGCCTCGGTCGCGCCCCAGCGCCTCCGCGCATCCGCCCGGCCTCGCCGTGCCGAGCTCGGCCAGGCACCTCCGACCGGCGAGCAAGCCATCTCGCCGCCGGCCTCGCACCACCGCCTCCGGCGACGCCAGCCACACCAGGTCGCCTCTCTCTTGGTATCAGAGCGCCCGCCTCTCCCCTTCTGCGTCCCCGGACGCTCTGCTCACCAGCCTGGTACGCGGTTGACTTATCCGGAATTTTCCGGGTTAGAACCGGATGAAAACCGGGTGAAGGAAAGCCAGTCCAGTAGCTGATTTGCTAATCCGGAAGGAAATCCGGATTTTTCCAGGTCTGAAACCGGATTTTCCCGGTACCAGTTCCGGATTTTTCCGGGTCTGAAACCGGATTTTACTGCTGCAATGGCCAAGGATGGCTCCATTTTCTCTAGTGACATCAAGCTTGATGGCTCAAATTATAGAGAGTGGGCATTCTCGGTCAGAACTATGGTGAGAGCTGCTGGATTTGATGATCATTTGACTGATGATGCTCCGGCTGAAAGAGTTGATGAAGCCACGAGGAAGAAATGGAAAAATAATGATGCTAAAGTCATGGGTGCCTTAATTCTTAATGTTGCTCCTTCACTGCGGATGAGTCTTGAGCATCATTCAACTGCAAAAGAAATATGGAAGTATTTGGAGAACCGATATCTTCAGCCCAGTGGGGCACTTCGATACTCTTTGTTGCAGAACTTGCAAAGTCTTCAGCAACATGATTTGTCCATAGAGGAATATTATGCAGCCTTCACCCGCATCAGTAGTCAGCTTATGTCGATGACTCCAAAAAGCCGTTCTGGGTGTGAGTGTTGTGTGGCCAAGGAAAATTATGAAGCTCAGTCTTTCATGTATCAGTTTGTGATGAGGCTTAGGCAGGATTTTGAGAATAACCGCACCCAACTTCTCGGTCGTCCTACGCCTCCCTCTCTGGATGAAGCACTTGCTAGTTTAATTGCAGAGGAGACACGTCTTTCCTCCCTTGCCTCAGCTCCAATGACTCACACCAGTGTTCTTGCTGCTCCTCGGGGTCCTTTCAGAGGCTCTTCTTCAGGAAATCCTTTCAGAGGCTCTTCTTCAGGAAAATTTTGTTCTCACTGCAAAAGGATAGGGCACACAATTGATAGTTGCTTTGCTCTACACCCTGAGTTGTGGGCCGAGTATCAAAGAAAGTTCCCTGCTCAGCAACAGCAGCGTTACCCATCTAGCAGAAAGTCTTCAGCTGTTGCAATCAGCGAACCACAACAGTCACAGCAGCAGCCAGCAAGGAGTGCCTCTGTGTCTGCTGCTTCTCAGTCTGCTTCTCGTGCCACTCAGCCGTGGGTGCTTGATTCGGGAGCCTCGTTTCATGTCACCTCAGATCGCTCCCAGCTCGTGCAATGTCAGCCACTCAAGGATGGCGCCTCTGTTCACACCGCTGATGGTACACCTTGTTCTGTTACTCATCAGGGTTCGCTTTGCACATCCAAGTTTTCTGTTCCAAATATTGCTCTTGTCCCGGATTTGTCAATGAATCTCATGTCAGTTGGTCAAATTACTGATATGGACTATTTTGTTGGTTTTGACAAAACATCTTGTTATGTGCAGGACCTTCAGAGCAAGAGGATCATTGGAACTGGCCATCGCCGTAGAGGATCCACCTCCCTCTACGAACTTGACACCCTTCATCTCTCTTCCGCTTCCGCATCGTCTGCTTCATCCACCTCAAGACCAAATTCGTCTTTTTCTTTTGCCAAGTGGCATCATCGCTTAGGTCATCTATGTGGTTCTCGTTTATCTGAACTTGTTGGACAAGGGGTTTTGGGTCGTGTTCCTGTGGATGCTGGTTTTCATTGTAAGGGTTGTAAGCTAGGTAAACAGATACAACTTCCGTATCCATCCAGCACCACTTGTTCTAGTCGTCCTTTTGATTTAGTGCACTCTGATGTATGGGGTCCCTCCCCTTTTGTCTCAAAGGGTGGTCACAAACATTATGTCATATTTATTGATGATTACTCTCGATATACTTGGGTTTATTTTATGAAACATCGTTCCCAGTTAAATTCTATCTATCAAGCTTTTGCTCGCATGGTTCATACTCAGTTTTCAAGTGCTATTCGTGTTTTTCGCTCTGACTCAGGGGGGGAGTACCTCTCTACATCTTTTCGTGAGTTTCTTTCTTCCGAGGGTACTCTTCCTCAGCTCTCATGTCCTGGTGCTCACGCTCAGAATGGTGTTGCCGAGCGTAAGCATCGTCATTTAATTGAGACAGCTCGAACTCTTCTGATTTCATCTTTTGTCCCCACTCATTTCTGGGGTGAAGCTATTTCCACGGCAGTGTATCTCATAAATATTCAGCCCTCCTCCCGTCTCCAAGGCAAGTCTCCTGGTGAGGTTTTATTTGGTTCTCCTCCCACTTATGGTCATCTTCGTGTTTTTGGTTGTACTTGTTATGTCCTATTAGCACCTCGCGAGCGGACCAAGTTGACTGCCCAGTCTGTTGAGTGTGTTTTTCTTGGGTATAGTCTTGAGCACAAGGGGTATCGCTGCTATGATCCTTCCGCTCGTCGCATTCGCTTCTCTCGGGACGTTACTTTCAATGAGAATCAACCATTTTTCCATTCCTCTTCCATTCACCCATCATCCTCCACTTCCCTAGAGTCCACTTCTTTTCTCTCACTTCCACAGATATTTTCCTCGGATGAGTCAGTCTCTGATCAAGACACACCTTCTTCACCAGCCCCACTGTGTTTGGATCCTTTTCCTTTTCATTATAGTCGCCGTCCTGTAGTTTCATCTGAGACTCCGTCATCTATTCCTCTGTCTTCTCCTCCTCCGGCCAGTACCACTGAACCTTGCACTGATGAGTCCTCTCAGACAAACAGGTATGCCCTTCGTGATCGCTCCACTCTTGAGCTTCCAGACAGATATAGAAATGGCTTCTGTGCAGGGGCAGCTTGTGAGCCTAGTACTTATGAAGAGGCTGTCGTGCTACCCGAGTGGCAAATGGCTATGTCTGAGGAGCTTGCGGCTCTAGAGGGTACACATACATGGGACATGGTACCATTGCCTCCAAGATCAGTTCCTATCACTTGTAAGTGGGTATATAAAATCAAAACCAGGTCAGATGGTTCTGTGGAGCGCTACAAGGCTCGTCTTGTTGCTAGAGGTTTTCAGCAAGCTCATGGGAGAGATTATGATGAGACCTTTGCTCCAGTTGCTCACATGACGTCTGTCCGCACTCTAATTGTGGCTGCTGCTCGGTCTTGGCAAATCTCTCAAATGGATGTCAAGAATGCTTTCCTTCATGGTGATCTACAGGAGGAAGTATATATGCAGCCACCTCTCGGTGTTGAGGTCCCACCGGGTCATGTGTGTCGCCTTCGGAAGGCTCTTTATGGGCTCAAGCAAGCTCCTCGTGCTTGGTTTGAGCGTTTCAGCTCTGTGGTTCAAGCTGCTGGTTTCTCTTCTAGTGAGCATGACCCAGCACTTTTTATTCATACATCTGGCCATGGTCGCACTTTGCTTCTGCTCTATGTGGATGATATGTTGATCACCGGAGATGATCAGAAGTACATTGCTTTTGTCAAGAAAAAATTGAGTGAGCAATTCAAGATGTCAGATTTGGGATCTCTTAGTTACTTTCTCGGAATTGAGGTTGATCGTACTGATGATGGTTACTATCTTTCTCAGCATCGTTACACCAAGGATTTGATCTCACGGTCAGGTATGACTGACACACATGCTGCTTCCACACCCATGGAGCTCCATCTGCAATTGCGTCCAAGTGACGGAACTCCTTTGAGGATCCTTCTCGCTATCGTCATCTTGTAGGCAGCCTTGTGTATCTCACTGTGACACGACCGGACATTGCTCATGCAGTTCACATTCTCAGTCAGTTTGTTAGTGCTCCTACCTCAGTTCACTATGGGCACTTGCTTCGTGTTCTTCGGTACTTGAGGGGGACATCATCTCGCCGATTATTCTATGCCCGCTCTAACCAGCTTCAGCTTCATGCTTACACTGACTCCACTTGGGCGAGTGATCCCGTTGATCGTCGTTCAGTCACTGGATATTGCCTCTTTCTTGGGACTTCTCTCATTGCATGGAAGTCAAAGAAACAAATAGCCGTGTCTCGTTCTAGTGCTGAAGCGGAACTTCGTGCCATTGCCACTGTCACTTCAGAGATTGTATGGCTTCGGTGGCTCTTGACTGATCTTGGAGTCTTGTGTGAGGCACCCACAAATGTTCTTTGTGATAGTACCGCTGCTATTCAGATTGCCAATGACCCTGTCAAGCATGAGCTAACCAAACATATTGGTGTGGATGCCTCTTTTACTCGTTCACATTGTCAACAATCAACTATTCGTCTTCAATATGTTCCGTCGGAGCTCCAAGTGGCAGATTTCTTCACCAAGTCCCAAACTAGAGAACAACATCGTCTTCATATTATCAAACTCAATGTTTTAGATCCACCTTGAGTTTGAGGGGGGGGGGGGGGGTGTTAAGAGTATATGTTTAGCTTTAGGTCCTTTTAGTCTTTAGGCATTTGCCTCCCTCTGTATATGTACTTGTGCAAGGATGGAATACAACTAGTTGGCATATTTACTTACATCATATTTACTTACACGGCGAAGGAAGTCCGTAGGGCAACCTGGCTGGTACTATCTGGTTAGCTTGCGACGGCTACGCCCCGCATGTTGTCTTCTTTTTCATGTTCGCACCAACTGTGTAAGATGTCGCCGACGAACTCGCATCCACTTATGGTAATCTGGTCGTCCCGAATTATTAACACACATATATGCTCCCCGGAAAAGGAAAATTAAGTAAGACATCTAGATTGGTGATACTAGTACGGAACACGGACGTTAGATTTGCAACACGTCTGACATCAACCGGTTTAATATTACTTTTCTCAAAAAAAAAGGTTTAAATTACCAGGTTTTCCTACTAGTACGTGTCTCCATCTACTCAGCAAACATAAGGAAGAGTTATGGTGAGCGTAAATTCGGTGGAGCCAAGGGTGTGCCTCCTCTGCCGTTCTTGGCCTTGATTGCCATGACGAGAAGCAGAGAAATGACGGGAGATCCATCTCCACCGCTAGCTACATTCATTCCCGGAGGAAATTGCAGAATCCACCGTGCTAATGCCATCTCGTTGTGGAAACCACTAGTTTTTCAGAACTTTTGCACACTCCACCAGGTTCACATCTAATCCGTTGCAATCTAGTCTAAATGCCCCATTTATGACGGTTGACAGCCAATTGACGATCGGGTACAACATGGATAAGCCGAACCGAGTACTCCTTAATTGTACTGTGTTATTATAAATATATTAATATATACTACCTATGTCTCTAATTATAACACGTTTTGATAGGCTACTCCGTGTCTAATTATAAGACGTTTTGCTAAGCTCCATCTATGCTCGGTACGGTCTGTGCATTTGGCGGATTTCGGCGGGCTCGCTCAGATCTATAACTGACCAACTCTACTCGCGACGGTCGGCGGGTGTGTTTGCTCCATTTTTGGTCGTTTCATGCTAATTAACTGACCAACTCTTTTTAATATTAATTAATGAAAATGGCAAGTATATTGCCTCGGTTTTAAAAAAATCTGCTCAATTGTCCTTATATAGCTGCACCATGTCACAATATTTTTGATATGTCCAGAAAGTGTGATTTAGTTTGTAGTATTTTTGATAGGTGGTTAGTTCTAGATTTTACTGTTGTTTAGAATAGGTTGCAACGGATTAGAAGTAGACCTGGTGGAGAGTGCAAAAGTCTTAAAAAGCTGGTGGTTTCCGCAACGTGTGGAATCTGCAATTTTCTCTTCATTCCCAATCCCAATCCCAATCCCCTCCACCCACGCTCTCTCTCAGTCAGTCACTCCGCTCCAACCACAACCATCTGGCCACAATGCAGCTCCCGCTACTCCTAGATCCTAGTCCTCTCCGTCCTGCTCGCCTGGTCGGTGCCGGCGCTCGCCCGCCACCCCGCGCCGGCCACGCATAACGAGACGCTCGACGTCGCCGCGTCCCTCTCCGGTGCCCACGCAGCCGTCCCCACCGACGCGCTCCCGCTCCAGCAGTCCCTCGCCGCCACCGACGTGCTAACAAGTGCTAGCCGAGCTTAGCTTGGTCGGGCTGATTAGGGAGTGATTAGTTCATGGGAATTATGTGGAGTGGGGTCGGGGCAGAGTGAGGGAGGCTTTGGGAAGATAGGCAAAGTCGAAGGACAGAGACAAAGAGTGCCCGCCTCTGCCGGTGGGTCTAGTGCAAGTGTACCTGCTGCTCATCTAGCTCGGTAGTACGTGTTGGTGGGCTCGAGCTCCATCGATCTCCATGGATCTCTCGTCTCTCTGTGTGTGCATGTAAGCCTGGGCACAAACCGGTCTCAAACCGGCCAAACCAACGGACCGACCCGCACCGCACCGGATCCGCGGTTTCCGCCGGTGTCATCGCAGTAAACCGTTCAAACCGCAACAAAGAATTCCTTAGCTGGTTTAGGACGGGTTGGACCCAGCAAAACCGACCAAACCGTCATCAGCCACACCTAACACGCAAACGTAACTCGCGCATCGCAAGCAACCATGGCGGCTCTTCTTGCTGCTCGGCGGCCGCTACCTCTCAGCGTTTCTGTTCCGGCGCGAGCGCCGCTGGCGTCAGTCCAGCCCAGCATCCCCTGCCTCGGCCGCGCCGCCTCCAGAGCGCTCGTACGCGGAAGTCGCGGCTGCCTCGCCGGTGCGCGTCCGATCTGCCGTCGCGGCAGCCTCGCCGGTGTCCGTCCAGCGCGCTCGTACGCGGCTATCATGGCTTTCCTTGCCGGTGTCCTTCCGATCTTCCTTCGCGGCCGCCTCACCAGTGTCCCGCCATCGCCGGTGCCTCACGGCGCTCTTTATGTCAGCCGCGCACCCACCGCGCCTGCTGCCTACGGCGTCCCTGCTGGTCAGAGCAACTCCGGCTCCAGCACCCCGCCCACCGGCGTACCCTGCTCCAGCTCCAGCGCACCAACTCCAGCGCACCAACTCCTGGACCGGCCTTGTTCAGGCCTGGCCTGTCGCCTGACGCGCACCCGGCGCCGGCGTGCTCGGTCCCGGTCGTGGTACGCCGCTCCAGCAGGCCTACATGGGCGCACCCCAGGTCCCCAGTACGCCAAGTCAGCCAACCAGAGAAAACACAACCGCGTCGTGCTTCCGCGCGGAGCGCGTCGTCCTCGGCCGTGCCCAGTCCAGCTCGTCGGCGCCGAGGCCACAGAGGGCGTCGTGACACGGCGAAGCTGGCCCACGCCGCCCGACGCCGCCGTGACCAGCAGGCTCTTGGCGGAGCCGTCGCCAGCGTCGAGGCCGACCCCGGCCTTCCTGAGCGTGACGAGCGCAGTCGCTTTGTGCCTTTGTCCTTTTCTGCTGTAGCACCGGTTTCAAACCGTTCACACCATCGAACCGACCCGGACCACACCGTCATCCCACGTGCTACCTGAATAGTTCAAACCGCGTCAAACCGTGTCAAACCGTGGGATACGGTTTGGTTTGGGGAAACTGTGCAAACCGGCTTAAACCGGGAATGCACAGGCACAAAGCGACTGCGCTCGTCACGCTCAGGAAGGCCGGGGTCGGCCTCGACGCTGGCGACGGCTCCGCCAAGAGCCTGCTGGTCACGGCGGCGTCGGGCGGCGTGGGCCAGCTTCGCCGTGTCACGACGCCCTCTGTGGCCTCGGCGCCGACGAGCTGGACTGGGCACGGCCGAGGACGACGCGGTTGTGTTTTCTCTGGTTGGCTGACTTGGCGTACTGGGGACCTGGGGTGCGCCCATGTAGGCCTGCTGGAGCGGCGTACCACGACCGGGACCGAGCAAGCCGGCGCCGGGTGCGCGTCAGGCGACAGGCCAGGCCTGAACAAGGCCGGTCCAGGAGTTGGTGCGCTGGAGTTGGTGCGCTGGAGTTGGTGCGCTGGAGCTGGAGCAGGGTACGCCGGTGGGCGGGGTGCTGGAGCCGGAGTTGCTCTGACCAGCAGGGACGCCGTAGGCAGCAGGCGCGGTGGGTGCGCGGCTGACATAAAGAGCGTCGTGAGGCACTGGCGACGGCGGGACACTGGTGAGGCGGCC
Source organism: Poa pratensis (assembly GCA_947311845.1). NCBI lineage: Eukaryota > Viridiplantae > Streptophyta > Magnoliopsida > Poales > Poaceae > Poa > Poa pratensis. The sequence continues at coordinate 36,292,494 of CAMZMU010000106.1, forward strand.
GCGAAGGAAGATCGGAAGGACACCGGCAAGGAAAGCCATGATAGCCGCGTACGAGCGCGCTGGACGGACACCGGCGAGGCTGCCGCGACGGCAGATCGGACGCGCACCGGCGAGGCAGCCGCGACTTCCGCGTACGAGCGCTCTGGAGGCGGCGCGGCCGAGGCAGGGGATGCTGGGCTGGACTGACGCCAGCGGCGCTCGCGCCGGAACAGAAACACTGAGAGGTAGCGGCCGCCGAGCAGCAAGAAGAGCCGCCATGGTTGCTTGCGATGCGCGAGTTACGTTTGCGTGTTAGGTGTGGCTGATGACGGTTTGGTCGGTTTTGCTGGGTCCAACCCGTCCTAAACCAGCTAAGGAATTCTTTGTTGCGGTTTGAACGGTTTACTGCGATGACACCGGCGGAAACCGCGGATCCGGTGCGGTGCGGGTCGGTCCGTTGGTTTGGCCGGTTTGAGACCAGTTTGTGCCCAGGCTTATTCATAGGTCGGTTAATTGCCGTACTATTCTTTCATATCTGAAATCGAGATTTCGATTCCTAGGACCCATGTCATAGTGAGGATTAAAGGCCAAAAACATGTTCTAACAGATACCTTATTCCTAAAAATGTCCCACATTTTTGCATCACGTACCAAAATTTGCTTCTTATGCTGCAAATTTGGTAAACCAAACGCATGCCCTATCACATAAAAACGACCGCGCGATCGTCAACCGTCAGTTTATACTCTTCCTACTCCCTCCTCACCGTGCGCGACCTACCGTTGTGCCGCCGCGCCAACGCTGATTTTCTCCGTCACAATCCTCGTCGCGCATGTTCAACTATGTTCCCCACCATGACGTTCCCCAAGGATTCTCTGCCGATTCATGCCCGCCACCGCCGCATCCGCTCGACTAGTCGCCGCCGATGCCGCGTGTTTCTGCGACGTGCAGGTTGCGTCCGTCCGTGCGCTGGTCCAGGGAAATCCCTCTAGAGATCGCCGCTCGGCTGCGACCGTATGTTTTCAACGCAGCTTTGTATCGACCCCCGCTCTCCCTCTTACATGTCGTCTCTCTTGGTCTCTCTCCACTGTAGATTTGTATTAACCCCTGCTCCATTCCTCTTGTCAATATTTTACGCTGCAGTAATCGTTATCTTCTCCTATGTGTGTCTCTTCTAAGGTTCACCATGAGGACAAACTCTTTAGACGAACAATCTTTCTTCCTATCTCTCGTGATGACACTAGTACAAATCGGTAATTTAAGCTCTTACAATCACGCACGAATCGATCGCTCCAAGTGTGTTATATCCTATCACTTACATTATAAAATTAAATCCGTGTTTGATTCTTCGACCATGATTAGACGGCAAAGTAATATCATTGGTTACAATTTTTTACCGGGTGATACATATCACACATCGCACATGATTCTAAATCTTTAACTGTGTCATAGTTTTCAAATATCACACACGGTTTATGTATCATAAATCGTGGATAATATGTATTGCCTGCTCGACAGTTCGACGCGTGTAAAACCCTCTGGTCTTCCTCCGGTGTGCCACACGTTAGCACTGATGAGCTTTATAAAATACTCATCGCCGCCGGCCTAGTGAACATAACAGGGCCACATTTACGAATCACAGAACGTACAATGTTTCGCTCGAAAAACACCGCTCGCCTTTCATGTGTGGCCCAGTGGAGCCTTGTCGTGCCCGCCATGGTGTCCAGAAACTCCTCCCCGTTTTCGGATTCCGGGAACTCATCCCCCCCCCCCCCCCCCCCCCCCACAACCCACGCACCATCCCCGTGTCGGGCGTGCGTGCCTGGTGGAGAAGAAGGGGACGAATTCCAAAAGAAATTTGGAGATGGACAAAGACGAGATGACGAAGACAACATAGGATTACTCGTTGTGTTTCACGCCATGAGTTGATTGAACGCGAGGCTGAAAAGGCTGAGTTCGAAATTGAGGAGGCCATAGCGGTTGTGCGCGAAACCAAGGAGGCCAAGGAGTATGAGGAGGACATTATTATAAATCTCATGCTAGTTAGCCGCATGTTATACTTCCATCGGTTGTTGGAGTTGTAATTAAGACCTGTGATTGTGATGATGTTTCTAACAGTTAATATATCCCCGTACAAACCGCCACCATCCATGTCTTTAAAAAGATATATGTTTCGTCCACGCTCACACCCACATGGATACCAACATTGCATCCAAAGTCCCCAACCTCGATCGTATGCGACCTTCATTTAGTTCACACCTAGATTAGTTCTTCTAATCTCCATGATGTGGCAGTGAAAAGATATTATCATAACAAGCTCAAAGAAATTCCAGACAGGATCTTTTTCTTCATGGGATTAGGAGGCTCGAGGAAATCAGCGAAATCTATAATTGGTGAGCCGATGGCAATTTAAATCCATGTCGGTGTTGAGATCAAGTTCTTTAGGGCAGCCTTGGGAGTATATTGGCCCCCATCCTGGGTTCTTTTTCGGATTCATTGCAAGCATGTACAATGTCGCTTCATTTTCCACTGTAGTTATCTCGTCGTTCCGAATTACTAAGAGCAACTCCAGTCGCGGCGCCCAAATGGGCGCCCAAAGGCCGTCCGGACGTGCCATTTGGGCGCCGTCCGGACAAGGTGCGCCATTTGGGCGCCCGCGATGCCCACTCGCGGCGTCCAAGGGGGCGCCCCAAAAGGGTTTTTTACATGAATTTCAATATTTTGTGAAAGGAAAAATCAAACATACATAAATATGTAATAGTTCAAATACAATATTTAATAGTTCAAATATATAAAATAAAGTGCAAACGTCTTCCTCTTCCTCCTCTGCCGCTGCCATGCCCCGGCGTGCCCACAAATGCGGGCGGGCGGCGGCGGGGGCGACTGGGGCGACGGGCAAAGTGGGGCGTCTGGAGCGACGATGGAAGACGGGGATAAAATCAGGCGAGAAAACGACGAGACATAGTCCGTGTCTCACTACCAGGCGTGCCCCGCGCGTCGGAGGCCGACGTGGCGTCGCGTTTCCTTCCGTCCGGGGCCGCCCCAAGCCTCCCCAAGTTGAGGGCGTGGGCTGGGCGTGCCGGACACAAAACTGGGCCGCGCCGGACCGAATTCGCGTTTGGGCGCCGCGAGTGGGGACGATTTTGTGTCCGGCACGCCCTAAAGGCGTTTGGACGGCCGTTTGGGCGCCGCGAGTGGAGATGCTCTAACACACATGCTTCCTGCAAAAGTAACACATGTTGGTTGGTGATGTTCTAGTACGCAACAACGAACGTTTTTTTTTTTGAATTTTTCAACATATATTAAACCAGCAAAGAGTACACGATTACATCGATTGCAAAAAAATACTAAAAGAGACTAGCAAATCTATGAGATCTTCAAGCCCTTTCTTCATCCATGACACAATCTTGTACTTTTCTGAAGGCAGCCGTAGAACAACGCCGAAGCCAACAAACCACAGACCTGTGAATACCACCGAAGGTTCTCCCTTTTTAATTTTGAGCCGCAATGCCAAGGCTTTGTGCACGCACGCAGCCATTAAATTAATCAAGCAACATCGGCAAGAGCACCACCACTGGTATTCCAGGGACAGATAACCGAACCACTTTGTCGACGTCGTTGGGAGCCGAGAGAACGAATCACCATTACCGAAGACGTAGTAGCCGGGATAGATATTGCGAGGACAAACCTCCTCGCGGCAACCATGAGAAACAATCCAAGATTGATATGGCGAAGCAAGATCTAAAGAACCATACCTAGACAGACTTAATCTTCCAAAGCCACCATTGACGTCGGGAAGGGTATCTCGCCGTCGAACGAAGCGTGGAAGATCACTTATTACAGACGATATCATCTCCATTAACGAAGAAGATAACGACCAAAACCAATCTCTAACATTAAGGACCTTCGAAGAGCGCCGTGCGCAGGTCCGAGGTCCCCACCCCTCTTAGTGCCAGAACGGCACCTAGAGGAGGCGAGTACCCGTCGAATCTTTGCCGACAACGACGATGAAGCTGCAGATGTCACCGGCGACGGCGGCTAGGGTTAAAACCCTAGGCCGCCACCAATCGCCTCGCGCTCGACCGTTACGCAACAACGACGTTAGATTTGCAACACCCCTGGCATCAATCAGTTTTATATTACTTTCCTCCCAAAAAATATGTTGCAAATCACCATTTTCAATCGTGTCCCTGCCTACTCAACAACAGAAAGAAGAGTAGTATATGGCTATAGTAACTTGGGTGGAACCAAGAGCGTACCTCCTCTGCTGTTCTTCGCATTGATGCCACTGTCTTCAAGAAGCAGATGAAGAATGACGTGAGATTCATCGCCGTCTCCATCCACCGCTAGCCACAGTGACACACATGCGCTTATATACCAAACCAAAATTGGGAAGCATCAACTTTGTGTCCAACACTAGTGTATTTTTTGCCTAATCTGGCCCTTTTGCCGAACTAATGACGTATCTGGCCGCTCCCGGGAACTAATTGCAAATCTGGCCCCCCGAGGTCGGCGCCAACGCAAATGGAGCCGACCTCATGAACCAGATTTGCAAATTTTGGTTGGCGCCGAACTGCACAAGTTCGGCTCCATTTGCGTTGGCGCCGACCTCAGGGGCCAGATTTGCAATTAGTTCCCGGGAGCGGCCAGATACGTCATTAGTTCGGCAAAAGGGCCAGATTTGGCAAAAAATACAACACTAGTATTCGGTAGCTAGGTCGACATATTTTGTTTTCATAGTTGTAAAAAACATATGAGTTAAACTTGGCTTACCGTTGCACGTTGTACGGTGCCACTGCCATGCAACCTACACTTCTCATCATACAGAAAATATCCAATTGTAATCAATGATATGGAATGAATAAAGGCTAACTATCCCACTTGGCATGTCGTTGAGTGATCCTTCCGGCGGTTGTTGCAATTGTAATTAAGTCGTTAGATTGTGATGATGTGGCTATTAGTTAATATCCTCGTGCAAACCCCTACCTTGATTTTTGGCAAAAATCGAATATATATAGGCATTTTTCTGATGTATATATCATTTGCAGTATTTTCTACAGTTTTGGAAAAAAACGAAGGAAAAAAAACGTAATTGGGCCAGCCACGACTTGTTGGGCCTTACTGGCCGCACGCGTTAGCCCAAAAAGAGCAGCGAGCACATCCTTTCGTTGACCTCGTGCGTGCGTGCCTCCTGCGTGCCTGGCTGCCTCGCTCGACCCCCGTTTGCTCCGTGTCCGCCGCACCCCAGTCCCCAGCGACCCAGCCGCCGCCGCTCCCCAGTTCTTGTCCGGCTCCGGCTACTCCTCTCCTCCCTCCTCTGCTCCTCCCTCACTAGCTCCCTGCCCAGCTCACTTCGTCGCCTCCCTACCAGCCCAACCCCAAGCAGGCCAGCTAGGGTTTCCCCTTTCCCGGCCGGTGGTTGGCCGGCTACCCGGCGGCGTTTTGGAGGAAAATTCATGGAGATGGACAGGAAGGGCAAAAGAAATGTTGCTGCAAAGGGGGAGGTATATTTTTTAGATTTGTGAGCAGGGGACTGATTGTGAGCTACTAAAATTTGCAAACTACTCATGTTTTGTACTGTTTTTAATTGCAGTTTTGAAGAGATTTTTTGTGCCAATTGCTAGTGGCAGTAGCTCTAGACCAAGCACTTGGGAAAGTGGAGCGAGAGATATTTAAAAGTATTGATCTTGGCGAAATTAAGGAGGATTTTCAGAAGGCAGGTAGAGTTTTACCATTGCCTGGAACTTCTAGAAGGCATTGAAGTTTCATTATTGGTACGTTTGTTGGTTCTATTTTGATTTAAATATGTTGTTGTTACCATTGTACCAAATGATTATGGTTAATCTAATATGAAGTATTAATGCGTGTAGACAATTTTAGTTTTCTTGCATCATTTTTTTCTTCCCTTTAGTGTTCGCCCGACCTCATTTTTTTTTTCGTCCTCCGCAAAGACACATGTTACATCTACGCTCTCACTCACGCATGAAAACCAACGTCGCATCCAAAGTCCCCGACCTCGATCCATGACGTCGCATCCAAATGTCACATTAAATCTTTTATCTTCATGGGATTAGGAGGCGTGAGGAAATTGGCGGAATGAAGAATCGACGAGCCGATGGAAATTGAAATCCATATTGGTTCATGGAAGGAAATGCTCAGCGCATCATGCCCAGTATGATGTGGTTAGCCGAAGACGGCTACACCTCCCATGTTGGCTTCTTTTTCGTGCTGAAGGCTATGGTGTACAACATCGCTAATGAAATATATTCAATTGTAGTTGTAGTTATCTCTCCGGCCTGAATTATTAACACAAAGGATAATTTAGTAACACACGCAGGTTGGTTCTGTGTCAGTACGTAACAGTAATGTTAGATTTGCAACACCCTTGGCATTAACCGATTTTATATTTGTTTCCTCTTAAGAAACAAGTTATTAATCTCAAGTTAAAAAGCTACTAATCCCCAATTTTAATCGTGTCCCTACCTACTCAGCAACATAAAGAAGAAGAGTTAAATTGAGTGGAACCAAGAGCGTGACTCCTCTGCCATTCTTCCCCGCATTGATGCCACTCTCCTCCAGCTCTAGAAACAGAGGAATAACATGAGATCCCTCTCCACCGCCAGCCGCAGTGAGTGACGCACACGCTCTCCCTCCCTCTACTACATTCATTCCCATTCCACTATCCTCGGTCACTCTGCCTTCACTCCACTCCAACCACCACCACCGTGATGGAGCAAGCAGCCACAATGCAGCAGCTCTAGCTCATCATCTTGGTCCTGCTCCTCGCCTGGCCTGCGTCGGCGCTCTCCCGCCACCCCATCGCCGGCGGCCACACACACTTAGACGCTCGATGTCGCCGACTCCACCGACACGCTCCCGCTCTACCAGTCCGTCGCTGCCGTCCACGAGCCCAGCCCTACAACCCCAGGCCGGCTCACCCTACACCTCCACTATCGGGACTTCCTCCCGTCGGAGCAGGGCTGCCCCCGAGCAGCGGCGCCAAGACCACACTAGCTCAACCGTCGAATCATCCCTACACAGTCATCGTCGAGGCCCACACATCTCTGCTGGACGCCACCAGATCCATGGTCGCAGGTCGACACCAGCACACATTAGGGTTAGGGCGGCGAAAGGGCCTAGAGGAGGAAGGGGGAGGCAGTAGGGAGGGGTCTAGTAAGACACAGATATGCTCCCCCAAAATTATTAACACACAGATATGCTCCCCCAAAAGAAAAATTAAGTAAGACATCTAGGTTGTTGGTGTGCGAGTATGGAACAGGTCGTTAGACTTGCAACACGCCTGACATCAACCGGTTTAATATTATAAATAAAGTTTTAAATTACCAGGTTTTCCTACTACTCTAGTACGTGTCTGTACCTACTCAGCAAACCTAAAGAAGAGTTTATGAGGAGAGTAAATTCGGTGGAGCCGACGGCGTGCCTCCTCTGCCATTCTTCTCCTTGATGCCACTGTCCTCGAGAAGCACAGGAATGACGTGAGATCCATCTCCGTCTCCACCGATCCACCGCAGAGACACACGCACCTCTCCCTCCCCTACATTCATTCCCATTCCCCTCTCTCTCAGTCACTCACTCAGCCTTCACTTCACTCCGCTCCAACCACCACCTCCTGCCCACAATGCAGCTCCCGCTCCTACTGCTCCTCTCCGTCCTGCTCGCCTGCTCGGCGCCGGCGCTCTCCCGCCACCCCGCGCCGGCTACCGAGACGCTCGACGTCGCCGCGTCCCTCTCCCGCGCCCACGCCGCCGTCTCCACCGACGCGCTCCCGCTCCAGCAGTCCCTCGCTGCAACCGACGTCGTCCATGAGCCCAGCCCAACGACGCCGGGCCGCCTCACCCTGCGGCTCCACTCCCGGGACTTCCATCCATCAGAGCAGGGCCGGCACGCGAGCTACAAGTCCCTGGTGCTCGCCCGGCTGCGCCGCGACTCGGCCCGGGCCGCCGCCGTCTCCGCCCGCGCGTCTCTGGCCGCCGACGGCCTGAAATCCTCAGACCTCCTCCCGTCCGACACCAACCCGCTCTTCTCCGCCTCCGCCGCCGACATCCAGGGCCCGGTGGTGTCCGGCGTGGGTCAGGGCAGCGGCGAGTACTTCTCGCGCATCGGCGTGGGCCGCCCGGCGCGGCAGCTCTACATGGTGCTGGACACCGGAAGCGACGTCACCTGGCTGCAGTGCCAGCCCTGCGCCGACTGCTACACGCAGTCGGACCCGGTCTACGACCCCTCCCTCTCCGCCTCCTACGCCGCCGTCGGCTGCGACTCCCCGCGCTGCCACGACCTCGACGCCGCCGCCTGCCGCAACGCCACGGGAGCGTGCCTCTACGAGGTGGCCTACGGCGACGGCTCCTACACCGTGGGCGACTTCGCGACCGAGACGCTCACGCTCGGCGACTCCGCGCCCGTCTCCGACGTCGCCATCGGGTGCGGCCACGACAACGAGGGCCTCTTCGTCGGGGCCGCCGGGCTGCTGGCGCTAGGAGGTGGACCGCTGTCCTTTCCGTCGCAGATCTCCGCCACCGCCTTCTCCTACTGCCTCGTCGACCGCGACTCGCCCTCCGCCTCCACCCTCCACTTCGGCAGCGACGCACCGGACGCGCAGTCAGCCATGGTCACGGCGCCGCTGGTCCGCAGCCCGCGGACGAACACCTTCTACTACGTGGCGCTGACGGGCATCTCCGTCGGCGGCACCCCGCTCGCCATCCCACCTTCAACCTTCGCGATGGACGAGGCCGGGTCCGGCGGCGTGATCGTGGACTCCGGCACGGCGGTCACGCGGCTCCAGTCCGCCGCCTACGCCGCGCTCCGCGACGCGTTCGTGCAGGGCACCCAGTCGCTGCCGCGCACCTCGGCCGTCTCCCTCTTCGACACCTGCTACGACCTGTCGGGCCGGACGAGCGTGCAGGTGCCGGCCGTGGCGCTAAGGTTCGAGGGCGGCGGGGAGCTGAAGCTGCCGGCCAAGAACTACCTGATCCCCGTGGACGGCGCCGGGACGTACTGCTTCGCGTTCGCGGGAACCAGCGGCGCCGTGTCCATCCTCGGAACGTGCAGCAGCAGGGCGTCCGGGTCTCCTTCGACACCGCCAAGAACACCGTCGGCTTCACCGCCAACAAGTGCTAGCCGGGAGTGATGAGCTTAGCTTGGTCGGTTGATTAGGGAGTGATTATTAGCGCGTGGTAATTAAGTCGGAATGTGGAGTGTAGCGGAGGGAGTGAGGGAGGCTTTGGGAAGAAAGGCAAAGGCGAAGGACAGCGACAAAGAGTGCCAGCCTGTTGTTCTTGTCTGAAAGACGGGTCTACTGTAACTGTGTAAGTGTACCTCTCGTCCTCGTCGTCGTCGTCGTCTAGCTCCGTCGTACGTGTTGATGAGCTCGATCGATTGCCATGGATCTCTGGAACGTCCTGGATCTCTCGTCTCTGCTAGGTCCGTACGTTGTTGAAATGCAGCTTGAACGAACTTGTTCATGTGTTCAATTACCGTATTTTTTTCATGTCTGGAAATCGAGATTTGGAAGCTTGGAAGTGCATGTGACAAAGTAACTAGTCTGGTTGTTGACGACAACCATGGGTCCCTAATTAAATGATTAAATCTGCTGGTGACCCATCGGTCTCGCATCACATGCTCTTGCTTTTGCATGCATGCATGCAAGATTGCTTTGGCCGACTTGTCGTGACCCACTTGACTAATTATCTTTATCCAAAGTGTGCTCATCTCACCTGGGTGATTATACTACTCTAGTGCCTGTTATGTGTCTAGTTAGATTCAGTCACCTGGGTTAGATTGTCTAGAGCATTTCCACTCGGTACGTCCAAATGGTTGCACAAAGTCCTTCAGGGCATGCCGGACCAAAATCGTCTCCCACTCGCGGCGCTCAAATGTGTTTTTGTCCGGCGTGGCCCATTTTTTGGTCTGGCATGTCCAGCCCGCCCTCCACTTGGGGAGTCGATGGGCTGCGCCGGACGAAACGGAGTGCGTCGCCACGTCGGCCTCCGACGCACGGGCCACGCCTGTCATTGAGACGTGAAGCTGTGCGGACGGTCAGCTGAACTAATGGCGGGCGGCGTCTCGGTTTCCCAGCCGGGCGCAGCGACACGTCGCTTCACCTCTCAGCGGCGAGGAAGCGGCTGCGCCACGGCGACGTCAATGCAGACGAGCGCGTCTTTTGAAGCGTCGCCGTAAATGGGGTGGCAGACGGGCCGGTGGCCGGAGTTAAGGCGCGCCACTGGCTCGCCTCCTGCGCCGTCGTCCGCCACCACCGGCTACCTCTACTGTCTTTGCTCCGGCTGCCGTCGGGCTCCTCTGGCTGCCGCCACTTTGGCGGGCTCCTGCCCGAACTGCTGGTGCCCGGCGTGCCACCCTACCTATTAGGCAGTGGCGGACGCAGGAAAAAATTGGAGGGTGGGCACACTTCAAAAAAAAGTTGGCAAATGACAATATAAACAACAAATTGATTCACGACGACATTGTAGATCAATACATATTTCTCAAATTTGCGTGATCCCAATGCAAAATAGTTCAAACACATAAACAATAAATAATGTCTTACATGATAACCAAATGTGGATGTATCTAGAGTTCTAGACATGTAGGTGGATAGCAAGTCAATTAAATTGGAACGGAGGGAATAAAATATAGCATAAATAGAAATTACATCATTACAATTAGAAGAAAATTGAATGAACAACACACATACTCCCTCCGTCCAACAATAACTGTCTTAGATTTGTTAAAAAGTGGATGTATCTAGACATGAAACATGTATAGATACATCCACTTTTGTGTAAATTTGAGACACTTATTTTGGGACGGAGGGAGTACAATCAATAGGTTGCTAGTTGGAGACAACAAATTGTCAATGTACACAATAGATAGCAAATTGTGATTATTTGGTTCAGTTCGGGTTGGGCAACAAATCTAGTAGCAAAAATGATGTCAATCTACTAGCAAAACAAACAACATATACAATAAATAGGCTGATAATTTCTTATACCTTGAAGACCTTCAGAGTTTTAGAAGCTCGGGGGAAGCTGATATGGGATTCTTAAAGGTAGAATCGCGTCGGCGGCCGGCGGCAAAGGAGAATCGCAGCGGCGGCCGGCGGCCCAGTGGGCAGTGGCCCTAGTCGAGGGGACGAGGGCGTCGTCCGGCGGCGGTGGTCATCCGGCGGCGGGGCCGCGGGGGAGCCCAGATCGGTGGCGGTAGAGCTGGCGGTGGGGGTCGTCCGGCGGCGGTGGATCCGGTGGTGGGGAAGCCGGCGGTGGGGGAGCCCGGGCAGCAGGCAGCAGCTAGGTCGTCTTGGTGCGCGACTGCGCGTGCGCCTCGACAGCTCGACTGGTCCTCGCGAGTTGCGAACTGCCTCACCTGTTCTTGTTCCGTCGTTCGTGCACTGAATATCTCGGGGATCGAAAAAAATTCTGAAATTCTGGGTGGGCCACGGCCCACCCTGCCCACCCGCTGCGTCCGCCAGTGCTATTAGGTCTAGGTTTTAATCTGAATGAATTATGTTAGTTTTAAATGAATTATCTTTAGTTTGAACGAAATTTCAATGAAATCTATACACTTTTGTCTTTAAATATCGAATTTAAAAAATATTTATGCGCCAGTGATTGCGCTCATAGACAAAAAAAAATGTTCGGACGGCGCCCAAATGGCTTGTCCGAAAAGACTTTGGGCAGCTTTTGACGCCGTGAGTGGAGATGCTCCTGGATAGCCACTTTACCAGGAAGTTTCTTCTCTCGACGCTGCTTCTGCTTCAGCTGGCGTGCATGGAGGAGAGGGAGAGGTGCGTTGCACGCGAGCGTCCCTTTGTTTGCACATGGCACGGTGATGGAGGGAGCAACGACAGCAAGTACACGTACACGCACCCACTGCTCTAATTGCTTTCCATTTCTGTAGTACCACCACGAGAGAGTGAGTGTGATGGGGTCACTGTGTGTGTTGAATAATTATGGTGACAGTGTGTGTATATTAAAGACTAAAGTGACGGTAAGATGGATGGATGAAATGAGGTGAGATCAGAAGAAGGAATGGGGACGTGGCCCTTGTGCGTGTAGGAGTATCTTAATTAATGAGTGTTTGGTGACGGTTACTGTGCGCATGATTGAATGCACCTGCTGGGCGCGCTCAACAGTTGCCTCCCTTTGTCCCGGCCCATCGTCCTATGAAGAAGAATCTAAGGAAAAGTCCTTGTAGCGCTAGTTGCACCCGTAACCCATTATTTGATGCCCCATTTTGGAATATTCAAAAATTATGAAATAAATCATGGACATAAATTGTGTTGTTTCTTGTGCACCACAAAGTTTTACCCAAATATATGACCATATGTGTCCTGTGCAAAAAAGAGAAAGAGCTAAGTGAATAGTACCATGTGTTATGCGCAGTATGAAAATTTGTGGGTGCACAAGACACAACACAATTTATATCCATAATTTATTTCACAATTTTTGAAGACACCGAAGTGTGGCATCCGACAATGGGGTGCGGGCGCAACTAGTTGCAAATTGTAATTTCCGGCCGATAAGTACCAAACCCAAACTCTCAATTCCTGAAATTGACACTCTAAACTTGTCAATCCCGATCTACTTTAGACCCTAAACGTGTTTGACGCACTGGGAATTCTATCAATTCTTCTGGGATTTTTTTTTTTTGATATACTTCTAGGATGATATTAAGAACCCTTTGCAACGTCTGTTTGATGATTTTATTGGTGGAAATCTTGATATAGGCAGGCTTAACTTTGGAACTATTACCTTGATCCCCAGATGTGAGGATGACATGGTAATACAAAAGTTTGGACCAATTCATCTTATGAACACTAGCCTTCAAATTATAACCAAGGGTATTATTAATAGTAGGTTTATCATGGAAGGGGTTGCTCTAACACCACAGCGATTTTCAGTAAGAAAAAAACACCAGCACAAGTAGCCACGGGCGACATTTTATACCGGCGTACTCCTACGTGCACAAGTTGCTTGGGCGTCAAATTAAGAGCGATATCGTACCCGCCGCATCTTTTGCTCCGTACGTCCGCGACCTCACCACGTGGTGCTTTTGATTATGTTTGGCATCCTTCCCTTCCAAGTTCCACCACCTCGTCGTCAAAGCATGCACGAGCATCGATGCCCAAAGTGTGGCTTGATGACTAATGAGGGCCCGGTTTTCATCAGCTGTTAAGCAAGCCCCGATAATATTCTTCTTTACGGCCAGGTTGAAAGGATCCTCGTGTCGTGTACGGATGGGAACTTCAGCTCGGCTTTCTTCTCACCACCTTTTGTCAACTCTCTGTCGTTTTCGCTTTCACCATGCGCACTTTAGCTTGGCGTGATCGCTCGCGGTTTACTAGCTTCTTTAGCTTGCATGCAGTCGGACATTGGTTTCTTTGTGCTCCAGATGACCCAACACGCACGGATAATAGTTTTTTATATTGCTATAGATTTTATATTGTAGATGCTAATAGTTTTTTTCTAAATATTTGCTCAAACTTGGCAGAGTTTGACTTTGACTAAACCTAAAACGCAAAGTAAATAAAAACGGAGAGAGTACGTACTGTCACTAGGCCCCGCCGTATTCACTCCCTTGTGAGGCATCATGGTTGCATTGCCACGAAGAAGAATCAACATCATTGTTTCCTCTTCCTCCGTGCATGGCTACCTCGCCTGCATCTGCAAGTCACGACGTCGATCGAGTATGCACATCATTTTCCTTTTTTTCTTCTAAAGACGAAGATTCTCGCATGGTTGTGGTGCCACGGGTTCTTCGCCTACACTACAAGAAAACAGCTAATCATCAGCGTGGCATTTTTGGCATCACCGGCGAGACATGCCCACGCCGGTAATCTCACGCCAGTGCTATATGTGATCACCGGCGAGTGCGTTGCCACGCCGGTGATCTGTTTGGAATCACCGGCATGTGTGTGACCACGCTAGTGACGCTTTGTGTTACCGGCGAGGCGGGACACGCCGGTGGTGTTTTTTGTCAGAATAAACAAATAAAAGCGATTACTGCATACTGAACCACAATATTCAGCGAAATTCACAGAAAAATAACATAAGTACAGATAGTTGATCTCAACGCTACAGATAGTTGATCACCTACGCTACAGATAGTTGATCTCAACGCTACAGATGGTGAAATGAGTAGTTTAACTAGACTCCATAGTAGTTTAACTAGACTCCATAGTACAGATAGTTCATCACCTACGCTACAGAAAAATAAACTTTCAAACTATTGTCGATATCAACGCTACAGATAGTTGATCACCAATGTCACATGCGCGATGTTGGAGTGGCACTTGCTTAGAGTGATGACGATAGCTTGTTCAACCTCCATAAAACGTGCCGAATGGAACTCCCTCCACGCTTGAGAGTTGAAGACAATGCGACCGTCACTGTCTGTGGTGTACGGAACGGCGGAGACCATTCCTCCCTCTCCAATGCGTACACGAAAAGTGCCGGTAGGCGGAATGGCAGCGGTTTCCGCTATCACCCTAGGTAGTTTCTGCAAGAACATGAAACAAGAAAACAACTAAGTCACACATGCCCACAAGAACAACATAGTATAGGAAGATGTGAAAATTTAGAAACATATGTACCATGAGATTTCCCTTGAGATTAGTGCGCGTGAGACGCTGCACAAAAGGCACTCCATGGTAGCTATCTCGGGGAGGTAGTCTTTGAAGAAGACGTTCCTGCTCACGGTCAGTCAGACTGACTATTTGGGCGATGACGACATCCTTCAATGGGTTGTCCTCCTTGTCACTCTCCTCCAAACGCTCCCACTCAGTAGTCTCCTTACTAACACTAGTACAGAACGACACATCGGAAACGGGCCAAAAATCCCTTCGGCAACGGCAAAAGGGTCCGTGTCCCCGATCCCGTTACTGATGTGAAGGCCCTCATCGGTAACGGAGGCGAAAAACCGTCGCTGATGAGGCGTCGGTTTGGCAACGGTTGTGCACAACCTCCGTTTCTGATGTGTCTGAACATCAGTAACGGAGATTCTGTTTCTGCTCGTTTGCATTGAGGTTTCTTCATAACCCTAGAGCAGGAATAGATTTGGCACTGGACATTTAAAATTTCACAGCAGAAGCACAAAAAGGTTAACAAATTCATTCATTCATAAGGTATAACAAATGTCACCGATACATTGCATCACAAGACAACCAATTACTTATCTTCATTGTCATGCCTCTCTAAATCTATCATTGACATGTCTAGCTAAATCTATCTATGTCATGCCTCTCTAAATCTATCATTGACATGCCTAGCTAAATCTATCTATGTCATGCCTCTCTAAACTTATCCTTGTCATTTCCAACTTAATTTATCTTCATGACTTGC
Source organism: Poa pratensis (assembly GCA_947311845.1). Lineage (NCBI taxonomy): Eukaryota > Viridiplantae > Streptophyta > Magnoliopsida > Poales > Poaceae > Poa > Poa pratensis. The sequence goes on from CAMZMU010000106.1 coordinate 36,307,823, forward strand.
TGTTAGAGTTCATGAATTCAATCTTCATCTTGGATGGTGTCGCCAAAATATAATCAACTCGCCGCTTTGTCCCCGACCTTGTATTTAGCTCATTTAAATGAGCTAAACGGATCAGCACCATGCTCTGCACATAGTGCAATAAGCGAGTGCTGATGTACTGAAGGTGCCTCTTTTGTAAAGTGGTCACTGAAATGCAAAGAGAGAATATATGACTCCATGTTAGCTCACTATACATCTAGCATAAAGGACATACAACACAAAAGGATGCATAAGACAGAATAACAAACTTACAAATCCATTGCATAGTTGTTGTGTACCAACAATTATGCCGGACGACAAGCGCACCTTGGCTAAGGACCCGGCTTTTTATACAGTGTCACCGAAATGTACATCTGTTTTGCAAAGGAGATAGTCAGCCATGAGTTTCATACACTACCGATTTGTGCTAATTATGTTCTTTTCGAGCGACACTACGTAGTCGTCCTCAGTGGCGGAGCTAGAACATATTGAACCAGGATGCACACATGTTACCACAATACATTTAAAACAATTTTTAGGGGTGCATATGTGATGAAAAATTGCTAATTTACAAAGAAAAATTCCTTCTCCCGGTGTCCTGTGCACCCGGCTGGCTCAAGGTGGATCCGCCAGTGGTCGTCCTCATCGTCCTCGGATGTATTACAACCCTAGTTCTAGTTCTGTTCATGGTGTCCTATGGAAGAAAACCTAAGCAGAACAATGACAACAACCCTAGTTCGTCGGCACGACGGCCGGTCACAAATAGATGTATTACCTTTGGATCTGGCGGCGGGAATACATAGTCGTCCTCGTCGTCCTCGGATCGACACGCCATGCGCCCTCCAGCTACAGATCAGGCGACGAGATCTGTCCGGGTGGAGCAAAGAACGGGTACGCGCTGCCACGGTCGGAGGAGAGGAAGATGCGCGCCGACACGGTCGGAGGAGAAGAAGATGCGCGCCGCCACGGTCGGAGGGAGGGAGATGCGCGCCGCCACGGTCGGAGGAGAGGAAGATGCGCGCCGCCACGGTCGGAGGAAGGGAGATGCGCGCCGCCACGGTCGGAGGAAGGGAGATGCGCGCCGCCACGGTCGGAGGAAGGGAGATGCGCGCCGCCACGGTCGGAGGGAGGGAGATGCGCGCCGCCACGGTGGAGCTAAGATCTGGTGCTGCGTGGAGGCGCCGCCACACTTTGAGAGTGAGGCTGAGAGTGAACGATAGAGTTTAGGGTTGTGTGAAGGGCGCATTTATAGGTAGAACATCGGAAACGGAGGGTATAAACAACCGTTTCCTTTGATTTTTTCACTGACACACTGGGCTTATACTGATCTCTACTAGTATTGAAGTTGAAGAACATAAAAATAAATAACTATAACTACTCCTCGGCCTCCGCCTTCTCCTGCTCGTATGCGAGGAGAGCCGCGTAGTCGTCCGTGTCGTCGCGCGGCTCCTCGCCGACGATGTCATCGCCGCCCGTGCGCCCCTCCCACATCTTGTCGTCGTCGTAGGCAGGATCGTCGCGCAGCTCCGGCGGGAGGAGGAGCCGGCGGCTCTGAAGCAGCTCAACTCTTTCTGGCGGCATAGGCACCGACGCGCGGTTGAGGTGCCAGCCACCGGGTAGCCGAACCTTTGACCATGGATCTTGGCCTCCTATATTGCCAGTGCCGCTCCGCGACGGCCTGCCCGACGATGACGCGGTTCCATCCAGGCGACCGCGGGCGAGCGTCTCTCCGCCGCGGCGAGCGGCTGCGGTCGCGGGCGCCCGAGGATCCCGCGTCCTCTTCCGGCGGCATAGGCACCCTCCTGTGGTTGACGCGCCAGCCAGCGGGGAGGCTAACATTTGACCAGGGCACTGGCCTCCTATATTGCCAGTGCCTCTGCGCGACGGCCTCCGGCACGACGACGCGGTTCCAATTCAGCGAAAGCGGGAAACTGCTGCAGCGAACGCCCGAGGAGTTGCTATGAGTATCCATGGCTGCGGCGAAGTGGCGTACTGAGATAACAGGGAGATCGTGGGTTTTTAAGGAGTAGTGGGCGGTGCCGCGGCGTCACTACGCCACTACGCCATAGCAGTTACTCCGCTCGCATCGAATTCCAAGAAGATGGAACGTGTCCACATTGCACACGGACACACAAAAGTCTCCGTTGCTATAGAGGCACATATCGGAAACGGAGCCAGAATTAAGACCGTTGCCAATACTATGGGTAACGGAGTTAATAGTTTCTCCGTTACCTATGTTGACGGGCCAGCCACGGCCCAGGTCAGATTTGTACGCACTGGCCGCGCGGAAAGCGCGATTCTCCGTCGCCTAACGCCTGCCGTTTCCATAGAGGGGTATCCGATGTGTCGTTCTGTACTAGTGTAAAGTAGACAAGCTTGATCCGAGGTTGTGGTCCAACCATACTAAAATGGAGGAAATCACCTCGGCTCAGCTTGTTCGTGGCAATGAGCTCGTCCAAACGGTGCCCCCAGAAGAAAGTCTTGTTCTTTTCTTTCTTGACACGTATCTTGTACATAGTTTCGTGAACATCAAAGTTGACGGTGTTTCCGACTAGCTCGTTAAACTGAAGCCGTATATTGCACGGTACAACCTACGAAACAAAACAAAAAGGAAATGATGTTAGATAGATAGTTACAAAAAAACATGACTCAGAAATGTGTAGAAAACAAAAGATTATCCATACCAGCATAACCATCGTAGACTGACCGCCCTGCAGCTGAATCATGAACCTGGATCCTGTGTAAATCCCCTCTCGACAAGCGGAGTAGCATACTTGACACGCCATAGTTCTCTACGTACAAATGCACTATTACATTATAAAGTTTCATGTCAATCTCTACGTACAAATGCACTAGCTTGAATAGTTCATACATAGTTCTCATAAAACAACTATCTAAAGTTCATACATAGTTCTCATAAAATAACATACAACTATCTAAAGCATCTAAAACATACATTGAAACAAACATACAACTATCTAAAGAATTTAAATGCAACAACAAATGCGATCAAAATCGCAACTAAGGTAAAAAGTGATCCAACAGCATAATGATACCAAGCCTCTTTATCAATGGCATATTTTCTAATCTTTCTAATCTTCAAGTGCATTACATCCATCTAGATCTTGTGATCATACACGACATCGGCAACATACAACTCCAATTTCATCTTCTCTTCTTCAATTCTTTTCAATTTTTCTTTCAAGTCATCATTTTCTTGTTCAACTAAATTTAACCTCTCGACAAGAGGGTCGATTGGCATTTCCGGTTCCACTACCTCCTAGATAAAAATATGTATGTCAAGGTTGGTCGGCGTAATTAATTGTCTTAAACACGAAATAAAACAGATAGTTGTACAAGATAATATACCACATCCGAATCATAAACCGGACGAGGGCCGACAGGGACGGATATCAAAACCATGACACTATATATAACAAAACAATCATAAAAGTATACAAGCAATTATCTAAATGGATCAAACAAGTAAGAAAATTTTGGAAAAAAAATGAACAAGAGGCTCACCAAGGTGGGTGCCGGTAACGGGGACAGGACGGGCGACGGCGAGGACGGGCGATGGCGAGCGCGGCGAGGACGGGGACGGGGACGGAGATGGCGCGGGCGGGCGACGGCGACGGAGATGGCGCGGGCGGCGAGGACGGGGACGGGGACGGGCGACGGCGAGCGCGGCGAGGACGGGCATCGGAGATGGCACTGGCGGCGAGGATGGGGACGGGTGGGTGGCAGCGGGGGTGGGTGGCGACGGGAGATGCGGGAGTGTGAGGGTTGTGTGGTGTGTGTGTGGGGTGGATCTGAGATCTAAAACTTAGGTCACCATTTTGATTGTGTTGAAAAAAAATCACTAAACTGACAATTTTTCGAAAGTACTTGTTTAATTGACCATTAATATAAATCGATTGAGATACTAGTACACAATAAAAATAAAAATATTACATATACTACACATCTAAATTACATTTCACCGCTTGCCCTTACTTAGCCTAATATGCGCTCGTTTAAGAGGCACGAAGTCATCATCACTATCAGCAACGACGGCCTTCCTCGATCCTCCAATGACACCCTTGCGCGCACTTGAGTCTGATCTCTGCTCGTTTAGAAGGCATGAAGTCATCATCACTGTTGTCATCAGCGACACGACTGCCTTCTTCGATGATACTCCAACGACACCCTTGGACTTGGGTCTGAACTCTTCTCGTTTAGAAGGCATGAAGTCATCGTCGCTGCTGTCATCAGCCATGACCGACTTCGATGATCTTTGTGCCTTCGATGATCCAGCACTCCAGGTTTTGCGTCCGATCTTTACTCCAAGAGCCTTCTTTGTTTTGTCAGCGTAGCATGTCGTCGTGGGACGCCCCTTGGGTGCTTTACCCCATAGTATCAACATCCACAAGAAGTCAGGGATCTCTCTGTTCATTAACTCTGCGTTTTGAGGGTAATGCTACACAGTAAAATAAGATAATTAAGCACAACTCAAGAACTATATATAAATAAGACACTACACCTTATATTAATTACGTAACGGAATTTAAAATTACCTTTATGTGCAATGCATATTCCTGAGGCAAAAAAAATATGTTTTTTGACTCAGGGTTGATAGGCAAGTTACGAAGGCCCGCCTCGATGATTTTGAGTTCAGTCACTCTATGCCACCTTCTACGCAACCTCAAAAGTTCTTGGCGTATTTCCTCTGGATTTCTCTCTGGGAGCCCATCTTTTTTAAAGTATTTATTTAACTCATTGAGGTGGCTATTGCTACTAATTAATTCATCGAATGGCACAGGTGGAGTCCCTTTCCACTTATCACCCTTCATCATTTTTACAGCACTATACACTACCAAATGAGACATAATACCGGTAAAATCATGATCACAAGGAGGACCCGACATGTGCCAAACCAACTACGCATGAACAACGCCTAAAATAACTCTAGCTAAGATCTCTAGCTAAGCTACCCAAAACCAACTTAGATGCAATATATCCAACAGGGTAAGGGTCCTATATATAGAGAGAGACGAGGGAGTGTGGGTGTTGGAGTGTCCAGAATAGAAACGTCTATGTTACCGGCCGGTGGATGTCCAACACGCCGGTGATTACAATTCAAATACCGGCGTGTTTTTATATGACAAGCCGGTGATTCCATAGGATACCACAGGCCCTCCCTAGACAATATGATTACCGGCGTACAGACCACGACCCACGCCAGTAACTACGCGGTACAATACCGGCGTGCGTAGTACTTTCCACGCCGGTGATAGTTTCCTCCGTGGTTGGTTCCTTGGGCCCACATATCACCGGCGTGGGGCGTGGAAATATTTCCTCGCCGGTGATTAGTTGCGGAATTTGGCCCCAACAGATCACCGGCGTGGGATTTAGGTTGCCCGCCGGTGATTAGAAGCCGGCTATTAGCCCTTTCCTTGTAGTGTACCTAGAATCATCCTCAACCAATATATGTTCTGTAAGTTAATCCATTCTCTTTTTGTTATCCTCGCTCCATGCCCTATACAGAGCAAGCCGATTCTGTGAACTGTGTCTATTACATATTCCTTGCAAGCGAGAAAATGTGTTCGACATAGTTGTACATTTCCTTTTCTTGTTTGGACTGTGGGGTCAAGTCGAGATTTGCTCATTTTTTTTGCAAAATTTGAATAAAAACATGATTTTCATTAAAATTTGTTCACATTACAAAAAAATATTAAACAAACACTTAAATGGTGCCACACACTGATGCATGTTGTACGGTGGCCACACACCTAATGTGGTAATTAGGGATATCGTTCCCTATCCATCGTATTAATAGATGCCAAACTCCCGATATGTCACATTGTTCAATGATCGTTGCAACGGTTAATGCACATGTAGTTAAACTACTCCCTCCGTCCGATAATAACTGTCTCAAGTTTGTCAAAAAGTGGATGTATCCGTACATGTTTCATGTCTAGATACATCCATTTTTTGGCAAACTTGAGACAGTTATTATTGGACGGAGGGAGTATTAGATTGTGAGGACGTGTGGCTAGTAGTCAATATCCCTATCAAACTTTCCACCGACCATGTCTTTATAAAGTCACATGTTTCGTATATGCACACACTCACACTTGAATGAGAACGTTGCGTTCAATGTTCCCAACCTCATATGCATGCTAGTCTCATGGAGTTTAAACCTTGTTTGGTTCTTGTGATCTTCATGATGGTCCAATCAGGAAATTGTACATCACGAGAAGTTAGGAAAACCACATGGAATTTTTTTTCCATAGGATTAGGAGGCACGAGGAAATTTGGGGAATTCAAGAACAGACGAGCCGTCGGCTATGTTAACCCATACTGGCACAATGATAAATCTCATGCGAGCAACCTGTTTAGCATAATCTCGTTAGATGGCTGCACCCCGCGTGTTGGCTTCTTTTCGTGGCAGTTCCAAGAGTGTATGATGTCACTGATAAAGTTGTATGGGCGGCGCTAGGCTAGGCATAGGTCGACCTGCAAAAGGAGTTTGCTGTAAAAAAAACTTGAACTTAGTTCATGTGGAAGTGCATGTGCCAAAGTAGTCTGGTTGTTGACAACATGAAAAAATCGGGGTGTTTGTTACTCCCTCCGTCCACAAATAACTATCTTAGATTTGTCAAAAGGTGGATGTATCTAGGCTTAAAACATGTATAGATACATCAACTTTTGTACAAATTTGAGACACTTATTTTGGGACGGAGGGAGTATTTTCGTTTCTCCGTTTCGGTCGTTCTGTAGGACATCTGTAAGAGCAAGTCCAGCAGTTCCCCTATAGCCACCCCGATACGAGACATAGGGGAGAGAGGAGGAAAAACACCACTCCAGCAGTTCCCCTAAACGTCTCCCCTATAATCGGGTTCCCCTACCCAGGGCTCGTTCTCCCCTATGTATTGGGGAGAGAGGAGGAGTCCCCTATATGTCTAAAACAACAATCAATCTGATAATTACTCCCGAATTTTTCTCTCCTCCTCTAAAACAAGTAATCAGTCTGATAATTACTCCCTAATTTTTCTCCCCTCTACTTTGCTGCAATTTTGATACTGCATGCCTTGTACTGATTGCCGCTAGCTGATGCTACTTTGTTGCAATTTTGCTAGTGCTATCTGTACTGGTACCGCTATATTTGTGTTGAATAAATTGTTGCTTCTTGTTTCGAATTATGGCACTTATAGAAATAACCGTTACGAAGTTAGTTGCCAAATATTGTTAAAATATAGGTGAATGTGATATAGGGGAAAGATTATTGGGAAACTGCTGGAGATGAAAAAAATATAGGGGAGGAATCTTATTGGGGAGTCCCCTACATGAAGATATAGGGGAGATTTTATTGGGGAGCTGCTCGACTTGCTCTAAGACCTTTGCCACTTCCGTGGCTTTCTCTCTTCTAATTTTACATGCAAGGCTGTTGCATGGTTGGAAAAAGAAGAAAAAAAATCTGCTGGTGACGGATCGGTTTCGCATCACGTGCTCTTGCTTTCGCATGCATGCAAGATGATGCTGACCGCGACTGCTTTGGGAGTGTGATCGATGCACTGCTAGCTGACTTGTCGCCACCCACTTGTTTAAATTTATCATCTTCCTTTCTCCAAAGTGTGCTCACCTGGGTAATTATACTACTCCTAAATTCCTAATCCCATGTGATGTGTAATCAGATATAGTAGTAGGAGTAGTCATTCAGGAAGACGCAAGTCATTTGTGTAGTCAGATTGTTTAGTTTCTCCTATCAACGCTGCATGCGGCATGGCGTAGGAAGGAGGGAGAGGTGCGTTGCACGCGAGCGTTCCTTGTTACTCACTCTGTTTTATAATATAAGATGTTTTTACCTTTTATCCACATGCACATGCACATGCACATAAATGTATGTAGACATATTTTTGTGTGCATATTCACTTATTTTAGTGTACATGTAGACAACATGTCTAGCACCTAAAATATCTTATAGTATTAAAAAAGGAGGATTGCCGACATCGTTGATGCTCACGGGGTCGAGCTTGCCGACGTCGTCGCTGCTTACGAGAGGAAGATGGATGCAATGCGCGTCAAGCTTAAAAAGATTAGAAAATATGTCATTAGTCAAGAGGCTTGGTATCATTATGCTGTTGGTTCAATAGTTACCTTAGTTGCGATTTTGATCGCATTTGTTGTTGGATTTAAATTTTTTAGATAGTTGTATGTTAGTTTCAATTAATGTATGTTTCATTAGAACAATGTATTACATTTGGGCAGTACTCTACTTTGGTTTTAATGTGATGAAGTTGTATTAATTAATTTGGTCAGTATTATATATTCATGATGTAGTGTAATGGTTTTTGATATATTTATATAATGCAGATGAGCCGGCAATGGATGTACAGTGACCGACGCAGTCTCGAGTTTATCAATGGCATGCATAGTTTTCTCCGTGTGGCTAATGAAAACAAGCCGTCGAGCTGGCTGACTCAATCTTCTTTGATCATTTTGTAGCTACGAAACACGTAGCGGGCGCCGGTATTAGTGAAAAATGAACCGCACATAGGCGGCCACGGCCTCGGCTCCTTTCGCGGTGGAGCTGACATCAGGTGGAGCTGCCTGCTCCTTTCGCGGCCTCGGCCGCCGCCAAGGCCTCCCGGTGTCGTTTGCGCCTCGCCGCGCGCTTCTTGGACTCTTCGGCGCGGCGCATTTGCTTCATCTCCTCCTCCACTGCAGCGTCGGCACAGGCACGCGCGGCGGACATGAACGCGGCCGCCCTCTGCGCGTTCAGCTGCATGTGGGCTGCATCCACCGCCTCCTCCTCGGTGATGTGAGCAGGGCCGCCCACGCCAATGGGAGGCTCCGGCGGCGCGACATCCCCCGCGACACCGGCCGCCGCGACAGCAGCCGCCGCGACACCGGCGGCGTACTCTTCTTCGTCGCTGTCGGCGCAGTCCGCGAACGCCGCCTCCACCGCACTCCTCTGGGCGTCCGTCAGGCGCGGACGCGGTGGCTGGGGAATCATGCCGGCCCATGCTGGGCTGGTCGCCATCCGGCGCGAGAAGCTGCCGCGATAGCGCCCGCGCGCGCTCATACGTGCTCGCTCGACCTCGTCCACCAGATGCTGCGGCGGCGGCGGCGGCGGATCCATTCCGGCGCGTGGATCTGAGCTTGGAGATGGTGGCCGCCGTGGCTAGGGTTTGGCCGGCCGGCGCGATTGGGGAGGAGTGCCCTAGGGTTTGGCCGGCCGGCGCGATTTATACAGCTCCACCGCCCACAGTTATTACGGGTAGGTGGCCGTTGGGGTCGATGACACGCGGGGCCAGGGCGGACACGGGGAGGATGCAGGAACGGTCCGCTCGCGTCCGGGCCCGACGCATCGGTGACCCAAATTTGGGCCAGAAATGCGTCGCGGCGGACCAAAAAAACGGACCGCGTTCCGTTTGCGTCGCCCCGTTGGGCCGTGTTTTTGCTCCCGCGGACAGGGACGGACGCGCGCAGACTCGATGGGTCGCCCCGTTGGAGTCATCCTAACGCTTCTAATCGTACAAGAAAAATGTGTCATGCCGGTTAGCAGGGATATCGTTCCCTATCCATCGCATTAAAAAGAACCTAACCGCCTTATATGGCACACTATTCAATGAGCGTTGCAACAGGTACGACACCTATAGTTAAACCATTGGATTGTGATGACCAGGTTGGAGCCAATATCCCCATGCAAATTCTCACCGACCATGTCTTTATAAAGATACACTAGATCATGTAGGCGCGTGTTGCCGCGCCCGTCTATTATTACAGTAGAATGTCAGGAATTGACCAAAATATATTTTAAATTTAACTAAGAAATTTGGTACATTTAAATTAAGGTAACAACTGGAAGTGTACTTTAAGTATATATATTACAATTATGAAGTATCTTGGCCGTTATTCTTTTAACTACATTTATTATTACATATAAGCGAAAAATGAACACTTGTTACCACACCCGTCTAACCGTAAGATAAAATGGTAGAAAATAATAAAATCAAAATACCTCAAAGGGTGCTTTGCTAGCAGAACAAATAGAGATGCTTCAGGAAAAAGAAATTATCAGTCAAATAGTTGTGTTCTCAACAATGAAAAGTAGACCTCGTGAGTGGATTCCTGGTTATACTTTTGAAATTCTTAAAGATTTGCTAGTAGTAATTCGATGACATAAGAACATGTTCCTATTGATTGTGTCAGCATTATTCGCGGTAAAAATATATTAAATGCTGGTATGAATACCTAACATGCCATTAACTTAGTCACACTTTATGCATGAAAAGAACAATTGATGTAAAAAACAAACCTTAAAACTTGAATTGCAATATTTTTTCAATTTTAGGAAATCTCACTATTCAAATTTTCAGGTATGATGTAAACTCAAGCCAATGGTTCAATTTAACTCCATGTCAATACGTAATATTACAACAAAACATATAGGCAATATATGATGTACATCTGGTGGATCATGTTATTTACAAAATTAAGGAGCTTTGTCTCATCAAAACTCCGATCAAAGAAATCCTTTTCGTTTTAAGGCAAACACCCATTCCAGTGCAAAGATCGCGTGCCTGTACAACCCCGTTGAATGCAGCTGAACCAACTGAATTGACCACAAAAGGAAATGCTTTGTTTCTTCAAGCCAGTCCTGGAGGACAAACCTATCATATGAGCATATGAGTACATTCAAATAAATATCAAGCAGCATAAATAAACATAAAAGGTATTGGATAGTGAACTGTTCTTCCGGTGGAAAATTCTCAGCTCAAGTTCCTCATTTCTTGATGAAAAACAGAGCTTGCAATATCGAAATCCGTTATGGACCATCACTACTATATATATAAAAGCTTGAAGAGCCGCGGCACTGTAGCGTGCAAAGTAGCTACAGTAGCTACAGTGTCTTCGCTACAGTTTTTTTTTTGTGCAGATTTTTTTTAAAAAAAAATTCCCGTTCTCCGAAAATTATATACATGAAATATATGCGTGCCGACGAGTAGGTTTCATTCCCGTGATCGGTTTTGAGTTTGATCGAGTCTAGCTCCTGAATTTCGGATCCAGATACGCACAAACATTTGACAAATTTTGTCAAATTTGCCGCACTCGGTCATTCTTTTAAATTTTCATTTCACAAGTAGATGTATATCACCCTACACAAATCGGCCCTCGGAATAAAACTTTCTGCAAAAAAGACCCCGATCGCCACTTTTTCGCAGAAAAGGACTTACGTTTTCCTAAAAATTATAAATCGGCCTCCCGGCCAAAAATATAAATTGGCCCTCCAGAATAAAACTTTTTGAAAAAAAGTCCCGCTCGCCACTTTTTGCAGAAAAGCCCACGTGTTTTCCAAAACCGGCCTCCCGGAATAAAAACGCGTGGTTCTTTTACGCAACTGTCTTTGCGTTCTCCAGATATTACAAACTAACTACTATCCTACTATATATAATGGCGCGAAGCGTCCGAGCACTGTAGCTACTGTAACAGTATGTTTTAAACTTTTTATATCAACGGACATAAATATATACATTTCTCTTCAAACTTCAAATTCGTTGCATTTTATACCGTGCAAAAAAGACAAATTCTGACAGATTTCAAAATTTCATTAATCTTCAAAATTAGTTAACCAAAAAAAGGATATTTTTAAACGGTACCAAATAATGATTTTCACCAAGCAAATTTACTACAGTGTAACAGTAGAAACAGTAGCTCTACAGTGTTACTATAGCATGCTAAAGCAGTCGGTTTTTTTTTTCCCAAAACCACAAGAAAAATTATACATGAAAAATTTACGCGTCGACGAGTAGGTTCCATTCCCATGATCGGTTTCGAGTTTGGTCGACTCTAACTCATTAATTTGTGATACAGATTCGCACAAATATTCGTCGAGTTTTGTCCAATTCGTCGCACTCGGTCACCCGTTTGAATTTTCTTTTCACAAATAGATGGATATCACCTTCCCAAACAACTTTCGTGTTTTAACCTTATTATTTTGACAAACATATAGATATGCACTTTGCTCGCCGCTTTTTCGCAGTAAACCCCTACCGTTTTCCAAAAAACCATACTACTATATATAATAGCCGGACGGATTCGCGGCCTCTCACGCGCCCGGGCCCCGGACGAGAAAAATATAACAAACATATCAACACGAACACAAAAATAAACATTGCCTATTTATGGCATATGATCAAATTCCAACATTTGAATATTTTAAAATTTTAGATGCATTTCACATCTTAACATTCAAAAAACATAAAGAAGAAATCACATACGAATAACTTCTCACTATTAACAATTTTAAATTCTAACAATTTACAAATGTAATTTTTTTTTAAAAAAAATCGATACATTAAAATCTGAACAACTTTTGAATGTGGATATTCTGAAATTTAAATTTTTTACTCCACGATATTTACAAATGTGACAAGTATGTCAACATGAACACAAAAAAGAAAAATTGCTCACTACTTATGTCATATGATCAAATTTCAAAATTGAATACTTCAAAATTTTGAATGCCTTCCAAAACTAAGCATTTCATAAACATAAATAAAATTCAAATATGTATAACTCCCCAATTTTAACAAATTTTCAAAATCGATCAATTTATAAATGGTAACTTTTTCCCAGTTCCAACAGATCTAAGTCTGAACAACTTTAGAGTGCGGACATTTTCAAATTTGAATTTTTTCACACCACGGTATTTCTTCTTCTAAACTATTTCTAAAATATGCACAATTTTTAACCATAAACTTTCTTTGCATTTCAATAATTTCCAAATCTGCACGATTTTTAAATGTACACAAATTAAAATTTTAATTTTACCACACGTGCACGGCACACAAAGTTGAATATTTCAAAAAATTAAATGCCTCTAAAATCTAACCATTTTGTAAACATAAAAAAAATCTAAATAATTTCCCAGTTTGAACAATTTTCAAAATCTAAGCAATTTTTAAACGTAAACTTTCTTTGCATTCCAATAATTTCAACTCTTCAAAAAATTTAAATGTCAGCATTTCAACATTTGAATTTTTACCACACATACGCGGCATACGCCGCGCTAAGTTACCTAGTAAGTAGTAATATTTTGAACATTTGTATCTGCTGACCATAAGTCCTCCATCTCATAAACATCTTCAGGATTACCATTCTAAGGAAAAGGATGCACGCTTTAACTATTCTCTAGAAATTCTTTGTCATCGACAGTTCTCATCTGTCAAGATGTCAATATCTAGTTCAATATTTACTTTGAAGTCATGGTCAAACCTGCAGTCTGAGAAGAGATAAGTAAAGTTAATGGAACCACTTAAGTCCAGAAGCAAAACATTTTTTGACTTCATATGCGAATAACGAATTTTGGAATTACAAAGACATGCAAATCTGGAGCAGCTAGAAAAACTACATCAAGTTAACCTGCAAAATTACATAATTCGAGTTTGTTATGGGTTCGTAATGCAAGCCTACACCAATGTTCTGGGATTGCGACAGTCTGGCTCTAGTACAAAATATAGTCTGGATCCCTTGACAAAGTGAATCCTTTTGAGGTTGTTAGAGAATACTGCTAAACACGATAAATGATGCCAAGGAATATGAAATAGTCCAGAAGTACTTACTGTTATGTTAAGAGCATATGTGTCTTAGCCAAGTAAGGACTGAGCATCTGAAGCGCTTTCACCAGCGCACTCAGATCAAAGTTCTGGTCATCTCCACTCCTGTAATCCACTAATGGGCCACTCGTGAGCGTGGGATCATCCGCATTGCGTCTGAAGTGAAGCACATTTGCACCATACTCCTCAAACAGGTTCGTCAGGTCATCCATAATCTGATACCTCCCATACACAGCAGACCAAGAATCCATCAAGCTCCTGACCATTCTTCTCCCTCAAAACCCCAGAATCTGCATTGTCCTTGCTACGTTTGTGCCGCAGGATGCTGTCATCGCCAATGTCGCAGGTTTTAATCTGCCATCGGGCGTCAAGGCCAACAATGATTTTTTTCCTCTTCATCGCCGTTGCCTATCTTATCACTCTCATGCCATGCCGAAACAGAACCACCAAAATGGATTGAGCAGCCCATATCTCCGGGGCGAAACAACCAAACCGAAACAGAACCACCAAAATTCAGATCAGAAATAGAGCAAAGGCATATACACATAATTATTAATGGGCCTATCGGTCACGAACGGAGATGAGATTTACAGCATCGATCGTCACACGCCTCCGCTCTCGGCAGGCTGCGCGAGCCGAGGCGGGTTTAACAAATTGCGGAAGCAAACGGTACCTGAAGGCATGGAGTTCATGCTGAGGAAACTGTTGGAAGAGGAGCTGGAACCAGGGTTCGCGGGCATGCCCTCGAAGTCGGCGTAGGAGGTGGCCGGCCACAACCGGCCACAACAGCAGGAGAGGAGGGTCATCGGAGTGTAAGGAAGAGAATCTTGCCAAGACATGCATAACCTTTCACAAGCCTGTCAAATGCAGCAAGATTGTTATATAAATTAAAAATGATCTTTAAGTAACACTTTCAGAACTTTGAATCAGACCTGCCACGTGTAAAACTAACTGATAATTTTGCTTTTTAATCATCCTTTGGCAATGTTTGCTGCCTGGTTATTCCTTAATTTTTATATCTTAGTCTCTAACTACATGTGCATTTTGCTACCAAAGAACTGAAACTGCAGAATATTGAAGTTTGATTGCTCACATCCATGGAGAGTTTACAAATCAGAAGACAATATTACTTTATAAAGAACATATGATCATAAATGTTCTCCAAGATTGTAGGCAGCCTAAAGGTATAATAAGTGAACAAGTATCCCAATAGAAAGGAAGTGCTTAATAATAAAGTAATAAACAAATTAGTCTTCTAAATATTTCCAAACCATAACATAAGTAGTACTAATAACCCACCACTTTAAAGAGTGCATTTCAGCATAAACTGAACTGTGTTCAGTGTTCATCTGAATATAACTCACGCACTGCTTTAAATCACAGCATTTTGGAATCAAAGATTTGGCTCCATGTGAGCATACCTTTATGCACAATAGTACTCCCTAGTACATATACCTGCAAGTTTGTAGTTGAATCTCAATTCTGCAGCAACCCCATGGTCTAAGCCGGTTAACTGCTGGTTGGTCAGCCGCTCCAGCAGTCCAGCTTGCTTGTCGCTTCCATGAAACATACACTCCATCATAAGCCAATAGACGAAGCCACAGATCGGAACCTCATCGACGAGCTGAGGATCGACCACTCATGTCGTATTAGGATGGACGCACCCTCCGGCCAGTCCCCTCTTCTCCGACGAGGAGGAGGACGCGGATGTAGCCCCACCGCCGATGACCCTGAGGCCGACGTCTCCTGACATAATAATAATCTTCGACGACGAGCAGTAGGTGTAGTTCGTACATCGTAGTAGAAGATGATGAACGTGCTAGTATGTAGTTTGTAAAATATTGCGAATTTACAATTAATCTAAGTTGTCCGGTGTTGTAGTTATTTGAGATATCAAAACGAGGGTGGTGGTTGAAGAAACCATTGTTTAGAGAATGTCCGGAACGTGTACACAGACAAATGGAGTCCAATCAGCCGTATATGATCTGATTAACAGCACAGCGATTTTAGTAATAAAAAAAAGAAATAACACCAGCACCGGTAGCCCGGGTGCATTTTATAACGTACCCGTACATCCGGCGACCCCACCACGTGGCGTTGCCTCCCACCTCTACTCTTCGTGGCTGCTCTCGATTTTGTTTGGCATCTTTCCCTTCCACCACCTCGTAGTTCAAAGCATGCACGACCACCCAGGCTCAAGGAATGGCTTGATGAGGCCCAGTTTTCATCAGCGGTTAAGCAAGCCCCGGTAATCTTCTTTACTTTACGGCCAGGTTTGACGGACCGGCTCAAAAGGATTCTTATGTCGCGTACGGACATGTGGAAACTTTTTTTTTAACCTCGGCAATGCCTTTGATTGATAAATTCAAAAAGAGTTGGACAGTTTATGAGGGAAACCGGCCGAAAACCGTACAACACAACGCACCACACCGGTCCCAAGGCCACGCCCCAGAAAACGAGTCGACGACTATATCGCCCTAGCGAAACCATAGCCGACACCCAACACGGCGGAGACGATCTCAACGCAAGACGAAATACGGAGCCGCCGCTCCGACATCCACACCGGACCGATTGCCGCGCCCCAAAACGAGTCGACGACCATGTCACCCTAGCGACCATAGCCGACACCCAATATGGCGGAGACGATCTCAACGCAAGACGAAATCCGGAGCCGCGGCTCCGACATCCACACCGGTCCGATTGACGCGCTCCCCCTAACCGAACACGAAGGCTCGCCGCCGCTAACCACCATCTGGATCCACTGGTCCCCTGGCCGGTGGAACATCCAAGGCGAGGCCCCAAGAGGCAAGCGACGCAGGAGCGCCGCCCTCGCCCGATCCCGCGAGGGATCTGGGGTTTCCCCGGAGAACCCACCGCGAGGAGGCAACAGAACCACCTCGACGACGCCTTCAAGAAGGACGCGGCGCCCATGGGCGTCGCCGTCGTCGGCCCTGGCCGACAACCAGGGCAGGGCTTTCGCCCGGCGATGTGTCGCAAACCTCGCAAACCGCCCATCAAGGACCGGCCATACCACCATCAACGCATGCCGCAGCCACCGTGGCACCTCACGCCACGACGGCGCTGCGGAGACCAAGCCCGGGGCCGCCACCCCGGCATCCTCTCCTCCGACTGGAAGACGAACCCACAGCCGGAGGTGCAGCATGGCCACCTCATGCCAGCCACACGGCCGGGGCAACCCCGACCGCACCGATGCTCCCAGGCCTCGTCCTCGCGTGGCGCCATCGATCCGGGGCCGCCGCCCCGGCGACCTTTCCCCGGAGCCCCGGACCGACGGTAATCGCCGGCCATCAACACTCCCCTCCCCACCGACCCCACGCACCGCCGCAGGACCATGTCGGGCCGACCGAGCGCCAGAGCCCGCGCCGCCACGACGCCGGCGACCTCGACCCGCAGTCCACACGGCCAGGCCCCGGCCGCCCCCAATAGATCCGGGCACGAGGGCCCCCGATCCGTCTTGCCGCCGTAGAACCACGGCCTCCGGAGCCGCCGCTCCGGCGTAGCGCCTCCGGCGACCTCGACATGTCGCCTCGGCCGACGTCCCGGCCTGCCGCCCTCACGGCCAGGCAGGGCACGTCCCCATCAGTTCTGGGCGCGAGGGCCCGGATCCGCCACCATGCCGACGACCGGCGCCCCCGGAGCCGCCGCTCCGGCCTGCCAGCGGCGGCAGCACGCCGTCTCCGTCCCAGGCGGATCCGACGCAGCGCCCGCACGCGAGAGGAAGGGAAACCACCCCCGCCCACCAGTTGTGTGGCGGCGGGGAGGCTGCCACCGCCACGGCGCGGGGGCCGACGGCAGCAACGGCAGCGGGAGGCGAGGGGAGGGTTGCTGCCGGCGCGAGGAGGCGCCCCCCGGTGCCGCCTGGGTGCGGCACGGGGGGAAGATGGTGGCGGCGAGTGGGCCTGGGGGTGGCGGCGGCGGCTCGGAGGCGGTGGAAACCCTAAGGTCGCGGGAGCTCTTCTTCTGTCTGATGCTGTCCGAGCTGGTACTACAGTCCGAGCTGTCCGAGCCCATGTGTAAACTTCAGCTAGCCTTTTGTCAACTCTGTCGTTTTCACAGTACAATGCAAGATGCTTACGAAGGTGCTTATAAAAGTAAACATGTTTTTGTTTAAACACCTGTGCTTATTTACACTAGGCAAATGCCTAACTAGGCATCTTTTCTATACAAATAAGCACCGGTGGTTAGGGAAAATGTTGGTTTATTTTTGTAAGCACCCCTCTAAACACTCTCCATTGTACATGGCCTCACCATGCGCCCTTTCACCTAGAGTGCATCATTGCTCGTGCTGGGCAACTACATGTAAGGATGGCAATGGATACGGTATATGCGTATATAGCAATATCATACCCATATCGATAGATAATTTATCCATAGATATAAAACTTTATACGTACCCATACTTGACAGGTACCCATACTCATTGGGTACCCAACGGGTAGATTAAATAGAAGACAAATTATTCATAATTTCACATATTTCAGAAAAGAAAAACATTTATCTCAATCAATGAGTACAAGACAATTATCTCAACTCAAATTAACAATTGATAACAATTTTTACATAGGTTCACAAGCTCACAAGAATAAATGTTGGAACTTCACGGGTAAGTTCCACATGTTAGTATAAACGGGTAGGTTATGAGTATATCCACGGGTATAAGGCTATACGCATGCCCTACCCGCGACTTAACGGGTAGGCTACTAGTACTCAGTGGCGGAGCCAGGAATTGAGACGAGGGGGCGAACAGTAAAAGGTGTGCCACCGGCGAATTTTTTTTTGACAACACATGTAATCCACAATTGTACGGATAGAACAACGTAAATAAATCGAAGTCTCACAATATTATAGCTCACAACCAGACCTCGAGGGGCCTCTGTTGACACTGATTTTGTCTCAGATTATAAAAAAAAGGATTATCATGAAATTTAATAAAATAATTAAATAAATTCTACAAAAAAAATTCATGTTATAACAAACAAATAAATAAAAGGATTTATTTACATATCGACCTCATCAATGACAATGGTAGGATATTGGCCTAAATTTCCAGCGGTCAACAATACCAAATGTTCAAAGAAATATCAAACACTCGAACAAATCATCGGCGTTGCCCGGTCGACCCTATGAAATAAGTCGAATTATATTAAATTGCCAACTATTTCATCAAAATGATTGTACATTTCATCAAAGTCATCGTACAATATGTATAGGAATTAATCTTTTGCTAGCCACCGGAGCTAAAAAAAATTGTAGGCTAGCTAACTTAAAGCCATTGGGCTATACGTGACAAGAAGAACCCTACAACGATCATGCATGGATTACACGGCGTCATTACAAAGTTAATAGGGTAGTTAGTACCCCCCCATGTGACAAGCAAAGCCCTACAGCGATCATGCATGGACTAGCCGGCGTCATTACCGAATTAATATATTATGATCTATTTTTTTTGGCCAAAAGTGAGGGGGGTCGACCGACCACTAGGGCTGGAACTAAAACTCGAAACTCGCGAGTTAAACGAGTAGCTCGGAACTCGACTCGGCTTGGCTCGAACTCGTTACTAAACGAGCCGAGCCAAGTTTTGATTTTAGATGCTAAACGAGTTCGAGCTAAACGAGCCGAGTTCCGAGCTACTCGTTTAACTCGTTTAACTCGGTAAAAAATAAATCATTACATTTTTCTTATCTTTGTGAATTATTTTACCTGATTATCATAGTTTAACGACTAGATATTACTTGATATTTTCATATTGTCATATATTGTTGTGCTAATTCCATCATACATGCCCCCAATAATTAGAAAAATACATACATAAAATCAATTATAATGATGTTAACAGTTTTACCGAGTTAAACGAGCAAACTCGCGAGTTTAGCGAGCCGAGCTGAGTTCCAGTTTTGGACTCGTTTGTTAAACGAGTCGAGTCGAGCCGAGCTCGCTAGTTGACCGAGCTTGAACGAGTCGAGCCGAGCTGGCTCGGCTCGGCTCGAATTCCAGGCCTACTGCTAGTACTACTTATGAGTATAAAATTGTGTCCATACCTACCCATGTGGGTACGATACTCGCGGGTACCCATACCCGTGGGTAAAATTGCTATCCGTAACTACATGAACGCATTCCGGCGAGACGAAGCGAAACGCGACGCTGAAATTAGGTTGTGTCAAAGTCGTCGTATCTACGTAGCTTCAACTTATCTGATCATCACAGTTGCGCCGAAACTCTGGTGAGTTAACCTCCAGAAGACCAACCACAAACGCATAAACCACTTATACGGCCTGGAGAGTGGAGACCCAACCCTAGCGCTACTAATCGTAAAAAAAAATTGTGTCCTGCCGGTAATCAGTGATAGGGATCGCTATCTATCACATTAATATTTAATGGATGGCAAAATGCCCGATATGGCACACGGTTCATTGATCGTTGCAACGGTTATGGCACCTCTAGTTAAGCCATAAGATTGTGATGACCTGGTTGGTAGTTAATGTCCCATGCAAACTCTCACCGATCAGTCTTTATAAATATACAACATGTTCCATCCATATATGCCCGCATTCACGCATGAATACGCAAGTTGCGTGCAAAGTGCCCAACCTCATATGCTAGTCTCATGGAGTTCAAACCTTGATCGGTTCTTATGATCTTCATGATGGTCCAAAAATAGTATCACGAGAGGTCGAAAGAAGATGACACATGAAACATTTTTCATAGGATTAGGAGGCACAAGGAAATTTGTGAAATCTAGGATAGACTCGCTGTCGGTAATGTAAACGCATCCTGGACGGAAGATGAAAGTCCGGTGAGCAACCTCGACTCCACCGCCTGCCGCAACGCCACCGGGGCGTGCGTCTACGAAGCAAAGGCGAGGCAACGCATGCAACGCCACCAGGCCAACGCCACCGGGAAGAAAGGCAAGGGCGAAGGACAGTATCACAGCAACAAAGAGTGCCAGGCTGTGCTTGTAACTGTGTACCTCTCGTCGTCGTGTAGCTCCGTAGTACGTGTTGATGAGCTCGATCGATCGCCATGGATCTTTGGTCTCTGCTAGCTAGCTAGCTCCGTACGAGGTGAAATGCTGCTTGAACGAACTTGTTCATGTGTCGGGTAATTACCGTATTTTTTCATGTCTGAAAATCGAGATTTGGATTCCTAGCAAGCTTGGAATTGCATGTGACAAAGTATTCTGGTTGTTGACGACAAGCATGGGTCCGTAATTAAATGATTAAGTTAATTTGCTGGTGACCGATGGGTCTCGCATCACATGCTCTTGCTTTTGCATGCATGCATGCAAGATTGTTTAGATTGCTTTGGCTGACCCACTTGACTAATTATCTCTCTTTATCCAAAGTGTGCTCATCTCACCTGGGTAATTATACTACTCTAGTGCCTAGTTAGATACAGTCACCTCACCTGGGTAAGATTGTTTAGATTGCAAGGAAGTTTCTTCTCTCGACGCAGATTGTGCTCCTCCTCCGGCCACGGCGTGCATGGAGGAGGGGAGAGGTGCGTTGCACGCGAGCGTTGTTTGTTGTTTGCACGGGTTGAGATTCGCTGACTTTGCCCCCGCTTCCTTTGGCTGACTTTGAGTCACTGACGTGTAGACCCCACACATTGCACATGCGCCATGGCACGGTGTTCCAGCGAGCAACGACAGCAAGCAGTACACGTACACGCACCCACTGCACTAATTGCTTTCCATTTCTGTAGTACCACCACGAGAGTGATGGCGTCACTGTGTGTGGCCTGTAAGTTCAGTAATTACGATGACAGTGTGGTGTCCTAATAAAGTGATGGTTCGAGGAAATGGCCCCTGGCTGCGGGCACCCTGCTCTGCCTCAGCCTTGTGGTTGTTGTCGACAGTTACTACACGCGATTGAATGCACCTGCTGGGCCCGCCCACAGTTGCCTCCATCGCTCCCTAGTCCTACGAGGAAGAATCAACGCTACATTTTCGTTTCATCTCCGGCTATATATTGCTAGCAACTGTACGCTCTGTAGCAGGCTCTACCACTCGCTAATTTTTTTTTAATAATACGTTTTTTAATTAAATTCGAAAAATATTACGCAAAATCACAAAATTTCAGAAATAATACGGCCTCGGCCAGGCCTGGGCCGATTAGTGCCTGTCGGCTTAGCCTGGGCCGAAGCCGTATTATTTGTGTAATTTATGCAAAATGCGTAATATTTATCAAAATTCTGTAAAAAAATGTATTATTAAAAAAAATTTAGCCTACCACTCTTCCTCTTCATCCATAGCCTTGCTTTTTTGCTGGCAAATTAAGCCAAACATACATAGTCGACGTAGTATTTTCAAAGTTTTTTGTTGGCCCAAGGGAGAAGATGATGAAGATGCGAGCTGTAAAATGTTGCGACTTTACAATTAATCTAAGTTGCCCCGTGTTGTAGTTATTTGAGATCTCAAAACGAGGGTTTTTTTTTGAGCCTCTCTCTTGAGAGTACAAGTTTGTAGCATTTGTTTGGATACATTGGTACTCACACCACACGCACGCACACCCCTACCTATGTATCTAAACTAGACCTACAACCTTATATCCCTAAGAGCATCTCCACCGGGGGCCTCCAAATAAAAACCCTAGATATAGGATATGATTAGCATATTCCTAATATTTGTTTTGCAAAAATTTGGGTAATTGTTTGCCTGAGTTAAATCATTGGTTGTTGGTTGATAGTTTGGTTGTAGATCTTGTTTGATCTTGCCATGTTGAGTTGAGCAAAACCATAGATTTAATTTTTAACCATGGTGGTAGATCCTATGTTGATTGTTGGTGTGAGCCTCTGCCATGCCATCCTTTCAATGAATTGAGTATGGTAGAAATATCATACTTTTAAAAATATATGATTTTAGTAAAAAAATCTTGTGGAGTGTTAATCTCTTGAGTGTTAGACTCTAATATTTTGTAGAAAAAGTTTTTAAGTGGGGTATAAATAGATCATTCAAGAATTATCTTGTATAACCTCCTTAATCTCGAGGACGAGATTCTTTTAAGGGGGAAGGTCTGTAACACCCCGAAAATTGAAACCTAATGTTAGTGGTGTTTTATGACACCTGAAAAACTTTTTCCTCTTATCCTAAATATTTCTTCAGATCTTTGGAGGATGAATTAACTTGGGAATTGCTCCCTCAAGAATTTTCCCAGTGATCCACGAACCACTCCATCACCCGTGATAATTTTGATGCTTAGGTTTTCCCTCGAAAATCCTAGCCCTAATTATCGAACCTTTTAAACCCTTTTCTCCACCTACCAAAGAATCGCCGTGATAATTTTGATGCTTAGGCTCCTCCTTGGAGGCATCGCCGTGGAGTCTTCTTCGACCTCTTCATCATCGAAGCAAGTTTTACAGGTGAAAATCTAGATCTGTCGGGTCGGGCGATGTGCGTCGTCCTCGACGTCGCTTTCCTCCTTGGGGGCGTCGCCTTGAAAAGCTTGCTTCCATTCACGCTTGCCGGTGGGCTGGCCGCTCACAGCTTTGCGGCCGGCAGATTTCCGGTGAGCGAAGTGGGTCTTCCGTGTGGTGGTATGCGCGGCAACGACAATGGTGAAGAGCAATGGTTTGGTCGCGGCAATGACTTCGTAGTCGGCTCTGTCCGGCGTGTTCGAGTTTCTTCTTGTTGGTCTCTCCAAGGTGTGAAGTCGAAGCTGCTATCTTGAGCGGTGTACGATGACCTGCAAGGGTGGGCCGGTGGTGAAGATATCTCGGCGGAGGTCTTGCACATCTTCTTTTCAGAGCTCTACATCAGAATCGGAGCTGCCTGCTCTTCGCGAAGAGCCATCTGTTTGGCATAGGCCGACGTGTGCTTCTCGACGCCGCTTCGGTGATGGTCTACTTGGTGGTTTTCTTGTGAAGTCGGAGTCGCTGCAGGGTGTGCAGCTTGATGACAATGACACGGGGGCAACCTCGACGACGACCCTAGCTTCGGTGGTGTATGTTTAGCTTGTGTGGGTAGACAGGGTGGCTGTGTGCGCCCTCACGACGGTCGTGTTCCATGACGGTCGTTGAGGGTATTGTTTCGGTTTTAGGCTAGTTTCCCGCTAATTAACCAGTCAATTCGCACTTCTTCTTAATTAATGAAAATAGCAAGTCTTTTGGCTCGGTTCAAAAAAAAAAAAGTTCTGACTCGTTAAAAAAAAGAGTTATGGTCCTGATTGTTTTTCTAGGGAATTCTATCAATTCTTCTGGGATGATTTTAAGAACCCTTTTGCAACGTCTGTTTGATGATTTTATTGGTGGAAATCTTGATATAGGCAGGCTGAACTTTGGAACTATTACCTTGATCCCCAGATGTGAGGATGACATGGTAATACAAAAGTTTGGACCAATTTGTCTTATGAACACTAGCCTTCAAATTATAACCAAGGGTATTATTAATAGTAGGTTTATCATGTAAGGGGTTGCTAGCTCTAACACCATAACGATTTTCAGTAAGAAAAAAAAACACCAGCACACGTAGCCACGGGCGACATTTTATACCGACATACCCATACGTGCACAAGTTGCTTGGGCGACAAATCAAGAGCGATCACGTACCCACACCGAATCATGTGCTCCGTACGTCCGCGGCCTCACCACGTGGCGCTGCCTCCCTCCTCTACTCTTCGTGGCTGCTCTTTTTTTTTAACGTGATCGTGGTTACTCTAGTGCTTGTGATTATGTTTGGCATCCTTCCTTTCCAAGTTCCACCACCTCGTTGTCAAAGCATGCCCAAAGTGTGGCTTGATGACTAATGAGGGCCCGGTTTTCGCAAACGGAGCTTGGCTCTGATGGTTGGGTTCCCTGTGGTGGAACCAGCCCACCCAGGTTCAAGTCCTAGACTTGGCATGGGCGTTTGCATTTACCTGGATTTATTCCAGGATTATCCGGCGCTATTCTTTCAGTGGTAGGTGACGTGCCCGTCAACAGCGAGGCGCCTGTGGTGACTTCGTCAACCTCAAGATCTGCCGGCTCAGTCCTTCAGAGGTGCTCATAGGGGTAGGGTGTGCGTGCGTGCGTTCATAGGGGTGAGTGTATGTGCGTATTTGTGAGCGTCTGTGTTGTACTGTGTTCTCAAAAAGAGGGCCCGGTTTTCATCAGCGGTTAAGCAAGCCCCGATAGTAGTCTTCTTTACGGCCAGGTTTGGAAAGGATCCTCGTGTCGTGTACGGATGGGAACTTCAGCTCGGCTTTCTTCTCACCACCTTTTGTCAACTCTCTGTCGTTTTCGCCTTCACCACGGAGATTTCAATTTTCAAGGAAACTTTCCCTCCATTAGGTTACCGTTGAGTTGGGAATTAGTAGTCATGAAGGTGAGGAAAAAACAAAATCGTGGTTTGGCCCGTACGTAGTACTCCCTCCGTTTTTATGTTATGGGTTTAGTCAAATTTAAAACGGAGAGAGTACGTACTGTCACCAAGCCCCGGCCCGCCGTACGTAGTACTCCCTTGTGAGGCCTCGTTGTTGCATTGCCACGAAGAAGAATCAACATCATTGTTTCCTCTTCCTCCGTGCATGGCTACCTCGCCTGCATCTGCAAGTCACGACGTCGATCAAGCATGCACGTCATTATCCTTTTTTTCTAAAGACGAAGATTCTCGCATGGTTGGTGGTGCCACAGGTTCTTGGCCTACCTAGAATCGATTCTCAGCCAACATATGTACCGTAACTTAATCTGTTCTCTTTATCTTATCCTCGCTACCGACCCAATATAGATCAAGCACGATTCCGTGAACTGTGTCTATTACATATTCCTTGCAAGCGAGAAAATGTGTTCGACATAGTTGTACATTTCCTTTTCTTGTTTGGACTGTGGGGTCAAGTCGAGTTTTGCTCATTTTTTCGCAAAATTTGAATAAAAACACGATTTCCATTAAAATTTGTTCACATTACAACGAATATTAAAGAAACACTTAAATGGTGGCCACACACTGATGTATGTGGTAATTAGGGATATCGTTCCCTATCAATCGCATCAACAGATGCCAAACGCCCGATATGTCACACTGTTCAATGATCGGTGCAACGGTTATTGCACATGTAGTTAAACCATTAGATTGTGAGGACGTGTGGCTAGTAGTTAATATCACCATCAAACTTCCACCCACCATGTCTTTATAAAGTCACATGTTTCGTATATGCACACACTCACACTTGAATCAGAACGTTGCGTTCAAAGTTCGATCCCAACCTCATATGCATGCTAGTCGCATGGACTTTAAACCTTGATCGGGTCTTGTGATCTTCATGATGGTCCAATCAGGAAATAGTATATCACGAGAAGCTTAGGAAAGCCACATGGAATTTTTTTCATAGGATTATGAGGCACAAGGAAATTTGCAAAATGCAGAACCGACGAGCCGTCGGCTATGTTAACCCATCCTGGCACAAAGATGAATCTCATGCGAGCAACCTGTTTAGCTTAATCTCGTTAGACTGCTGCAGTGCGCGTGTTGGCTTCTTTTCGTGGTAGTTCCACTAGTGCAAGATGTCACTGATAAATTTGTATGGGCGGCGCTAGGCTAGGCGTAGGTCGACCTGCAAAAGGGGTTCGCTGTAAAAAAAACTTGAACTTAGTTCTTGTGGAAGTGCATGTGCCAAAGTAGTCTGGTTGTTGACAACATGAAAAAATCGGGGTGTTTGTTATTTTCGTTTCTCCGTTTCGGTCGTTCTGTAGGACATCTGTAAGACCTTTGCCACTTCCGTGGCTTTCTCTCTTCTAATTTTACATGCAAGGCTCTTGCATGGTTCGAAAAAGAAGAAAAAAAATATGCTTTTATCGTTTTTCCGTTTCGGTCGTTATGTAAGACATCTGTAAGAGCATCTCCACCGGGGGCCTCCAAATAGCCCTCCAAAGGCCCTTTGGGGAGCCGGACACTAAAAACGCTCACCACTCCAAATGACTCTCCAAAGCAAATGACCCCCAAATATGTCCGGCACCTCCGAAGAGGGCTTCAAATACCCTCCATATTTGGAGCCCTCCTCGGGGGTGCCGGACATGCATGCGGACATCAACTGTATGGCACTGGCCCACCTGGCAGCCTCTCTTCTCATTTTACTCTCATTCTTTCATTTCACGCGTGCGGTACCGAGCGGCAAACCATCGACGGCACAGCTAACTCCGGCCATGTACCGCTCGCCCTCCGCGCCAGGTGCACCGCACCGTTGACCTCCTTCGTCTCCTGCAAGCACGGCACTGGAGAAGCACGGAAGCCGCCGCGACGACCTCGTCTTCAACTTACGGCCGGGCGCACGGTGTCGTCGCCCGTGCTTCTCCAAGCAAAACCGTCATGTCCTGGAGGTGCGCCATCGTCGACTATGTCTGGAACCAGAAGGATTCGAGCTAGAACACAAGGGATCATCACCGACAAGGTCGTCTTCGTTCTACGGCCGGACGCGCGGTGTCGTCGTTCCCGTTAGCTCGCGCTTATCCAAGCCAATCCATCATGTCCTGGAGGTTCGTCGTCGTCAACAATGTCTACAACCAGAAGGATTCGAGCTGGAACGAACGAGAGTAGCAACAAGACTGCTGCTCCCGTGCTGCTCCCGTGCTACGTCGGCCTCGCGGGAGCGGGCCGAGACTGCTGCTCCCGCTCAGTCGTGACGACATTGGCCGTTAGCTGAATGTGTGAACTAGCTAGCTAAATCTGATTGTAGTTCATTTATTAGTGTGCTAGGTGAAACGAGTGTGCTTCTTCAGCTGAAACGAGTCCGCCCTTGGCTGCTCCTCCTGCTCGTCGTCAGTGACGCTGGTGCAGGTGCCGGTCGTGGAGTTCGCCGCTGCCTCGTCCACCTCGTGCGAGACGCGGCCACTTCCTTTCTCGTCGCGCGCGACACTCCATCTCGAGCTGCTGCTGTGCGGTCGCGTGCTAGTGTTTATGGTGCTAGCTGAAAACTGATCGATGCCATGGCTCGTGCTAGCACGAGCATACATGTGCGAGTTAGCTAGCTGGTGCTGGCCGTGGGTGTGAGCTAGCTAGTTGCCTGAAGTGCGCGCATGCATCAACGAGTTAGTGGGCACCAACGACGCCGACAGTCCGTCGCGTCCCGTTCATCTGCAAGCTCACGCGCGAGTCTCTTCCCAAATGGACAAAAGCCATGGCGCTGGAGACCGGAGCGGTGAGAAGGTGCAGCGCAGCCTCGCTCTTGTCTTCTGCTCTGCCGGGTGCCTCGACGTCAACGGCGCCCACAAGGTGTTTGCTCAAATGCATAAGAAATTGGGGGGTGTGATTTGGGGTGTGCCGCTGGAGAACTTTTTATTTTTTGGACCGGACGTGTGTCTGGCACCCCTCAAAGGGAGGACAATTGGAGGGTGCCGGACACTCATTTGGAGGCCCGGTGGAGATGCCTTGGCACTTCTCTGGCTTTCTCTCTTCTAATTTAAAATAAATGCAAGGCTCTTGCATGGTTCAAAAAAAAATTTAAACCTGCTGGTGACCGATCGGTCTCGCATCACGTGCTCTTGCTTTCGCATGCATGCATGCAGGGTGGTGCTGACTGCGACTGCTTTGGAGTGAGATGCACTAGTAGCTGACTTGTCGCGACCCACTTGTTGAATCATCTTCCTTTCTACAAAGTGTGCTCACCTGGGTAATTATACTACTCCTAATCCCATGTGATGTGTAATCAGATATAGCAGTAGGAGTAGTCGTCATTCAGGAAGACGCAAGTCATTTGTCTAATCAGATTGTTTAGTTTACCAGGAAGTTTCTCCTCAACGCTGCATGCTGCTGCTACTACTCCAGCGCTGGTGGAGAGGGAGCGTTCCTTGTTGTTTGCACGGTGATCCAGGGGGAGCAACGACAGCAAGTACACGTACACGCACCCACTGCGCTAATTGTTTTCCGTTTCTGTAGTACCACGAGAGAGTGAGAGGGTGATGGGGTCACTGTGTGTGTGGGGGTCTGTGCCACTAATTTGTCTTATGAACACTAGCCTTCAAATTATAACCAAGGGTATTATTCATAGTAGATTTATCATGGAAGGGGTTGCTCTAACACCACAGCGATTTTCAGTAAGAACAAAAAACACCGGCACAGGTAGCCATTTTATACCGACGTACCCGTGTACGTGCACAAGTTGCTGGGGCGACAAATTAAGAGCGATCACGTACCCACCGCATCTTGTGCTCCGTACGTCCGACGACCCCACCACGTGGCACTGCCTCCCTCGGTCTCTCCTATACTCTTCGTGGCTGCTCTTGATAATGTTTGGCATCTTCCCTTCCACCTGGTCGTCAAAGCAAGCACGAGCACCGATGCCCAAAGTGCGGCTTGATGAGCGGCCGGTTTTCGTCAGCTGCCTCGATAATCTTCTTTACGGCCATGGGCTGAAAAGGATTCTTGCGTTCGCGTACGGACGGACGGATGGAACGCAAGTGTGCGATCCTTAGCCTCGAAACACCACAAGGGGTGGTTCAGTCTCAAGATTTGATCCAAAAACATGTTTATAAATTTTACATGTCACTCATGGGAACTGCGCAGGAACAGCTGCTATCGCTGTCTCACAACCCCTGGAGTGTAGACAGATGCGTCTCCCAGGAAGAAAATGAGGAGCTGGCGAGATCCTTTTCGATGTAGGAATTGGATGCCTGCCTCAAAGCAACCAAGACCAACACGGCGACGGGTCCAGATGGGTTCCCCGTCACGGTGGCAACGGGTACGGGTATCACCGGGGGAAACGCCCGCATCCCCGCCCCGTTACCCGCTATTACCCGTCCCCGTCATCCCCGCCAACCTTCGTGGGGGGGGGAAACAATCCCCATACCCGGTAATAACGGGTACCCGATCCCCATGGAGACCTCCATGGAGACTAACCATGGCAAAAGATGGCGTAAAACAACAGCAAATTGGCAGCACAGACCATTTTAATTTTTGACAGCAAATTGGCAAAAACAACAGCAAATTGGCAGCACATATGTAACACAAAAACAATAGCAAATTGGCAGCATATGCCATTTTAATTTTTGACAGCAAATTGACACAAACAACATCAAACATTCAAACTGGCAGGCAGCAATAGTGCGATACATCATGTCAAGTCTGACCAAATAACTGATAAACTGAACAAGAAAAAGTCTGACCAAATGACTGATAGTTACTACAAGTCTACGACAACAAGTTTTAATTCTTAACACAAGCATGATAAGTAGTGGCTGATGACAACGAAGACTTGATCTTAAATTTTCTTCGGTCTTGACTCCATGCCAATCTTGACTCCATGGAGGCATGCAGCAAGCCTAATGGTTATTGCAGGTGGACAGCTCCTCATCCTGATCATGACAATGGTACAGATAGTTTAGAAAGTTGCAAGTGAAGACATATAAGAATATAAGATGAGAGTTGGGAATGCCAAGTTACCATTGGTTCGTCCTAACAGTCCAGCAGTAAAGTAAGAACAACAAGGAAAGTTGAGTGTATTACCTATCATGTCAGCATTAGACCAAGCTTGCATACACATTATAGCCTCAACCATCTTTGGTGCAAGCCTACTACGGTGAGGGATGAGAATTCTACCACTTGTCGAAAATGCAGACTCGGATGCTACCGTGGTGACAGGAATAGGTAAGATATCATGAGCAATAAGCTGCAGAGTTGGATATTTGATCCCTCCAAACTTCCACCAATTGATGATATCAAAATGCAGACTCGGATGCTACCGTTGCACTTGCACTACCACCTGATTGTATTGGGCTTGTTGCCATTGTTGATCCAAACAAGCAGTCCTAAAAAAAGTGCACACAACAATATATTTAGAGAAGTTTCACAATATATGTGGATAGCTGGACCAAATATAAAAGCATCACAATAAGCAGGAAGCATCACACTAATAAGGAAGCATCAAGTTTGATAAACATCAAGTTTCAGCAATTCACACACTCATGTTTGACCAAATAACAGAATAAGTTTAGCAATGTATTACAAGACCGAAATTTCAAGCATGGTAAACATAACAAAGCACAAATCCCACAACATCAAATCTCTAACTACTAGACTTCATTCTTCATTCTTCACTGCTCCGTGCACACATGCAGCAAGTCAACAGTTCCTCATCCTGAAAATTAGTCAAGTTCAAACATTAGTAAGTTAGAAGTGAAGTTGGAGAACCACAAAGCATCAAAGAATCAAAACTAAAGATGATGGATGAGGATGGCAAATTACCATTGGCGGGCCTAGAAGCACACCTTGCCAAATGAGCTTGCAAATGTGAGGTTCCGTACTTTGCATCTCCACAAAGCATCCCGTGACACCACATACATTCAGCCTTCCATTTTCCATCAAGAAGAACCCTATTGAACTCACTCCAAACCACAGAAGTGGATTTTCTCTTCAAACGAGGTGGAGATTGGACATTTTCCTGGTTTACAGATTCACCAGAACTTGATGCCATTTTATCCTAACAGGCTACCACATAGCAACATCAATTACATGCAAAAACCGATACTTTGGACAACATAGATAAAAACGAAATGTGTTCAGCAGAGGATGTGCAACAATAATCCGGCAGCACTTCATTTTTCTAGCACATTACGACATTACAGAGAGTACTATTGTTGTATTGCATCTCTAATTCTCTCTAACTGCCTAAAACAACAAGAAATTTTCGAGCTTACCCGTCAGCTGCTTGCGCTGGACGTGGATGACGAGGAGGCGAGGTAGCCGGTCAGCAGCAGCTTGAGGCGAAGGAAGAGGAGGCGAGGTCGTCGATTCCCCGGTCGCCGTCCACCGTGGTGCTTGAGGTGGAGGAAGAGGAGGCGAGGCGAGCAGGGGCTGCGAGTTGGGGCGACCGGAGATGTGGTGGCTGCGAGAAGGCGGGGCGGCCGGAGATGCGGGAGGGAGGGAGGAGGGTTGGGGATAGGCGGCTGGCTGCGGGAGGGAGGAGGGTTGGGGATAGGCGGCCGGAGATGCGGTGGCCGCGAGGCGAGAAGGTGGAAGAAATGGGGATCGGGGAGAGGGCGAGAGGCGGCTGGCTGCGGGACGGGAGGGAGGGAGGAGGGTTGGGGATAGAATGATGCGGTGCGGGTTGGATTTAGGGTTTCCAGATATATATGCATTATTTTGTCTGACTGACAGGTGGGGTCCCGGGTCCCCATGGAGGCTCCATGGAGCCAATTTGCCCCCCGTCCCCGCCCCGCCAGCTTAACGGGTACCCCCCCGGTATACCCATGGGGAGAAATTGCCCCCCATCAGCGTTCCTTAGCGGGTATTTACCCGCGGGTACCCGGCTCCATGGGGAAAATTGCCATTTTGAGTTCCCCGTGGCCTTTTTCAAACAGTTTTGGCCTCAACTCCAGCATCTGCTTTTGGCAATTCTGAATGGTTTTATGCTGGGTCGCGTTGATATTTCCATGCTCAATTTCGGCATCCTTTCCCTCATCCCAAAAATTCAAGGGGCTGTGAACATTAAACAGTACCGACCCATTGCTTTGATCTCGAAGCAAGTGGCCTCCAGATTATCCACAATTGCAGACCGTACCATTAGCAGCGCGCAGACAACGTTTATAAAAGGAAGATACATCCTAGAGGGTCCTTTGGCTCTTCATGAGATTGTGCATGAAATAAAAGTGAGGAACCTTCTTGCCATTCTTCTCAAATTGGATTTCGAGAAGGCGTACGACAGGGTAAGTTGGTCCTTTCTTCAGGAAGTGCTCCTGAAAAAGGGTTTTGACCTGCCCCTGGTCCAAAAACTCATGCAGTTGGTGACGGGTGGTCAGACCGTGATTTCTATCAATGGAGAAGTCGGGCCTTATTTTAAAAACAAACATGGAGTGCATCAGGGTGACCCACTTTCAGCGATCCTATTTGACTATGTGGTGGATACGCTTGATCTGTTGTTGAGTAGGGCCAAGGCAGCTGGTCACATTACAGGGCTAGTGCAGCACCTGATCCCAGAAGGAGTGACCCACCTCCAGTATGCTGACAACACAATGATCCTGATTCAAAATGAGCCAAGAGGGATTGCTAATTTGAAATTTTGCTGTTGTGTTTGAGCTGATGTCGGGCATGAAGATCAACTTCCACAAAAGTGAAGTGATAGTGATGGGAGGGGAGGCGGAGGAGCAAGCTAGAGTAGCTAGCATCCTCAACTGCCAAGAGGGCTCCTTCCCTTTCACCTACTTGGGCTTCATCATGGCTGACAGAAAACTGACAATACAGGACTTTGAACCAGTGGTGGCCAAGGTGGGTTTTCGAATAGAACCCTAGCAAGGTAAATTCATGTATTCAGCGGCAAGACTGGTTTTTAGTGGACTCCTGTCTGACAAATGTCCCAATTCACACAATGGGTTTGTTCCTTCTCTTGGACGGGATGCATGCTGGTTTCGATAAACACCGCAACAGGTTCTTCTAGGAAGGGAAGGGTACTAAGCGCCAATATTACCTGGTTAAGTGGCCAGACATCTGTAAACCGAGAAGCCAAGGTGGCCTTGGGGTGGTCAACTCCAAGCTGCTCAACAAAGCCCTTGTAGCAAAATGGATCTGACGCTTCTTTGCTGAGGAAAATGTGAACAGCCTCTGGGCGAGGCTGCTTCGTGCTAAATATCCTGGTGTTGTGGACATTTTTGGTTCTACCCCAGTTGGGGGTTCCCAATTTTGGCATGGGATTCACAAGGTGAAGGAGGACTTCCGGCTTGGAGTCAAATTTCACCTTGGCAATGGCCAATCCATCAGATTCTGGACTGATCATTGGATAGGCTTGGGACCTGTCGTGGTGGTATCACGGCAGATGCCATAGGATGGCTAAGAGTGGGGCCGATGGACGCTGGTAGATCCGGGAGAGGGCTAGCACGCTAAGGAGCGTACACAGATGAACACACAAGCACAAGAACACACCACGATCTACCCAGGTTCGGGGCCCTCGTGAGGAGGTAACACCCCTACTCCTGCTTATCTCTCTCTATATATCCGAGGTATCACAAGTACAATGTGCTCCTCGAGCTGTATGTCTCAACAATGGAGAAGAGCTCAAGGATGAAGATGAAACTAAGGGGGAAATGAGTCCCAATGCCTCGTCCCTCACGCAGGAGGGGTGAAGCCCTATCTATAGGCTAAACCGAGTTACGGAAGTACCCCTCCCGGTGCACTGTAGCCATGCCAAAGGTATGTCATGATGGTACTCCTGTCAGAGACAGGACGTGACATGCCCATCTCCTGCAGCACTACGGTACACCTAGAATGTACCCTCTGCTAGAGACAAGACATGGCATGCCCATGCCTACCTCGTAGCCTTTTCCCCGGATGTCCCGCGGTCAGCGGTTAGGTGAGTCCTGTCACCTCGCTCCTCCCGCACGCTCCCGTGTCAGGCGCTTCCTTGCCAGACACTCCTGTGCCAGACGGGATGTGACAGGAGCATTGACTGCTCTCCGACACTAAGGCACCTCGCCTCGCCTGATCCGACATAGACATGTCGGATTCTCCTTCGGTATTCACCTCGTCCTGCACATAACAGAAGACAAGAGGATACCGACATATATATGTCGGTCACCATATCTCGGATCCCTTATCTCGGATCCCATATCTCGGTCAGCATATGCCGGTTTGCACCAGCATGGTACCTCGGTCCCTTTTGGCCCGGGTTACCTCGGTTTGCTTATGTCGGTTTGCACCAACATCACGCCCTGGTCACTTCCGAGGTCCAGGTATGTCGGCTTTCACTGTAACCTGGCCCACACCTGGGTATAGCTTTTACCATACCATGACCCTACCCGGGGGTAGCCCCCCGACAGGACCCTTGAGCGTCAGGTTTCCAAATCTTTTTGCCATTGCAGTAAACCCAGAGGCGCTGGTTAGCCAAGCCCATGTTGGGTCGGGCTGGAATCTCCGTTTTAGACGTTGTTTTGGGCTGCTGAGAATGCGCAATGGCTGTCTCTGGTTCAGGAGATTGACGACATCGAACCCACGGACGAGCGAGACGGCGTGTCTTGGGCTCTAGAAGAGTTTGGGGTGTTCTTCACCAGGTCACTCTATCTGAAGATGTGCCAAGATGCAGAGAACCCTGTCGCACCTGACATTTGGAAGGCGGCGGTGCCGTTAAAAATCCGTATCTTCCTTTGGCAACTAGCGACAGATCGTCTCCCCTCCAATTACAACATTGCCCTGCGGCATGGGCCATCGAATCGGCAGTGTGCCCTATGCGATGTGCCGGAAGATGCCAGCCACATTATGTTCTCCTACGCCTTGGCACAATTTGTGTGGAGCGGGATGAGAGAAGAACTGCAGGTCACCTGGAACACCCTTTCGTTCCAGGATTTAACTGGTATTCTTGCTGATTTCAGTGGAAAAACTCGCAAAGTGTTGCGTGTGTTTTTTGCTGCAATTTGTTGGGGGCTTTGGCTTATCCGTAACAAGTTTACTATTGAAGCAAAGTTTCCTCATCAACCTGCTGATTGCTTTTTCAGAATTTTGATTCTCTTACAGCAATGGAGACCCCTGCTCAAGCCCATGATCGCATCTCTGCTGGACGAGCTGGTCGGTGCCTTGTTCAGCTCCACTAGTAATCAGCGCCAGTAGATCCTTTGTTTCATCGCAGCTGTGTCTGCCCTAGACCTGTTTGGACTCTCGGTTATCCTCTATCTTTTATGGTCTGTAATCTCTCATACCTAAAAGATACGGAGTTTCCCTTCGTCAAGCCTCTGGTTTTGTTTTTTCTCCACACATGGTTTTGTTTTTTCTCCACACAATTCCTTCGTCAAGCCTCCTCCAGCAATTTTTCTTCCGCATCCACGCTCCCTCGCACTAATTAAGACAATCAATTAGTTACTACCTAATCAATCAGCAATAATTACACAATCAATCAGCGACATTAAATCTACCGCGAAATGATACGATTCCCTGCCGTCTCCGTCGATCAATCAACATTAATTACACTGAAGCAAGCTCCAAAACGGCATCTACACAACCTCGCGCACATCCATCCACACAGCAGCGTAGCACCCTGGTGGGCCGCCTGCGGGACGCGTCCGCCATGGCCGTCGCCGAGCTCCGACGCGCCTCCAAGGATGACCCGCTGCCGCTGGTGCGCGCACCGCTGGCTGACGCGGGCGCCGTGATCTGCCAAAGGTCACGGCTCACGTGCTCCTCCACGCCCGCCTCCGCCGAGGACGCTGCCGTCGCGCTGCTGAACATCTCCATCTCGGCGCGCGAGCAGCTTATGTCATCCTCAGCACTTCCTGGTCCCCGTCGCGCACGAGGCCATCGCCCTCAGCTTCGTCTTCAAGACCGAGCTCATCGGATCCGTCGCGATCCCCACCGAGCGCCTTCAGTCCGGGGATAGGGTCGATGGCGTGTACCCGTCTGGCAAACCATGCGGTTCCAGGCGCCGTGATGCGGTTGTCGGCCAGGCTCACCAGTCACCATGTACCACCACGGCGTCACGCCGGCCCGAACTTCCCCGGCGTGCCCAACAACTACTTCCTGCTGCGCCCCGACACAAGGGTTACGTTGTACCAGGACATACACGTGCTCGGCGACGGGCTGCCTGCCCGAGATTAGGCTCGGGAACATGGCCACCTACCTTCACGAGCATTGCACGATGTCTACGAAGCGATGTCAAAGTCGGTGTTCCACACGGGCACCTGGTACGAGACGCCGCCGCCTCCTGCCAGAAGGCGTGGTCGCTGGGTGATCTGCTGAAGAGTAAGTCACACGATGGGGACATGGTGCTGGCGTGCTGCTGCTCGTCTGGGACGACCCAACGACCAGGAGCGTCCTTGGCAACCAGATGGTATGCATCGCATTGCATTGTATACGGTTAACTGAATCCAAATGACGACTTACTGAATTTCTGTCCAGAATTCAAAATTTTATCTTCCGTCCAGCGTTCTCCTGCAATTCCATCGTTGGCTTCAGGAATTGTTTTAAATTTGGCCTATGGAAATAACCTGTCTGTATCAGCCACTTAAGTCTTCTTGCTCAAACGAAATAACATGTCTTGTCGGACTTAGACTGAGAATAACATGTCATTGCGTAGCAAGAGGAGGCAAGTGAGTATGATTCCCAGCAGAAAATTGAAAGTGTGAGCAAAATTATGATTCTCTGATATATTGTTGAAGGTCGATAATTCAGTTCGTTTTGCATTCTGTCCTGAAAGGATTTCTAAGTGTCGTAGTTATGGTCTTTTTGCTGCTTCCACATTCAGCTTGGTTTGTGAAAAATGCACCTCTTGCTTTTTCTGCTATATGCAGGTGTGTGTAGTGTATCAAGTTTGAAAAGGTCAATTCCATGGTTAGGAACATACT
This sequence comes from Poa pratensis, assembly GCA_947311845.1. Classification (NCBI taxonomy): domain Eukaryota; kingdom Viridiplantae; phylum Streptophyta; class Magnoliopsida; order Poales; family Poaceae; genus Poa; species Poa pratensis. Next base: position 36,344,683 of record CAMZMU010000106.1, read on the forward strand.
GTTCATGCTCTTGACCATTTGAGAACAGATGAGCAAGACGATTAGAGATAAAGAGGAAATGAACTCGGCTAGCTGGGTAATATTCAACCCCAACAGTTTAAGTAATTTTTGTTTTGTATTTTGTAGACATGTTTAATGTAGAAAGTTTTTAACGAAATAATTCATTGTGCATCTTGCTGTTGGCATTAATCAAAAATTCAGATATAGGAAGTATTCATCGACTTCAGTGATGCTCTTGACCAGTTGTGGATAGATGAGGAAGACGATTGGAGATTTTAAAAAGAGAATAAAATGTGGTAGTTGGGCTTTATTCAACACCAGTAGTTTCAGTAATTTTGGTTTTATATTTTGTAGATATGTTTAATGAGAAGGGTTTGCCGATGGTGCATCTTGCCGTCGAGATTCATTCTAAAATTGAGATACAGAATATTATTTCGTTTTATCTTGAGAAATTATATGTTTGACACAAAAAACTAATCCACTTTGATTTGTTTGTCTTGCATGCTAACTGTCATGATGATATTTTACTTTTCATGTCCATTATCATGCCTAAGATAAAGAGGAGTAGTGTCATCCTGATGGGTGGGAGCTCATAGTACCCACCATCTCACAACGCCACTTCAGTATGAGGGAAGGTCAGTTTGGTTGGCCTTGGGGAATCTCAGTAGTCTATGACTTGTCACGGTGCAGCCGAGAATGATCTGCGTGTAGGGAAGAGGAAGAGTGAGTACCGAGTAGTTGTGGCCTATCTTCAAGATGAATCTCCAGAGGACCTCATCAGTGTCGTGCATATCTGAAGTCATTTTTCTTCATCACTTTACTTGCTGCATGCATCATGTAGCAGCATAGCCCTAAGGAGAATACTTATGTGTGTTATCTTACCTATAGCTTGCCAAAACGTTTTATATTGGGGACAGAGGGAGTACTACTACAACAAAATTGAAAAACAAATGATGGATGATTTCTTTGTAATTGTCGATTAACTTTTCATTTGGAGAATTTGCTCCTTGTGTCTATAAATTAAAATTCTACATATATTTACATGATACCTTTAGTTATGATTTAATTTGCCCTGCCAACTGACATTGAACTTGTATTTGCAGCGAGAATACCAACGTCTATGTTGCATGTACTGCATCCAGACACGAGATAACCACATTGAGACGGCTTTGGTTCAATCGCGTAATTTGATGGACGAATGAAGAGATAAATTCGTTTTTAGGAGAGGTCCTGAGGCAAGTAGGGATAGAATCATAGAGAGAGAGCTTTGATTCATTGGTTAATCCGATGACATCACCAGCAGGTGAAATGACCAAAGCGAACCCAGCTAATGGCCGACTCACATGCCTAACAATGCCACGCGAGCTTGTACATCACAATGTAATGTATATGAAGCTGTTACTAGAAGCTGTCTCCAGGATTTGAGTGAAATGGAATCTTAGTAAAAGATAAATGCTTGTTAGTTACTTTCTATTCACATGACCTCGAATTATAGTTTCTTACCAAATTATTCATTTTTTTGGCAACATATCTATACGCACAGGTATGAGATGTAGCCAAAAATCATGAACATGCCTTTACTCAAAAGACACGTTATGAAATAGTATTAACTTTGCTCAAAACTTGACAATGATGCTTGATGTGCATAATAATTCTAAAATTGCATATTTGACACAATTAGTGCGAAAACATTAGAATATTAATACCCGTTGCAACGCACGGGCAATTAGCTAGTAACCTAAACTTCATTGTATGCAACTTGCTGTAACTCTGCCTGTGTTGTGAATTTTATTAATTTAAAGTCGGGCACGGTGTGCCTTCCGTTTAAAAAAAGTGAGGCTTTGGGAAGAAAGGCAAAGGCGAATGACGGAGACAAATAGTGCCCGCCTGTGTTGTGGGTTTTATTAATTTAAAGTCGGGCACGGTGTGCCTTCCGTTTAAAAAAAAAGTGAGGCTTTGGGAAGAAAGGCAAAGGCGAATGACAGAGACAAAGAGTGCCCGCCTGTGTTGTGGGTTTTATTAATTTAAAGTCGGGCACGGTGTGCCCGCCCACAGGCGGAGCTTCATGGAGGCCAAATGGGCCATGGCCCCCCAGGTTTGGAGTAATTGCTGAAGAATTTTTTTTTGGGAGTACTTAACTGAGAAGAAAAATAGCATTTGGCCCCCCCAAACATAAATATTTTGCATTTCGCCCCCCCTGCAACCTCTGCCAAGCTCCGCCACTGTGCCCGCCTGTGTTGTGTTATGAACACTAGCCTTCAAATTATAACCAAAGGGTGTTATTAATACGAGTAGTAGGTTTATCATGAAGGGGTTGCGCTAACACCACAGCGATTCTCAGTAAGAAAAAAAAAGGAAACACCAGCACAGGTAGCCACGGGCGACATTTTATACCGACGTACTCGTACGTTGCTTGGACGACAAATTAAGAGCGATCACGCATCTTGTGCTCCGTACGTAGCTTGGACTGGACCGATCGCTCGCGGTTAACTACGAGTAGCTAGTAGAAAGAAAAAAAAGTACTATTCAGATGTTTCTTCTGCAAAATCAATCACTCAATGCTGAAAGTTATGTCAAAGTCCGACGACCCCACCACGTGGCCCTCCTCTATTCTTCGTGGCTGCTCTCTTGATAATGTTTGGCATCTTCCCTTTTTTTTTCTTTTTTTTTTTTGAACAAGGGGTGGGGTCCAGAGACCCCGGTGCTGCATTTCTATTTAAACACGTGGCAGGAACATATTACATTCCAGTCCTTTTCGTCTATTGCCCTAGAAGACCTGAAATTCGAAGAAAGGACCAGAAACTTTAGAAAAAAGACCCTCAAACTAGATAAAGAAACACAATCAGGCCCATGGTTTTCTCCACCACTCGCCGCCGGCGACCTCCAGGCGCAAAAAGCGCCGAGATCGGAGCCCCTTGAAGCACTCGAACTCTCCCTTCCGGCGGATGATCTCTGACGCCGGCACACACGGCATAGCCGGGGACGAACCACTTGGCTACATCGCGGCGTCGAGCTCCGGCGTCGGACCCAGCAAGCCTCCGACTTGGAGGTAGAAGAACGGCCACCCTCTTGGCCAAAGATCGCAGCGGCAAGCCTAGCCGCAGCGTGTGGTGCTCGGTGATGATGCAGCAGAAGCTTCCCCACAGAAGCAAAGATAGAACCGCAGCTTCTCTTCCGCCCCTCGCCGCCACGGCCGGCCAAAGGAAGACGCAGCCACCGCATACCTTGCTCGATGAAGAAACTGCAGCGCTTGATGTCGGAGCTGACTTCGAGCAGCTCCTGCTTCTGCTTCCACCATGGAAGCCTACCGGAGATGCACCTCAGACGTCGTCCCGTGCCGCGCTCGAACACCAGGACGAAGCAACTCCAGAGCCACTCCATCGAATCAGAAGGAGAGCAGCAACACACCCCCCTCTCCTCGCCTCCACGGCCGACCAGAGGAAGAAGGCGCCATCTCACCTCTTGATCTACAGAGCAACAGATACAGCAGTCGATTTTATTGAAGAGGCTTTGACCATCTTCTTCCCTGCAGCAGATCCACCATGGATCCGGGCTGTAGAGGGGAAGGGGGCCGTCTCCGGCGTCGCTGCAAGTCGCCGGAGCAAAAGCTAGAAGAAAGAGGAAGAACAGAACACGGGCATCCGCCACGCGAAGAAGGAAAGAAGCCATATAGGCTAACACTAGCACGACTAAACAAAATCTACAACTACAATCTACAAGCCTAGCAGCACTTCCGCATCCACGCCAAGCGGCGACGCCGCCGGAGAGGAGCAGAGAGCGCGCCGGCGCAGAGGAAGGTAGGTGTGAGATGACTCTCAAAACGAGAGCGGTGGGAGCGAAGGGGAAGAAACGAGTTTTTACCGAGATCTTCCTTCCCTTCCAAGTTCCACTTCCACCACCACGTCGTCAAAGCAAGCAGGAGCTAGCTAGTAGAAACAAAAAAGAGTACTCAGCTGTTTCTTCAGCAAACTCAATCACTGAATGCTGAATGTTATGTCAAAGTCCTCGTATCTATGGCTTCAGTTTTAATCACGCATCTCGACGTCGCACCCAAACTTTGTGCTACAGAAGACCAGACACGCACGCATAAACAAGACTCGCCACGGAGATTTGCAAGGAACGAATGATTTATATATCCCTCCATGAGATTAGCATAGTATCTAGGATTGCTACACGCTACTTGTGTTCATTTCTTTTTCTTGTCTGCAAGATCATTATTCTTCGTACCCGGCCGGCGTTATATATAGCGGATTAATTAGCGGCCGGCCGGGCTGCACCCAGCCATGTTTAATTCTCGATCGTCTACTTGCCCCGCGTACCAGTTTTACCTCCCCCACAATAACTCATCACTGCACAGGGACTCACGGCCAGTGAGGTCGGGTAAAGTCGTGGGTCCATCGGACAGATCGAATATATAGCTTTGGTTAGATCTTCTGAAGACACTGCTTCGAACATGCGGTTTTAGATATTTAACCGTAACACTAGCATTTCTCACTAGCTCTGTCCGGTTGGTTGGAGGTGGCGGACACATGTCAGACATAATATGGGGTGGGACCCCAAGCATTTATTTAACCACGTCAAACATTCACAAAGTTTGAATAAAATACATGGTTTTCACTAAAATGGCTCACGTTACAACAAAATTTAAACAAACACTTAACGGTGGCCACACACCTGCCAGTAATCAGTGATATAGTTCCCTGTACATCGCATTAACAGAGGCCAAATGTCCGATATGGCACACTGTTCAGCAACGGTACGTTATGGCACATGTAGTTAAACCACTACATTGTGATGACGTGGCTATTAGTTAATATCCCCATCAAAGTTCCACCGATCATGTCCTTATAAAGTCGTCTATGCTCGCACTCACACTTGAATGAGAACGTTGCGTTCAAAGTGCTCAACCTCATGCTAGTCTCATGGAGTTCAAATCTTGTTGATCGGTTCTTCTGATCTTCACGATGGTCCAATCAGGAAGTACTATCACGAGAAGCTTGAGAAAATGCCACATGGAACCTTTGTTCATACTATTAGGAGACACAAGGAGATTTGCAAAATCTAGAATCGACGGGCCGTCGGTGATGTAGACCCATCCCTGACGCGAAGAAGAATTTATGGCGAGCCATTTTCTCAGCATCATCTCGTTAGAGTTTAGATGGCTCCACCCCACATGTTGACATTTTTTCGTGGTAGTGCCACCAGAGTATGCGATGTCGTTGATAAACTCGTTTGGGCAGCCCTACGTGTAGGTCGAGCAACAAAAGGCCACATGATTTTGCATTTCAGTCCTAATATTTTTTAGAAAATCTTCCCGCACTACGAAGTAGCTCCACTTGATCGAATGGGTAGATCGCGTTGTCCCTGGCCTGAACAATATTTTATATAAAAAAATGCCACTCGGAAGATTTGCCAATAACATTGCAGCAAAATTCCAAGTATTGCAACCGAATAGCTCACCCGTGTATGAAAAATATAATACTATTACAACAAATCGTCAGAACATTTAAAAACAATTAATGCAACAAAAGGGGGTTACAACAGTTTCTTCTTGCAGATTGCTTTGCAACAAAATCACCAACAACTTCTATAGAAATTACAAACTATTACAACAAGAAATCATGTGTTTATAGCAATTTAAAAAGTGGGTAAGCAACAAAACTTTTGTTGCACATTCATTTGTAGAAAAACCATCACCTATTTCGACAAAAAAAATAAAAAAATTACAAAATAGAAGAACTATGTGTTTGCAGTCTTTAGAAAATCTCGTAAATAACATTCAAAGAAAAACAGAAAACTTGAGGCAAACACCCAGTAAATCTTACAACATTTGTGGTGTTATTTTGCAACAAAATGCATACGCGTTAGTTACAATTTGGAAAAGTTAGGCTGTGTTTGGAAGCTCTGGTTTTCTAAAACCTTGGTATTCTAGAGCTAGGGTAGGGAATACTTTAAAAAAACAGGTCCAGAGTGATGTTTTAAAAACTGCAAAAAACAAAAAACTACGATTTTTGAGGAACCTTAGTATCTTAAAGTTTAGTATTCGGTGTCTCCAAGCACCTCAAAATATTTGATACTACAATAATTTTTGAAGGCATAGTATACTCCAAATATTTTGAAAAAACTGAGCTCCCAAACGAGGCCTTAACCATCGTGGAGCTGGCGAGGGCAAACTAAGGTTATATATATGTGTCGGTCGGTGTCCAACACAAAACATATCGTCAAAGCCAAACTTTTGGTATTTGCGTGTATCATTGTCAATATCTTGGTAACACCCATGCCGGTTTACAAAACTATGGGTTTATTTTTCATGTATGTTTTCCTTGTGCCGATATTGGTCAAGCTTTAAGAAAATAAAACCTTGGCTATAACTTTCATAGCCAAACTTTTTTAGGTCAAACGCCTGATATGGCACTTTGTTCAATGATCGTTGCAACGGTTATGGTACCTGGAGTTAAATCAATAGATTGTGATGACGTGGCTGGTAGTTAATATCCGCATGCAAACTCCCACCGACCATGTCTTTATAAATATACATGTTTCTTCTATGCTCTCACTCACACAAGGATACCAACCCGTTGCGTCCAAAGTACCCAAGTTCGTATGCTATTCAAAAAAAAAAAAAAACCTTGATCGGTTCTTTTGAACGGTCCAATCAGGAAACAGTATCACGAGAAGCTTAGGAAAATGCCACATGGATTTTTTTTCCCATAGGATTAGGAGGCACAAGGAAATTTGCAAAATCCAGAATTTACACTAACCCATCCTAGCACCAGGATGAATGTCTGGCGTAAGTATTTGATACTACAATAGTTTTTGAATTCATAGTATACTCCAAATATTTTGAAAAAACCGAGCTCCCAAATTAGGCCTTAACCATCGTGGAGCTGGCAAGGGCTAACTAAGGTCATACATGTGTCAGTTGGTGTTCAAAGAAAAGCATATTGTTAGAGCCAAACTTTTGGTGCTTGCCTGTATGACGGTCAATATTTCGGTAATACCCGTGCCTACAGAACTAACGGTTTCATTTTTCACATATATTTTCAGTGTGGCTATAGTTGTTGAACGGTAAGCAAAGAAATCCTTATCTCTAATTTTTGACAGACAAGGTATTTTTAGAGGACAAATGGGGATTCTTGTTTTTAGAAGTTGAAAGCCATTTTGTTTTGTTAGAAGAGAAAGCCGAAACTTGAACCAACAGCTTTTCCTTGTTACGAGCCCAGACGGCACGGTGCATGGGTCAAAGCCTGTCCGGAAATAGGCCCGCCAGCATATATCGCGGGATTCGTGTTCTCGGTGGTGGTGGTCTGTCCGCCAACGCGCCTACTTTACCTCTCCTTTTCGTTCGAGATCTCGCAGCGAGGTACAGTCCCCCCCCCCCCTCTTCCTTCTTCTTCCTGCCTACCTAAAATCGATTTTGGACAATATAATCTGGCACTTAAGGGTGCAGCGTTTCGTAGCCCAAATTACATTTAGCTCTTTATTGGAAAAGTTTGAAAACAATATTTTAAAGTTTTAAAAAATAATGGAAAAATTCTAAATGTAGGCAATGATATATTTTATCATTGTGCAAATTTCATGTCAAAATATATTGTATTTTAGGCTGCATAAAAATGACAAACGTGCAGATATAAAGTAGTGAATAGTACCAAATTTTGGAGCTCCAAAATTGGTTAGATTTGTCTTTTTTGTGTGAATCAAATATAAGGTGTTTTGACTTAGATTTTATATGTTGGTAGATACATCATTAGGAACAACTAGAAATTTTTACATTTTTTTTTACTTTGAAAATATTGTTTTCAAAATAAAAAACAGGCTACGTGTAGCCCGACCTACATTGTGCTTTTGATCACTTAACCCGTTCTCTTCTTCTTATTCTCGTTCCTGGAGCGAAGCAGAGCAAACGCGATTTCGTCAAGCTTAGGGATAGTTCGACACCGTTGTTCATTAATTTTCTTGTGTGGACTGTGGGAAGTAAGTCGAGAGAACTAGTTGGGAAATGACGCCGTCGATAATTATTCTCCTTCTCGAAACATGATTTCGTTCTGCTTTGTAAATAAAACTAAACGGAGAAACCTATACAAACAGATGAGAGAAACCTCTTACAAAGCAGATTAAATATAGAGACAAAAGAGAAAAACAAAGTGATGACTATTTTTCGTGAGGAGGGCACAAGAGACAATTCACCGCTTTCACACACGCAATTTCCTGCTGGAGTTAATCATATAGTACTCCATCCTTGAGTACGTAGTACTGTCACCGGCAGGCCCATATTTCTCGCGGTTGCATTGCCTCGAAGAAGATTCAGCGCCACTGTTCCCGTCGCCTGCTTGAAACAGTGCACATGAAATAATTCACCGCTCTCACACTCTCATGAGGCGGGGTAAAGTCGTGAGTCCACCGGACATATCGAATAGCTTGGTCAAAAGACACTGCTTTGAAGATGAGGTTTTAGCTACAATTTGTAACACTAGCATTACACACCATACAATGTGTTCGATTTGGGAGCACCGAACTCATGTTTGGCACAATGGACGCGCTTTAGCGGCACCCCAACCGTTTTACTTAATTACAACGAATATTCGCAAATTTTGAATAAATGACATGGTTTTTGTTGAAATTTAGTCTCATTAGAACGAAATTTAAATAAACACTTAAACGGTGAACACACAATGATGCACGTTGTACGCCACATACCTAACACTTCTAATCATACAAGAAAGGCGGTACTCAGCGATATCGTTCCCTATCCATCGCATTAATATGGGTCAAACGCCCGATATGGCACACTGTTCAATGGTTGTGGCAACGGTTATGGCACATGTAGTTAAACAATTAGATTGTGAACGTGTGGCTAGTAATTAATATCTCCATCAAACATCCACCGACCTTGTCTTTATAAAGTTACATGTTTCATCTATGCACGCACTCACACTTGAATGAGTAAGTTGCGTTCAAAGTGGCCGACCTCATATGCTAGTCTCATGGAGTTTAAACCTTCATCGGTTCATCTGATCTTCGTGATGGTCCAATCCCAGGAAATAGTATCACAAGAAGCTTAGGAAAATGCCACATGGAACCTTTTTTACATAGGATTAGGAGGCACAAGGAAATTTGAGAAATCCAGAACTGACGAGTCGTCGGTCATGTTAACCCATCCTAGCACAAAGATAAATGTGTGGCGAGCAACATGTTTAGCATAATCTCATTAGATATCTGCACCTCTTTGTGTTGGCTCCTTTCGTGGTAGTGCCATTGTTTTATGATGTCACTGTTAAAGTTGTATGGGCGGCACTAGGCTAGGCGTAGGTGGATCTACAAAAGGTCAAAATTGTCCCCCTCTCCACTGCTTAGAATCATTCGCTGCATGATTTTTCATTTTAGTCCCAATTGTTTTGGAAAATCATGACGCACCACAAAGTAGATCCAGTTAAGCAAAGGGTATAGATCGCATTGTCCGTGTCCTTCCCGATATTTACAGCGAATATGGCACCGTGGTGATTTACCCTAATAATTGCGAGTGGTGCAACAAAAATCCTTCAGCCCGTGTATAAAAAAATATACACTATTGCAATAAGTCGCAGCAACATTTTCAGAAAAGTAATGCTACAAAAAAGATGGTTAAACAAAAAAATGCTGATTGTTTTGCAACAAAATCACCAACAACTTCAACAAAAATCACAAACCGTTACAAGAAAAAACTATGTGTTTGTAGCAATTAAAAATTTGAGTAAGCAACAAAAGTTTTGCTGCACATTCATTGGGACATGACGCATGTGATGATTATTCTTCACGTTGAAACATGCTTTCGCCTCGCTTTACAAATAAAACCAAACGGTCGAACCAATACAAAATGATAAGGTGAACGTATTACAAATCAGATCAGCGATAGAGAAAAGAGACATACAAGTGATAATTATTGTTCATCAGGGGACATGAAGTAATTCACCGCTTTCACGGTCTCGGTAGTACACACAATTAAAACCTTTCTTTCTCGCTCGAGTTAATAATATAGTACTCCATCCTTGAGTACCTAGCCACTATACGTACTCTCTCTCTCTCTCTCTCTCTCTCTTGTGTGTTACTCCTATCATCATGACGTGCGTCTCAGTTTTGCGTATATTTTGCCAAATCTTGCCCTTTCACAAAACTATTGATACATCTGAGCCCTTCGGTGAAACCATTACCAAATCTAACCCCCGAGGTCGGCGTCAACATTGGAGCCGAATCTGTTCAGGTCGGCACCACCCGATTTTTGAGTCGAACAAAGGCTGCACCGTAGGCATCTTAGCCGAACCTACTAGGCAGAAAAATGGCAAAAATACCTTGGCGCCTCTGTGGATTTGTTTTTAGAAGTTGAAAGCTAAATGTTTTTTTTCCTTGAGCAGAGAAAGGCAAATGTTTTTGTGGATCAAACAAGGCGTACCCCCGAAACTGTGAACCATTGGCCTTTCCTTGTCATGATACGAGCCCAGACGGCCCGGTGCATGGGTCAAAGCCCGTCAGGGAATAGGCCCGCTGGTTCCAACAACGGAGGATGCCATGCCACAGCATGTATCGCATCGCGAAATTCCGATTCCTCGAATTGTTTTTTGAAAGAAGAAGAAGAAGAAGAAGAAGATAAGAAGATTCGTGGAGTTTATTCCCCGAGGCGCAGCGGGTGTTTCGGCCGGGCCCACCCACAGGCGCAACGGATAACGTTCCGTACTTTCCGTCTGTGGCTCCGTGAACTCACGGGACGCCACGTGGCCATCTACCTTCCTGCCTACCTCTCGCTCTCATCCACAAGCACGAGCAGCGAGGAGAAAGAAAATTCACAAGTCCGTCCGGTGGTGGTGGGTGGCAGGCAGATCCCGGGAGCTCCGTCCGCCAGCGCGCACTTCTTTTCGTTCGAGATCTCGCTGCGAGGTACGAATCCACCTCCTCCCTCTCTTCCTGCCTCCCTCCCGGCCGATCGCGCGCCATGGACGGGCTCTCCTCGCGCGAGATCTGCGGGCGTGGTCGCTCGTTCGTTCATGCTTGGTAGATTGGTTCCGCCGTCGCCCGCCCCCGATTCGGCGCCACGACGGTAGTGGCGCGGGCCGGGGGAATAGAGCACTAGGGCCGTGGATGCGTGCCCGTCAAACCCGAATTCTGGGGCGCCGCCGGCGGGCAGGCAGGCAGTGCACGGCTGTGTGGTTGCGAATTCCGGTGCGCTGGTTCAGGGTAGGGATGGGTACGTTGGGTAGGGAGCACTGCGGCACTTGGATGGCTCATATCGTTTTGCGTCCTCTCCTCGGATGTTTCTGGTTGATTGTTTGTCTGCTTGTAAAGTGCTTTCGTTCAATACATATACTAAAATCTAACTGCTAGTGTGATAAAGGAGGCGTTGATGCTTCCTGTTACTGATAGTTCCATCGTATGGTCCTTGAGTTCTGGCAGTGGCACTTCACCGCATCCGAGACTTGAAACGGTGTCTAGATTGGGGCTGCATTGAGCGTTGGGATTATGCAGAATGCATATAGCTAGGCCATGCTGCTGCCGCTTTGCATTACCATCTCTGAGTGGCTTGCCAAGGCACACGTACGGATTTAGTCACGGTGGGAGAAGAGAAGAGATGAGACTGAGACTGAGACTGAGGAGTCCAGCCGAAGTATGGATGCGCAGATGGTTTAGTTTTGGTGCCTACTTGGTAGTGACTACGAAACTGATCTCAGCATTGAAAGGGTGGCTACAGATTTGGATCTGGATGTATGCAACAAATGTCATAGGTGTGGTCGCTGTTGTATACTTGTATGTAACAAATGTGATAAGTGCGGTTGCTGTTGTCATTATGTCACTCATTCTTACTGTGCTTCGCTCCTAACAACCGTCTGCCATATACACGGCCAGAGCCACGTTTATTTCGTGTGAATCCACGTCCTTAGCATTGACAACCATAAGTTCATTGAAATCTTACACTCCGATTTCTGGTGGTATATTTTTATGTTTACATTGCAAGGGGAAACCAGGCAGAATCTGCTGGAATTGTTTGTACTGATGTAAATTGATCCTATCTCTTACCATACTTTTTGTTTGGTTTTCTGTTTCAATACTCGTCTGGTGTGTTGCTTTCGCAGTTCGATTTGAAGCTCAACTTCTTGATACTCATCTGGTCTGGTGGGTATTTGTATGAGTTCACAAGACGTTCGACATGAAACTTTTAGAATACACCCCGTTCGACTGGTAAACATGGCGTCTTCTGCTTCTTTCTTCTTGTCCAAGTGCTCATGGTAACATGCAATATTTGTTTCCCTAAATTACTACATTTGTTTTTTCCTTTCAGTGTAAATGTGTTCCTAGATCAACTGAATCTTGGTGATTGTACAATAAGGGGGAGCCTTGAAGCATTCTCATGTAAGAGTATTCTCCATTGACTGTCTTATTGTGCATATTATACCATCACAAGAGGGTCACACTCTATGTTGATCTACAGGCAAGCATGCCGGGAATGATCGCCGGCTTTCAATAAGTCTAGAACATGACGTACGTACTTCTGTTCAGCTCATTTATTTTTATGACAACTGGTATCCCTTCTCTTGTAATGCAGCGGTGAATCACGAGGCATTTTCACTAATGTCGTTTGTTAGGATATCATTTGTCTTGTGCTTATCGTTTGGAATCATATAAAAACTGGAGTTATGTTATGGAAGTTTATGGCAACATATGATTTTCTGTGTAATGTAAAGAAAGTATATGTCTTGTCATTGTCGTTGGAATCAGACAAAAGCCAGAGCTAAGTTATGAGAGTTTGTAGTATCATGTGAATTTCTGTTTAAAGTAGTGCGTGAGGCTAATGTTGATATTTTGTTTCATATCTGCAGTTGCTTGTAGTCGGGCATTAATTTTGTGGAAGTCTTTTTGTATACCTGTCATGATAGTAAATGATGCATATGTGAATTTTATGAAAATCTTATATGTTAAGTTTCTTCCCACTGTAGTTGTTTTCACTATTCATTTGAACCTTTCCCTCTTATGAGCATCTTAGTCAGAAAGATATGCATACCATGCCTTGTGAAGGTGCATGTAGTACGTATGAACTTTTGCTCTCCGTCCTTGTCAAAATTTAGGTATCTCGGCATGCCAATGATAAATTTATGCATGTTTATATATGTGCTAATTTAGATTTTCTGTTGCGCATTCAGATTCTTGATTACCTCGGGAAGTCTTCTGATAGTGACCCTCCTTCACCTGTGGAGCATTTGTCTTGTAGATCCAGGTAACAGTGTGTAGATTACCTTTATTTTGCACATTTTCTTTTTACCTGCCTGATTCCTTTTATGTTCCTTGTTTATTCCAGCCGGAAAACGTTGATATACCTAGTCCTCACTCTTGGGCATATGTACCCAGATTATGATTTCAGGTAATTTTGTCTTACAAAAAGTGTGTGTTCTCTATAATCTGGGAGGAAGGATATTGGGTAATGTCATACTCAGCTTTTTTGGGCGATATGACAACCCGCTACTGTCCTTTCCGACCAGCCTAAGGGGGTGTTGTCAAATGGCATGACAAACGGATTAATAGCCGTTGCTCTTTTGAGCTGAGAGTTCAATTCTCTCCATTTCCCTTGAACATTTTGGTATTTGACAGAGCTGCACCTTTCTTATGGTCTTCCTTACTGTCATGCGACATATGCATGATGGCATGACCTTCATATTAGATTTAACATCCTCTCTGTCAACACTTGTTCGCTTAGCAGTGCTGTTCGGGCACACCTGTTCTTCAAAGAAGAAGACTGGGAAAGTTTCAAGCAGATGCTAGACAACTTCTTGTCGGAGGCTTCTACGGTAATGCTTCTCTGCAAGTTCCATCATCTTACTCTTGATCAACCAATAAGCATGTTAGCAAACATTACACAGTAAGTTCTGGAATGCAAAAGGAAAGTCATAGTGTTGCACAAAGTATGTTGTCACTCAAGTTCTCAACTTTACAAATGACACTGAGACTGTTCTCCTTCCACCGGTTTTGAATGCTTAACCTGAATCTTGAGCCATTTTTCAGCTATGGGCAGCAAAAAATGATGGCTGTTCTCTCCTGGAGAGTATGACCAAAGCTATTGATGAGGTGAGCACCCAGTAAACGCGTACTAGTTCAGAAAAATTGGCAGTCCTATACTCTGCTTTTACACCCTATTTTGTAGGTTATCAAAATCAGAGAGTGTGACGTCTACAGCTACAACCCGGACTCTGACGGAGATCCATTTCTAGAGAAAGGGGCCATGTATGACCATCTTATCTGCTGAATCCATGCTTGAAATGAACTTGAGCAATCATGAGGAGGCCCTGATATGGAAACTGCCATTCTGTTTTTCTTGTAGATGGTCAATCAACTTTTTCTTCTACAACCGAAAGCTGAAGCGAGTGGTGAGCTTCCGCTGCTGCTGCACAAGGTAGGCGCATGTTTCATTTTGTGAACTGCATGAGATTTTCTGAAACTACTATACGAATTACTAACAGTTTACCATGCTACCGCAGCAAGTTTGCGGGAGATGACTTCCTTGCGGGTGCGCTCTCGGACGGCGAGGAGGACGCCTTGATCGACATGGACATATGACTAACCCGGTTCTGTTAGTAACATGACCAACCAACCAGTGTGACATGTCCGTGTAATATATACTAGTAGCATGTATGGCAGTAGGAAACTACGTATGGAGCCGGCAGTTTCCAGTTGGAAACTTGTAGAGTGACCTTGTCTGTTTGGAGAGAGTACTTTATGGCGTGTGTTATTTCTGTCCATGTCTGTAGATCGAAGATTTGACGCTGAGCTGTCATCAATCTGCAAAAAATTGAACTGGCAAGTTTATTTGTTAGGTCTGAGTACTGTGAATTCGTCTCAGTTTCTTTTTCATGTGTGAACAGTGAATGTTGAAATCTTATGCGTGTACATTTGTTTGTCAAATTTGATCCAGTCCTATGAGTTGTTCGCAGTGCAGCGGTGTAATCCGTGTTGAATCACGTGTATCCCTGAGGCTATGTTTCTAGAGTTTTTTTAGGGATTGGTGGGATAATCTTCTAGTGTATTGGGTGAAACCCCAAACTTCACCCAATCCGCTAGGGGATTGATGGGGATAATCCACTAGGTAGGGGTAGTGTATTGAATTTCCTAGGGGATTGAGAAAAATGAACTAGAGTTTGGTGATTTGTGGGGAAAGGTGGGGATAAAACATGTTCAATACTTTAGAAACAAACGATGTTTTGGTATATGTGGTGATTTGGGGGTTTGACCGGGATAATCTCCACCAATTTCTAAAAAAACTCTAGAAACAAACATAGCCTGAATAATTTTGGTGCATATAAGTAACTGATGCCTGTATCAGTATGGAACTGAACTTGACATTTTCTTTTGAAGCAGCGTTACGTTTCCTTGCAGATTGGGAAATCATACAAGTATCTGCAAGTGCAAATCCTGGCACGGCGCACGCTTGGCTCACTTTGTTAAGGAATGAAGCTACTATTGCATATGGCTGTGGATTCCGATGTCAATTGAGTATTTACATTTTGTTTGGGTCTGGTTGCTGTGTTAAGAAAGAAGACAAGAGTCGGAAATCCAATTTGGCTCCAGAGCTCAGATACCCTGGAAATCCTGTCCCTCCAAGTTCATCGAGATATGTGTCAAGCCTAGCCTTCAGAAATTTTCTACTGCGGTAAAACATGTCCCTCGACAGAGAGTTCTGCAAGAATTAAATGACATGCTTTGACGCGAACGTGGCGGAACAGATGCCGGAGAAGCATGGACCGTTAATGCGAGATTCCCCACCCTCGCGCACAGCTCCGGCAATAATGATTCCCCACCCTCCACCACCAGCTACTGGAATTCATCGTCTGCATCATCTTCCCAGCCTCCGGCGCCACAAGCAACTCCGCATCTCCGCCCACGCCCACCCACCCCAGGACATCCTTCCTTTGATTCCTTGCCCGTGCTGCGTCGCGGAGATCCTCTCGTTCCAGGCCGGGTGTTCGATTCTACAAGTGCAGTCTATTCGATGTAAGTGATCTCCTTCGAAGTCTATTAATTTGCATGCCCGCTCTCGAATCTCGATCTGAACCCATAGTCCCATACATGTCCGCGCAGGCTGGTAGCGGCCACTTCTTCGTGTGGGCCTGCTTGATGCCCGGCCGGCACCCCAAGTTCATCCCCGTCGCTGCTCCCGCAGTACCCAAGTCCCCAACCACCGGCAGCACTCCTCGCGTACGCACCTGCCCCGCCCGTCGCAGTTGCCGCTCAAGCGGTCGTCGCCCCGGCTAATGCCGACATGCCAGTGTACGTCAGGATCTTGTTGGCCAGCACGACATCGCGAGAGCAGCGCTTGTAGAAGGTCGTCCGCCAAGGTCGCCATCCCAAGTGCTCGACTTGCGCATCCGCCACAGACATCGCCAGGATGAGTCTCCTGGTCTCCCTGATCAATTTGCTGGCTAGGGTTCTCCTTCTAGGTGTTGTGCTCGCCGGTGTGATAGGACAAGGAATTACTGTAGGTGCTTGGGCGTAAGTGTGATCGGTGCTTAGATAATCGCGCTGTCGAACTACGTGCTAGAGTGTTAGTGTATTCATTTGCTAAGATAATCGCACAGTCGAACTAACTGGGGTGTTATTGTGTAAGTATGATCATTGCTTAGCTAATTGCACTGTCTATGTGCTAGTTGTGTTATTGGGTTTGGTGCTTAGCAAAAAGCAATGTTATCGATCCAATTATGAAACTATCACCTTAATTACAATCACGCTTTTGCTAATAATGTTTACACTACTGTTTGCTCGCTTTGACTTTTGACTTGCAGTAATTCTAGTTTGCTCCCTGACCCCGTCTGAGATGGTACCTACAGATTTCCATGTTCCACAGGATCATGATTTTTGCGCGTCATGTCCTCGAGGAACAGCAGAAATCGTCGTTAGCATCCGTCTGACCCCGGACGTCTCACGTGCATCCTGTGCACAGTATTGGGTCCCACTTTTGACGGTGGTTGCATTTAACTGCGCCTCCCACATTTTTACCATGCCATGCGCATACGGACAACGAACTTACACACAATCTCAACCGGTCTTGCACGGCCCAGATTTCCGGAGCAAATGTGCTCGAGAGCCAAATCGCTGCTCCCGACAAGAGTTAAATTCTAAAAAAAAAAAAGAAGACAAGAGTTTTGTATCATGTTGTTTGTTTTAGATTGGCTTGCCTGTTTTTAGGGCATACATTCTGGCCCGTGTTATTTCTATCACTTATGTGGATCCGCTCCTTGGTATTATTCCTACTAGTTGAATGCCCGTGCGTTGTTATGGGTTCAAAATAATCGAAATGTGCATATGAATATCAGAAACAACTTTTAGAAACAGAAAAAATATTGATCTTACTATACTCACGTAGGCTAACCTTCTCAAATTAGAGTAATGTTCCAACCTCAACCAATAGACAGCGTGACCAAAATAATCAAAATATACGTGTAGTTCTCTATTGATGGATGCCTCCATATTGAGGAGCAGACCCATGCCATGGCAGTGAATCAAGAATGTCTGCGTTAGCAATGCCAAACTAATGGAAACACACGAAGTTTCAAAAGACTTCAGTGTACAGCTGATTAAAAAGTTATTTCCTCTCATTAATCTGCAGGATGGCATATATAATGTTGTACAGTAGAAGTGAGGATAGCATATATAATGTTGTACGGTAGAAGCAAATTTGGCATACATATCTAAACTGATCTACTAATGGCTCATTGCCGCTAATGAACTGTTCGTCTGCGAGGTCACCAAAGAGATCAAGAAATTCCTAGCCTACTAAGGTCCACGAGGCCATAAGAATGAAAAGATCGAGAAATTCCTTCGTGTTGCTAGTACAGTAAAGTATTTGATCAAACCTTGCATAAGAAACACGCATGTGCATACAACAACACCATCGTAAAAAGAGAAATATTTAGTTACACCTAGTTCAACCTACATCTATAAGGCCACAGAATCGTATGCAATAATGCAAAGCATATTATAACACGCTGCCATTGGCGGTCTCATGTCTCCCAATCCCTCTCTTTCCATTTTTATTCTTTTTCTGAAAATAAATTAAAAAGGAAATATTAAGGGGCAACAATACCTGTTCGGCCCAGCCGAAGGCCCAGCCAACGCTCCCAAACCAATCATTGCCTTACCCTCTCGCTCGCTCAGCAGACACGCACGCACGCAACCCGCCGCCACATGCGCCCGCATACGCTTCCCTGCCACGGCCTCATAAATATCTTTTCACATGTAAATCTGAATTGACAAAATGGCAGTTCCGAAGGCTAAGGATGACTCCAACGAGGCGACGCATCGAGTCTGCGCGCCTCCGTCCCTGTCCGCTGGAGCCAAAAACACGGCCCAACGGGGCGACGCAAACGGACCGCGGTCCGTTTTTCGGTTCGCCGCGACACATTCCTGGCCCAAATTTGGGCCACCGATGAGTCGGCGCGGACGCACGGCGGACTGAAAACGCGTCCGCGCGGCCATGCCTCGTGTCCTCTCCGAGCCCACCTGTCAGCGACAAGGCGCGGTTAGCCTCCCCTGGCCCAGTCCTTTTTAATGCTAGGTGATAGGGACGGCCAGCCCCCACCCACTCCACTGCCCACTCACCCTCTCCGGCGACCAAACCCTAGCCTCGCCACAAACCCTAGCCACCTCGCTTGCCGCGATGCCGCTCCGATGGCCGGGGCTCGGCAAGGCCAAGAACGACGGCGAGGCGGGGTCCTCCTCTGGCCGCCGCCGCCGGCGCTTTCACGCTCCCTCCCTGACGCCACCATCTTCTCCGGAGCCGAAGCCGGTCCCCGCCATCTTCGAGCTCGCGCCGCCGGGCGCCGAGGTGCGCAACCGCGTCTACGTGCGCAAGGAGGATCGCCAGTGGTACTGGGACCACGCAACCCCGCTGCCGTGGCCAGATGTCAAGCTCCCCGAGCATTAGCACCTGAACCCGCAGCGGATCCCGGTGCCTCCGATTCCGACCAACAAGCGGGCACGGGATCTAGAGGTTGAGCGCCGACGCCGCCGCCTCCCGGCCGAGCTCCTCAACGATCCCGCCTACACGGCGAGGTCCAGCAACTGGGCGGAGTGGTTCCGCGACGAGCATGACCTGCGGCGGCAGGCCCTCTATACGCGGGCTCCGACGCCGCCATCTGGGCATTGGTCACCGCCACCGCACACACGGCGGCTGGACGCACCACCAGTGCCGCGCGCGCTACGGATTGGGTCTGCTCCGCCGCCGCCGCAGGAAGTGGAGATGGAGGTGGATCCCGAGGACGCCGAGCTCGAGGCCGCGAAGGAGGCCTCGCGCAAGCAGATGGCCGAGGACGAGGCCAAGCGCTGGGCCATTGTCCTCGCCGATGTCGCCCGGGAGCAGGAGGCGGCCCTGCAGGCGCAGCAGGCGGCGGTCCTGGAGGAACCACAGCCATGGTGGCAGGCCATGGACGCGGACCTGCCACCGGCGCCTCCGCTACCAGAAGGCCTGCTAGGGCAGCGCTGGGTCTTCAATGGCGGCGACTGGGAGGTCCCAGAGCAGGCGCAGGAGCAGGTGCAGGAGCAGCCGCCCACGCCGCCGGCCATTTTCCCACCGCGAGGCGGACCACCGGCGCACCTCTGGAAGCAGCCGGACTATGTCATCCTCGACGGGGATGACGAAGAGGAGTAGAAGCCCGCGAAGGGCAAATATTCTAGTTTTTATATATTTTTGTTTTAAAAATATTATGTAAAAAGGCCGTTTGTGGCCCACCCCCCTATATATGAATGAAAAAGTCCGATATATGGCCTGTTTAGCTAAAAAAAAATTGCCGGCGGACTCAATGCGTCGGGCCGTTGGGCGCACTGCCACCAACGGTGGACAGGGGCAGACTGGGTCTGTCCATTTGCCGACGCAAACGGATAAAACGCGGACCAAACGCGCGCCCGTTTGCGTCGGCCCGTTGGAGTCATCCTAAGGGTGGTCTTGGGTTTCGTTACTTGCAATTGTTCAATGATGCAATGTTGGCAAAACAAGCATGGAGGTTGCTGGAGCGACCTGATAGCCCGTGTGCTAGAGTACTACGGGGGCGCTACTACCCTGATGGTAATATTCTGACATCCTCTTGTCCGGCTGGAGCCTCCTCTACGTGGCGGGCGATCACGATCGGCAAGGAGGTGTTGAAGAAAGGCCTTATTAGGCGTATCGGAAATGGTATGCAGACAGAAGTCTGGCATGATAATTGGATATCCAACTCGGGTACTTTGAAATCGATGGGACGTACGGATATCGGATGATCCTGTGCAATTGGTGGCTGACTTAATCGATGTGGGTACAGGATCGTGGAATGGGCAGCGGATCCGGGGGCTCTTCATGGCACCGGATGCTGAAGCAATCTTGGCGATGCCGAGGGCAAAAGCAAACCTTGATGATATATGGGCATGGGCGTGGGAGAGCTCGGGGATTTTGTCATGCACACAGATCCATCATCACAAGAGGAATGGGGATTGGAGAGGGAAATTGGAGATTCGGGATATAGACGGAGCAGGTGAGATTCGAGAGAGAGTTGTCAGTTTACAATTCAGACTTCGCTGCCTCCACGAGGACTTTACGCCAGCTCTTTTACATGCCATACGGCAGAGACGTGCACGCAGGCACAGCGGCCCAAGGCCCTCTCGCAGATACAGTCCATGACCGGCCCATGACTATGCTGGTCATGACATTGCTCCCCCCTTAAGGAGCTGCTTGACCCCAAGCAGGCGTAGAGAATCGACGCCGTAGTGCAGCTTGATCTTCCCAGGTCACCAATGGCGGCGTTGTTCCCGACCAGCGAACCTTGATCTTGCGAGTAGAAGTTGCTCCACGAGGTACCACGGCAGCATCCAACACTTGCACAGGAAGTACTGGTTCATTAGGTTCTTCACTGAAGATGTTCAAGGAAGTGTGTACCTGGGTGTTAGGAGGAATTTGCATTTTCAGTTGTGAAACATGCACAACCGGGTGAACCTGACTGGACGGCGGCAGTTCCAATTTGTACGCCACAGCTCCCACTTTCTGCAAAACCTTGTAGGGTCCGAAGTATCGGTATGATAGTTTCTGATTGCCTCTGGTAACCACCGACTGCTGAATGTATGGTTGCAGCTTCAGAAATACCATATCCCCTACTTTGAATGACCTCTCTGACCTGTTCTTGTCGGCGTGGTGCTTCATACGTTGTTGAGCACGCACGAGATGATGCTGCATCAGGTCAGTCATGGCTGCCCGCTCTTGTAACCATCTCTCCAGGTATGTAGATGCACAGGAGTTGGCATCGATGCCAAAGTGTCGAGGACTGTGTCCATAGAGTACTTCAAAAGGAGTTTTGCCAAGTGCAGTATGATAGGATGTATTGTACCAGTATTCCACCAAGGGTAGCCAAGTATACCATTTCTTTGGGCATGAGTGGACAAAACAGCGTAAATACGCTTCCAGGCACTGATTGAGGCGTTCCGTTTGGCCGTCCGTTTGAGGATGGTAAGCTGAGCTCATGTGTAATGTAGTGTCAGAGAGTTTGAACAATTCTTGCCACAATCTGCTGGTGAAAATTCTGTCTCGGTCTGAAATTATCATCTCAGGCAATCCGTGTAATTTGTACACATGATCCATGAATTTAGTAGCCACGGTAGAAGCAGTGAAAGGATGTCTCAGAGGCACAAAGTGTGCATACCTGGTGAACTTGTCAATGACGACTAATATCACATTATGGTTGTGTGACAGAGGAAGTCCCTCGATGAAATCCATACAAATGATCTTCCAGGCTCCAGTGGGTATTGGCAACGGTTGCAGCAATCCAGGCAGTTTGACATGCTCCGGTTTGGCTTGCTGACAAACTTGACAACCAGCCACAAACGTTTGCACTGTTTTCTTCATCTGTGGCCAAGCGAAAAGCTGTTTGATGCGCTGATATGTTGCCTGTACACCTGAATGACCACCTATGCCACTGTTATGCAATGCTTGCAATATGTGATTTTGCGCCAACACATTGTTACCCACCCAGATGCGATCATGCAATCTCAGAATGCCATCACGAAGAGAAAACCCTTTGTCATTGTGGCCAGTCAGACTGAGCTCTTGCATCAATGCTTTTGCTTGTGTATCATCCTCATACCATGCTTGCAGTCTATCAAGCCATGCTGGGTTAGCTGAAGAGGTGGATAGGATGTTGATCTCATTGTATTGGCGAGACAAAGCATCCGCCACAGTATTGGAGCTCCCTTTCTTGTATTGCATGGTAAACTGCAATCCCATTAGTTTCACAAACGCCTTATGCTGGAGAGATGTGTGCAGGCGTTGATCAGAAATGTGCAGTAGGCTTTTGTGGTCGGTTCTGATGACGAATTCTGCATGTTGCAGATAAGCACGCCATTTCTCAATAGCCAATAAGATGGCCAGACACTCCTTTTCATACACCGAGAGTGCCTGATTGCGTGGTCCGAGAGCCTTGCTCAGGAAGGCAATTGGATGATCTTGTTGCATAAGCACAGCACCAACACCGTTGTGGGATGCATCTGTCTCCAGCACAAAGGGAATCTTGAAGTTTGGAAGGGCTAGGACTGGTGCAGAACAGAGTGCTGCCTTCAAGGTGTCGAAGGCTGTCTGCTGAGCTGGACCCCAAACAAATAAAACCCCTTTCTTGAGCAGTTGTGTCAGTGGCAATGCAATGATGCCGTAGTTGCGGATGAATTTTCTGTAGTAACCAGTAGTGCCAAGCACCTCACGCAAGCTTCGTAGTGATGTAGGTACTGGCCAGTTTCGGACTGCAGCGACCTTGGATGCGTCAGTGGACACGCCAGCAGCACTGATAACATGACCCAAGTATTCTAATTCCTGGAGAGCAAAAGAGCATTTGCTTCGTTTAATCAGTAATTGATTCTCACTCAACAACTGCAGCACTTGCTTGATGTGAATGATGTGCTCCTCCATTGTGGGGCTGTAAATAAGAATATCATCAACAAAAACCAGGACAGATTTGCGAAGTAGTGGTGCAAAGACTTGATTCATGATGCTCTGGAAAGTTGCCGGCGCGTTGGTTAAACCAAACGGCATGACCATAAACTCATACAAGCCTTGGTGTGTTTGGAATGCAGTTTTATACTGTTCTCCTTCAGCCAGTCTGATTTGGTGGTAGCCAGAACGCAAGTCTAGCTTGGTGAAATAACTGGCACCAGATAACTCATCCAAAAGCTCATCGATAACTGGCAGAGGGTGCTTGTTCTTGACAGTTAATGTGTTCAACTGGCGATAGTCCACACAAAAGCGCCATTGTCCATCTTTCTTCTTCACCAGAAGGACAGGAGAGGCAAACGGACTTGTGCTACGCCTTATCAGTCCATTGCAAAGCATATCATATACTTGGCGCTCAATTTCGTCTTTCTGCTGAGGGCTATACCTGTATGGTCTTGCTTTAAAAGGTTGAGCCCCAGGTAGCAGTGGTATATCATGATCTTGCTCGCGTTCTGGCGGCAGTGATGTTGGCTCTTGAAACAGATGAGCATATTCCGTCAGAAGTTGCTGAACTTCAGCAGGCAGAACTGCTTCAGTCTGCGCTGCACCTTCTTCTCCAAGCACATGAATGGTGCCTTGATCAGTTGACTGCACCAATAACATGTGTTCAACTGTATTGCGCTTCAGTAAACCCTTCAGTTTCTGCATACTCACTTCTTTGCACTTAGTTGGTTTGCTCTGCACCCCACGAATGGTGATCCTTTTCTTGTTATGCGTGAAGCGCATAACCTTTTTGTGCCAGTGTACCCACATGGGGCTATGGATATCCAGCCAATCTGCCCCAAGAATCATGTCATAACAGCCGATGTTCAAAACATGCACTGAATGAGTGAATGTGTGTCCTTGTACCCCCCACTCAAAATCTGGCACGAAGGAATTGCACTGGACAGACGACCATCAGCCACTGTAAACTGCCTGTTGTCCATTGGTTTTGTCACACATTGAAGCTTCTCTGCCAGTTTAGTACTGATGAACGAGGAAACAACACCAGAATCTATTAAGATAAGAATCTGATGCTTACCCACCACTCCTTGCAACCGAATAGTTTGCTTCCTCTGAGCTTCATTTGTGTTATCGATGGCTGCCAACAAGCAAATATCATCAGAGTCCGAATCATGTGTACTGCCTTTCTCATCGCCTGAAACATCATGGATTGGAAGGACTTCCATCAGTTCTTCAATGATGTGCAATGGCACTTTGTCAGGGCATTTGTGAGTCTTGCTGTATTTATCACCGCAAGTGAAGCACAGCCCCTTGGCTCGCCGATAAGCTTTCAATGTTTCCAGTCTATCTTCCCACTTTGGTGACTCTGATTTCTTACTAGCATCATTGGTGCTGGGGCTTTTATCCTTGCCACTGAACTTGTCTGAATTAGTACTGCTGCGAGCATGGTACTTGCTGAATTCTCGAAACTCAGAACGAGTTGGTGCATTCAATTTGGCCAGTGCGAGATCTTCTTCCTGCATCAATGCCAACAAACCAGCAGTATCGAGGTCCTTGGGCAATGAAGATGAATAGCAGTGCGAATTTCGTCTACAAGACCATTAACGAACTCATCTACAAAAAATTCTTCATCTAGTGCAGGATTATACAGCAGCAACTGGTTCCTAAGGACTTCAAATTTCTCTATGTACTCAGTGACAGTGGCAGTTTGTTTTAACGCACGCAACTGTCTACGATAGTGATTGTACTTATTTTTACCAAACTTCTCATGAACTAAGCGACACATTTCTCCCCAGTCGTCCAGCTTACGACGGGCCTGAATGTTTCGGAGCCACAGAGCAGCGACACCCCGAAAATTCAGTGAAGCATATCGAGTGCGCAAACTATCCTGAACATGATAGAGCTCGAAATAGGTCTCGCAGTCCTGCTGCCACACCTTGGGGTTCTCACCCTCGAACCTAGGGAAATCCATCTTAGGTGTTGAACCACGGTTACCAAATCCACGGCCATAATCACGATCCTCAACATGAATTGGAAATTCAGTAGCAGTTTTGCCGTGTGGCGATGGAATGGTACCTGTGACCGGGGTAGATCGCTGGTTCCCAAGGATACCAGGCGCATCTCCCCGGTAAAGTGAGGCGTCGCGGTGGTCAGTAGACCAGAGCCTGAAGCTGGTGCAGGTGGGCACACCGCTGCTGCTCCTGACGAAGGGGGCCGCGAGGATCCGGGATGAAGGAGAGCTGCGCCCGATTCGCCTCCGTTCTCGTGCGGCGGTACCAACACGTGCTTCAGCGCGGTGCCTGGGCTTGATTCGATGGCCTTGAGACACGCGGCGAGCTCGTCGGTGCGGTGCTGGCTAGCCGCGCCCGTCGTGTTCGTCTCGGCGAGTGTGATCTACAACTCGTCGATTTTGGTCTGCATCCCGTTGAGGGAGTCAAGGACCTGCTTCATATAGCCCTCCATGGCGATGCCCTGAGCAGTGATTTTGCCCATCGAATTCTTCAATTCCGCCTCGAGCTCCTTCGCTGTGCGACGCGGAGCCAGCGTGAATCCCCGATCTCAACCTAAATCCGAACCCAACTACACGCGGGCGTCTCGATCGAGAGCTTGCGCCGAATTCGCGAGGAATTCAGCACCCAAACGTATAGAATCCGAAGATTAGAGGGTGGATCCGAGGGATTTTACAAGACCAAGTGGATCGAAACAAGCAATCTGATACCATATGTCATGCACACAGATCCATCATCACAAGAGGAATGGGGATTGGAGAGGGAAATTGGAGATTCGGGATACAGACGGAGCAGGAGAGATTCGAGAGAGAGTTGTCAGTTTACAATTCAGACTTCGCTGCCTCCACGAGGACTTTACGCCAGCTCTTTTACATGCCATACGGCAGAGACGTGCACGCAGGCACAGCGGCCCAAGGCCCTCTCGCAGATACAGTCCATGACCGGCCCATGACTATGCTGGTCATGACAGATTTTCTCGGTGTGATCCGCATATCGTATGTTGGTTGAAGGCAGATCAACAGAGGAAGATATTGCGGGTAGCTCTGGAGGAGATGAGATCACTTGGAAGGCGCTATGGAAACTGAAAGTACAACCAAAGATTCGTATCTTTTGGTGGCGAGTGTTGAAGAATATGTTGCCTTCTTTTGGTGTACTTAAACGGAGACACATCATGGAGCAAGCTATTTGTCCGATGTGTGGGCATGATGAGGAGTCGTTATTCCATGTTCTCGTCAGCTGTGATCATGCAAAGTTGTTCTGGGACGAGGCACATGATTTTTTCGGAGTTAAGCTGCCGAGGCTGCACCCGCTGACTTGGTCTCGGAACCTGCTGAATCCTTTATTCATATCAAAGGAGCATGCAGCCATTGTTATATTACGGTGATGTGGGCTGTCTGGACTAACCGTAACAAGTACACACATGATAAGATCCAGTATCAGCCAAGACAATCCATGAAAGTAGTAGAAGAGCTTGTCCGTTCTCTGGATGTGCCATCCCCAAGTGCTGTTGTGGATGTAACAGCGCCGAAGTGGGAGAAACCAGAGGTGGGTTGGGTAAAGATTAACGCTGATGGAGCTATCAGTCTAGCTCAACAGTGTGCTTCGACGGGTGTGGTTGCCCGAGACCACACTGGAACGTTTATGCAAGCAAGAAGTTCAAAGTATGAGGGAATTACTGATCCTCTAACTGTTGAGTTTTTAGCATGCAGAGATGCTATGAATCTGGCCCTCGTCAAGGGTTTTCAGAAGGTGATTGTAGAGACAGATTGTCAAAACGTCTGTCTGCTATGGGAGAAGGGTGATGATCGATCTGTGGGAGGCATGGTGTGCAAGGAGATGCGCGGCAGCCTTCCAAAACTGCAGGGGTTCAAGCTTCAGTTTGTCAAGAGGGGAGCAAATGCAGCGGCTCACCGCTGTGCGAAGGAGGCTGTATCCCAGGAAATGGGGCTTGTTTTATTTGATGTAATCCCTGTTCATCTGATTGATGTTTTACAATCAGATATGAACCATAATTCGAGTTAATAAATGCCTGGAGGGCGGTTTTAAAAAAAAAAGCAGTTTAATCAATATAATTTTTACAAAGTACATTCTTGCCGCGTAAAAGGTAAACCTAATTTTTTGTGAACTTAGGTAATATGTGCGATGGGCAACATGAATCAAAACCTAGCTAACACATCTGCATGTACATTTACATCAAATGGATCTAACTAAGTAGGATTTTAAATCCTATTTGGCTTAACGTGTTCGCTCATGACATCATGTATCATGTCATCACATTTTTTTCCATAAAAAATATTTTCATAAACTCTATACTTTGTTTTGCTAAACTTATCCTAAGGCCCTGCTTGGTTCACCGGATTAGTGCCGGAATTTGATGTGAATATGTCATACCTCGACGCTCTTCTTTGTCTTTCAGCCTCATCTTTTGACTAACTATCCTTTCAACAACTCCGATTGGCTTGAGATCTCGGTAATTGGGCATCATTTGAAGTAGAGTGCACAACGTGTCATACTTCATTGCACCAGATGTCGTCAAGCTAATCCCTCCCAATGTCAAAGCCAGAAGAACGGTGGCGGAAGCTACTGTAAATGGTGTATGGATTGATGATATCAACAAACCAATAAATATCTGAACTTTTCTCCAGGTCGTCAACATTTGGGAAGAGGTAAATAATGTCCCGCTATCTTCGGATTTGGATGATACATGGACATGGAATTGGGACCCCAAAGGAAAATTTTCTACCAGGTCGGTGTTCCACGCGCACTTTGCAACCTCAACCACTTGTGCCTCGGCCAACATTTTTTGTTTTTTGGAACGAGGCAAAAGTTTTGCCTTTTATATTGATATAGGAGAAACAAACATGATATGGCCGAAGCCAAAAGAAAAAGAGTCACACATGTCGGGAACTACTAAACGAGAGAAAAGTATCCCCTCAGGGATCCAGATGGCCAACAATATTTGGATCTCACGGGCGCCACTTAGATGCAAGATAGCATGCTAGTTATTTGTTCGTGGATGGGCATGGACAGTCGACAGACTTGCTTAACGAGGCCTCACACATAATGATAGATGCGTCTTCTGCAATGTTTTTTTGAAGCGCATTACCGTAGGGGTCCCCTACGGTTAAATTTTCAATATAGGGGGTGCTAGAAGCACCGCTGCTTCAAAAAATTCAGGTACAAGCTAAGGAGGGTCAAAGTAGAACAAAAGGTACATGGTAGTTATGTAAAGATAAGTCTATCATTATGCAATGTTGCCGAGGAAGACCATCAACACCTCTTTCTTGGCTGTGCTATGAGCAACATTGTTTGGGGAGCAGTGCTGGACCTGGGCTGGGTTTTCGCACCTCATCCCTACCACTAACCAAATTCTGTGCGCATGGTGGCAGGTGGCCGTGACAGCCACTCATTCTTTTGACAGGAAGAGGCTCAATTCACTTGTCATGTTAACTATGTGGAAACTTTGGAAAGAAAGGAACGGTCGTGTTTTCGAGAAGGTCTTCAAACCCTTGTAGCTGCTTATCAGAGAGATCAAATTAGAAGAAGCGAGATTTTGGAGCATGGCCAGCAGAGGGCGTCTCATCATGCCAAGAGATTAGGGTAGGGCTCCTTTTTCCATGGCGGTTCAAGGTTTGTCTTTGGTCGTCGGTGTGTCGGAGTAGCTGTCTTTAGAGGAGGTTCTGTATTTATTTTTCATCCTCTGCTTACAGGTGAACTGAAACATACAGTCGTAGGTCGCTGTGTGTGTGTGTTTCCTTCCTTTGCCTGCCTAGGCAGTTCTGTAAACTTCAGCATTAAGGCTTTTCTCCTCTTTCTAACATATATACATGCAGCGCTCCTGCATGGTTCGAAAAAAAAAGCCACAAGGGTTTCTCCTGCAGCTGGTATTTAGAAAATTCAGAATGTAATGTTACGAACTCTATGCAGGACAAGTGTAATGGTCTCATGCATCAGCTGTTTCGAGCTTGTTATCATGTAAAACTGCAGCGTAACATCAAGGAACCACAAATATTGTGAGGAATATTCCGACATTAGATAGTTCATATATTAATATACGAGTATATGTGCAAATGGTGGATTGCATTGAGGAAATACCGGTCAATGCTACAAATAAATTAAGGTTATTGAAGCCATACATCTCTTCCACTTGCTCGGTTGATCAGCCGTACTCAAAGATTAAATACAAGAAATCTGGATTAGCCAAAACCCATAACCTTGGGAGCCAAATCGAGCAAGGGCAGGAGTGCATTCGGCTTGAACTTACGCGCGAACAAGGCGCAAATCTCTGCCACCCTGCCATTGTAGGTGCAGTTCCAATACATTGCTCGCCTCATTTCCTTGATGGGCACCTCCGTCACCTCGCTGCCACTGTGGCTCTTGGGGCCCGTGCCGCCGCCAGTCCGAGTACATGACCGATTGGTTTGAGTTTCGATGACGCTCACGGCTTTCCTCGCGGTCGAAGCTCTCAACAAAGTTAATGGTAGGGAAGTCGAGGAGTGGGATGCACGACTACGACAAGAGCGCGAAGTGGGAGTTTGAGAGGTCCAGCAGCGCGTTCCCTAGGAGACGCCGCTCTGCGTCCACCAGGTTTATGTTTCTCCAGCTCGTTCTCTAGCACAGTAATACAGTAATATTTAGGAAGTGCTGAGCTTCTTTCTTAATTAGAATGCATGCAATTGCAGGACAAGAATCTGACAACTTAAGAGCAAGTACAATAGAGTCCAGTCAGCAGGCTATAATGATTTAAATACTATATTTGTGCTTACATGGAGGAGATAGAAGGGAAGTAGACTCTCATGCAAGAGCTAGCTGCAACACGTGCTCCTAAACACATTGTGAGAGTGAAAAGTGGGCCATGTCTTAATAAAGTAGCATATCTTTATAGCTAACTATTGTACATATTGACTATAGTGTTGGCTATATATAACATGGCAATGACATATCCGGCTGTTAGCTATACTATTGTACTTGCTCTAACAAAATCCAAAATCATACCACTGCATACAAGTACCTTGCTTGGAATCATGCGGCCAAAGAACGGAGAGTTCGGCGGCGGCGAGCCAGTGTAGCCAGGCCTCGCGTGCACGTAGATGGAGTACAGCCCTTCGTGGCCCTCGAAGAACTTGTCCCATAGAGGACGCAGCGGCAGGTCACCCCTCACGAGGAACAGGAAGGCGATCTTGGGCGCGATGATGTCGTGCTCCGGCATGCATGCTTTTCATCCTCGGCGCCATGGACGCCCTCCAGAGCAGCTCCTCGTCGGTCATGCTGTGCATGACGCTGCCGGTGCTCGGCGCCAGGAAGTCCGTGAACGCCATGCGCCGTCCCACTAGTGAAGGAGGCGTCGGCTCAGAAGGAGGTGACGGTGGCAGGATGCAAGGTACTGCTTGTGATGGTGGTGGCGATTGCAACCGAGAGGCAGCAGGCTGCATTGGTGACAAAATATTGTGGGTGTAGAGATTCTGGAATTTGGCGCTGGACATCAAGCCCAGCACATATGCTAAGCAGAAGACGAGCAGGAAATGCACCACGCCGACGCTGCCGGAACGAGTCACGGGCTGGGGCTTCTTCATGGCCTAATTGCTAGCCTCCTCGAGCAGGAGGAAAATCCTATGCGACCACCATGGTACGACCCATGTGTGGACCAGGTTCAGCACCGTCCGATCTGATTAGCGGGATGAAAAGCAAGTGCGCTGGGCAGCAGGCGGCCACGCGTCGGCCATGCGGCCGGGTCCAGCCCGGCGACCCGGTCGCATAAGATTTTTTTGCTCTCGAGCATGTAATATGCTTCGATACAATGTCACCGCTGCGCTATATATGTAGCTAGGATACTTTCATAAGCACCGGGGTAGAGTGACTTGTACTAGACAAGAAGCAATATGCTAGTGGTAGGTTCATACAACCAAGCTGTTTTCGAAAAAAAGAGAGTAATGATCTAATACACCAGTACACCATGCATGCTTGGATAGTACTAAATAAAACGAAATTTGTGAAAAGCGTTTGTGTGCAACTTGCAAGTCTCAAGAAGTTTTCGAATGCAAATTGCAGTGATACGTTTTGTATCCACAAAGGGAAATTCAATTCAAAACTAAGAACTTTTTTTTTTGATAAAGAGATTTTTATTACTTAAAGAGAGTTTTAAGTATTACACCCAGCCTCTGCATAGATATGATGCACACAGCTCAACAAGTTCACAAAAAAAAAACTAAGTACTTGGGCGTATGAATATTGGATGGCTTTATAGCAACGTCACGTCGCTCTTTACAAACTCTGCGGTATCTCGATCTAATAATTTGAACTTCTGCACATTTGGTATGTGCGTGGTCCTGTGGGGTGCCACATAGATAACCGAATTTAGACGCTGCTTAATTATGAGACATCTATGAGACTGTGATAGCTCAAGGTCAATGGAGTAAACTTATAATGGAAATGACGACACTTGCACAAGGAGACGGGAGATCACAGTGAAGGAGTGTGCATGGATAATTCAATTGTGGACCGAAAACCTACAATGGAGCCCGAGCTACATGGAGTTTGTTTTTGTTTTTTTGAAAATTTGAAATCGACATTTTTAAATTTCCAAAAATCACGAAACAATTCTTGGAGGTACATATTTTCAAGATCGACAATCGTGTAAATTTTCAACTCCAAATTCATTATAATTTGGGCTACACAAAAAAGATAAACGGATGTATCCGGGTGGTGAAAAATACACAGTTTCAAAATTTTGAAATTTTCCCCGATTTGTCTTTTTCTACAACCCAAAATTTAACGAATTTGGAGTGGAAAATTTGCACGATTTTAGATCTCAACAATATCTATATCTGAGAATTTTGTCGCGATTTTTGGAAACTTAAAAATGTCGATTTCGAATTTTCAAAAAAACGAGCTCCATGTAGCTCGGGTTTGAAATATCCACTCTCTGTTGTGGACTGGCTATTCATAATTGACTAGATATATTTGTTAGGTGACCGCTGACATCTCTAACCGGAGGGGGAAGAAGGTGAGCTCAATTAATGCTCAGATCTATGCAACTAGGAAAGGTAATTTTGGGAAGGGAAGGTAGATCA
The DNA here is from genome assembly GCA_947311845.1 of Poa pratensis. Lineage (NCBI taxonomy): Eukaryota > Viridiplantae > Streptophyta > Magnoliopsida > Poales > Poaceae > Poa > Poa pratensis. Next base: position 36,376,710 of record CAMZMU010000106.1, read on the forward strand.
AAACTTAGGGTTTATAGTCTCAGTGCCTCCCATCCACCCGTACTCCGGCTCTTTTATATCGAAAGAGTAGGACCACGCCGTTTTTAGTATCGCATTAGCTTATGCCTGATTACAATCATAATTGCATTTAGCGCGTGAACATAGATAATTTATAATATCTACAGTGGAATGATTTCCGTTTCCACGTTGTCTGCATAGGATGGTATACGGGCTAAACATACACACATCATTCCACATTACAAGTTTCATGCTTATGCATATGGCTTTTTTCTGCCAATTCTAATCCAAGTGTGTAGCACATCCTCTTGGGATTACTTCGATGTACACATCCAGCAAATTGTCGTGGAAGTACTACGATATGATCATTCCGTGAACCTCAAGGAACTACTGTGACGTTCAATCCGCAAAACCCTTGGCTTCTACATATGCTTAACTCGAGAATTCTGTCTAAGGAGCAAAAACACTTACAAGATTCAGGCGAACCCCATGTTCCCCATGTTTGATAGCTATCCGATTTGACCCCATGTACTAGAAGAGCCGTTAGAGGGATACCAGGAACATTGTATGGCCCGCACAAAGTTTAGGCTCACTCCGCACGTCTTAAATTACATACGTGATGTAAAAGTTGTAGGCATATACAACGAACACCACGAACATCGATGAGTAGAAACTTGGATGAACTAATGGTCACTACGAGGTCGCATATATTGCATGGCATGTCATGAGGGAGCAAACGTCCACCAAAATTCTCGATGAATTTACCCACGGAACACCGCCAGCGGGATAGGGGAGTGTTGCGCTAAGCAAGACAAATCAGGGGCAGCATAGTCCTCGCGCCCATTTGTTAAGACAACAACAAATGCATGAGTGTCATGAATCTAATTGTCATAGCACTCACCAGGATTTTGAAAGGTGGTGATGACTAATGGGAATCTAAAAACCACGACGCTCGTCCAAGCCCTGGACGTCCTACAGGTTTGCCAAGATTTTATGATCGCGGTGCCACGGGGCATCAGATTACATTTCACCCAAAACAAACCTAGTAAGAATTTTCAATGAGAAATTACACACTTATCTAGTAATGAGGTCGCCCATCAATGTTGCAGGATTCCTTTAGTTAAGGAATTACCACATGCGTATGATAACAAAATAATGATCTACTCCAAAGTAGCATGAAGAAAAATAAGAAGGAAGAAAAGAACGACGAGGCACCGACTTAAGAGTGGTCAGGATCAAGGTAGAGTTTAGGCTGTGGCTTGAGAAGAAGAGCCGGATTTTTGACAAAGTGGCAACTATGCCCTGAGAGTTAGTTAGGAAGATCAAGACAGAGTTTAGGCTGTGGCTTGTAGCGGGGCTGTGTGGACCAATGCGAGATGTAACGTAGTCGGCAATGGGTACCCGATACCCGCAAACCCGACGGGTACCCGCCTTAAATGGGGAGGGTTTTGTGTAGAAAAAAACCCGCAGGTGTGCTTACCGGGGAAAATTCAAACCCGCCGGGTCTAGCGGGTGCGGGTATGGGCGTACCAAACCCATACCCTTTAACCCGCATACCCGCTAACCCCACCTGTCAGTGTAGAAAAAAACTAAATACTTTTCCTCCCAGGCTCTTCAACTCTCCATCCCGCGGCCCACGCAGCCCACAGATCGATCGATCGATGTCTTTTTCCTCACGCCCTACGCAGCCCAGATCGATCGATCCCCAGGCCCCACGCACCAGTAGCTGTCCAGATCGATGAATCGATCGATCGATCGATCTCTTCTTCCTCCCCCAGATCGACAGCCGCCGCCCAAGCCTCCCGCGCCTCCGCCGCCCCGCCCGCGCCACCCCTCCTCCGCCGCTCTCCGGCCGCTCCTCCACCGGCCTTCCTCGGCCGCCGCTCCGCCGCCCTTCCTCGGCACCGGCTCGGCCGCCCTCCGCCTCCCTTCCTCGGCCGCTCCTCCACCGTCCCTCCTCCGACCGGCTCTCCCGTGTGCGATGTCGTGGGTGCCCGTCGGGTCTCGTGAACCCAGCGGGTGGCGGGTATGGTGGCGCTCTGTACCCGCCGGCGGGTATGGGGGCGGGTGACGAGGGCGGGGAGGAAGGCCGGGTGCGGGTATGGGGGTGCCAAACCCAGCCCCGAACCCGGCGGGTGCCATCCGTTCGCTGTTCGGCCTGGAGCTGTGGCGCCTGTGCCCAGTTCTGAATATCTGTAAAAAAAACCTTCTTCTCTGTCTTAATATGGAAGACATGCATAGCTTATGCATGTTCTTGAAAAAAAAAACATATTACTGGACACTTCGAACGCACGGGCCGGAGTGCAGATGATATTATGGATTGTAAACGAGAGCAAAACATGAGATGGTGTGCCAATTACACTAGCATGCGGACCGATCGATGGCCACTGGAGTGGAGTAGACGGAATGCAGCAGCAACAACACCTAAATGATCTTCGTCTGCTACATCCAAATCGGCCAATGGCTGCGAGGCCGTCGGCCGCAATTTGGCGCGGGACTCGCCGGTCAACTCACGTTGGACTACACATCTCCGAAATAGCGCGAGATTCAAGCGTACGTAAAGGTATAGTGTCAACTTGCGGGTAATTTCCGGCGAGATCAACCACTGACTTTATCGGTTATCGCACATCGATCGAAAGATGAGAACCCAAAGCTTGGTCGCATGCCCGTGTGGGGTGAGCCATCTAAACAAATCAGTAACACGACAAGATAATCTGTCGTGTGGAAGAGATCAGCGCCATTCTCTCTTGCAAGGTTGAATCTTTGCCCATTAAATACCTCGGGCTGCCGTTACATTTCAGAAAAGCTCGGAAAGAGGAGTTCCACAGTTTACTTGACAAGATTAAAAGAAGACTTGCCGCTTGGAAAACCCACATGTTGACCCAAGGAGGAAGATTAATTTTAGTTCAGCCGGTGTTGTCCGCTATGGCAATTTTCCACCTCATGTCCCTAAACCCTACACCGTGGTTCTTCAAGGCAGTGGATAAACTCTATAGAACCTTCTTATGGAAGGGGACGGTTAGCGGTGGACATTGCTTGGTCGCATGGCCCTCGGTGTGCAGGCCGAAATTGAAAGGAGGCCTAGGGATCATGGATCTTGAGATTATGCACTCAGCTTTACAAGTGAGCTGGGCTTGGAACGCTCGTCGCCTTTTCCTTCGCGCAAACTCGCCGGCCTTGTCGAAGGAGCGATTGGGCCTTGCGCAGTTGATCGTGTCTGAGCGGCGCCAGCTGAAGACCGTCCTGCGGCTCCCGCTTTCTCGCCTTCTTTTTCGGCTGCGATGCCGGTGGCAGCTTGCGAGGTCGCACGAGAGAAGTCGACAAAAGAACTGATTGCCAAGAAAATGTTTCCGCGTCGCCACTCGTTGAGTGTTCTCCTTGGGCCCTGTTGGATGTTTAATCGTGGGCTTCAATCTGCGGGCCGCACGCGTTGATGCGCGGCCAAATGCAGATGGTGTCGCCGCCAACACAGACGCGGCACGAACGATGGTAGCCGACTCAGTTCAGGCAATCCCAGCAACTGGTTGCTGGCCCGTGACCGGTTGGAGTGCGGCCTTTTTGGCTCGTCTTCCGTCCGCTCCTGCCACTGTACCCTCGTGAAGGAACGGAATGAAGCTGGTCCTGGTCGGCAGGATGTCACTATGTCAGTATGTATTTTATCTATGCTGATGCTACCGCCTCATAAGACGATCCGCATTACTGCGCACGTCGCGCCGCGATCCGAATGCAGAATATGGATGGCATCGATCATCACACTTTATTACTGGGTGGCGATGGATGGCAGCTGCCACTGCAGCACATTTTGGCAGTGATCTGCAATCAATCTCTGAGACAAACCACCGGCCACCACCATCATCAAGTTAATACTCCAAAACAAACCACAGTCTCCCATGTACTGTACTCCATTGCTAATTTTTGTCTACGTGCAGGTGGCAATGCTACTGACGGTGTGCATCCGTTCCGCCCGTGACTGAGATTCCACACCACCTCTTGCCAATTTTGTCACGTGAACCTACCGGAAAAGAAAATCCGAGAGAAATCATTGCTACAAAGTATTCATAATGCATACATACAAGAATAAGGAGAAATACACGTCGTTATATGAAAATCATAACATAAGATACGAATTGTCTAGGGGTCGCACAGAAAATATATTTACATTGAAAATCGGGATCTACACGGGTTGTGCAAAGTTTTTTCTAAGTAACTTACAACATTGTTCTGGATTCAAAGTGGGATTAATGTCAATTTCAACAAAAAGAGACTTTCAATTGATTCTGAGCTGCTGGGTGTGCATACTCTGATAATGGTTCTGCAAGCAATATTGGTCAAGATGGTTTTCAGTTAGGCCGTAAATGCCATGGGTGTGTATATAAATTCATTTTACAAATTTACTTAGCTAATAAATACAAAAGGTTATTTAGTTCTTAATTGTTTATATTTTTTGTACAAAAATGTCGATTGCCCCAGCCGCACCGCTTTGCGCACGATGCGCTTTTTCCCACTCTCTTCAGTAAGCAGAGTAGACATTTATGAAATATCCGGTAATTTCTAGCGTTTGTATTGCCAAAACGATATAAAATGCGAGAAAATAGTAACAAAGTATTCATAATGCATACATTAAAGAATAAGGAGAAATACAAACATGACATACATACAAATTTTTTAGGGGTCGCACAGAAAATGCACATTTTCAGTGGAGATCCAGATCTACAGGGTTGTCCAAAATTTATTTTCTAAGTAACTAATACATCGTTATGGATTCAGTAACACCTGAATTTCATGTATTTCTACCAAAAGAGATTTTCAATTGCTTCCAAGATGGTGGATGTGCATACTCTGATATTATCTAATCGAACGGCTCTACGAACAATATTGGTCAAGATGGTTTCACTTAGGTCGTAAACGCAATGGGTGTGTATTTAAATTCATTTTACAAACTTATTTAGCTAATAGATACAAAAGGTTATTTAGTTCTTAATTGTTTATATTTTTGTACAAAAATGTCTATTCCCATGTGCACAATGTTGATTTTATCTTATTAACATTGGGATACAAATTTATAGTAAGAGGTACACACAACCCAATCGACCATATCAGTCATATCAAATAATTTATAATGATCTCTCACAACATCAAACCATAATAAAAGAGACAAAGTATACCGTGGGTCTATATATAAGTGTAATTATATCACTTTGGATATCACAATAGAAGGTTCTAGGATGCAGAGGGGGCTATGGTTGATGCTGCCCCTGCATACGAACTGTTGCCCCTTGAAGAAGGAATGACACTATGTTCTTCTTGCTGTCTTGTGTAAACTAGTTTGTGCTTAGACAATGGATCGATGCGGTTGCCAAGTCTGCGTCGTGGGGCATTACGTATTCTTCTCCGGTCCTGTTCGAATGGGTCCTGCCTGGTTACAATTAAGTAGAGTGATGTACAGGTCGGAGAAGGAGACTTGCATCGCCCGTGTATAATGGTGGAGCCAACACCGAGAAGGAAGCCGCGCATTACTGCGCACGTCGCGGCACGAACCATATCTATCGGTCCATTCCGTCGCTGGTAATACGAACCACTACAAAAGATGCTCTATTTTTTCACGAAAAAGTGGCTTTAATAAGATAGAAAAACTGAGTTTTAAGTAATTTGGGGCACGAGCAATTTTTCTGCCGTGGTAGATGGCCTAAAATAAGGCACAGAAAAATGTCCAAATCTTGAGAAACTTGATAATTCATATAGTTCAAACTACAAACCATGCATACACTAAAAAGTTCAAACTACAGACATGACCACATAGATAGTGCGAACTACATTTTGCGGATCAAACTAGAACATGCTAAATAAACATTGTTCGGATCAAAACTACTAGCGAAGAGTGGGATCGATCCTTCGCCAGCGCATTCCAATCAACACCGGATTCATCAACAGAAAAATCCGAAAGTCCGGATGATGAATCGTCGATCTTGATCACCGGAGTCGAGGGGCTGTCTCGTCATTTTTCTTATGCGCGTCACGGCTCGTCCAATACTCGTACTCCGCCGTCACGAGCTAGGGGATGACGCGGCGTGGCCCCGTAGCCACTTAACTCTCTCTCGGCACGTACCGCCACCATAAGGGCGGTACATAGAAGAGTCTACCTCCGCCTAAACCAGCGGTAGCGCTCAAGTCTACCGCCGCCCGCTACAGCGGTATCGCCACATTAGCGCAGGCAACCGTTAGCGGCGGGCCGTGAACCAAGATGGCTACTGCCAGAGACCACGGCGGTACCCGTGTACCCTACCGCCCGTATGTTGAGCGGTACTAAAAGAGTTAGATCCAGCTAAACTTTTGAAAATGATTCATTTTATGCTAAACTTTGACGTCACGGTCAGATCCCTCCATGGATGGCATCGCGCTCACTGTAATTACTACTCCAGTGTCAGAGTACGTGAGTGATGGCTGGTGGTGGCCGTGGCAGTAAGTTAATTCCGCCGCAGCTAATTATTTGTACAGGTGGCCACACAAACAGTGCTCCCGTGACGCACTAGATTCATTTGTCCGAAAACACTGAACGCGGCTTCACTGAATTCGAGTAACTTCCTCTGCTCGCGCTTTACTACCGCGGCAGCTCCCTCGATCGGACGGCGCCACAGCTGCAGAGCAGACGCCTCCCCACCGTCCGATCCTCCAGCGCGGCCAGATCCAGTCTCGTATCCGTCACCTTCCTCTCCACCACCACGTCTCCTCCACTCCGTCCCAACCAACGACGACATCGTAAATTCCCGACCAAATTCTCCGGCGAGGCGCGCCGCTCCTCCTCTCCCCGGAGCGGCAATGCAGCTCCTCCGCCTCGCCCGTCTGCTGCTCCTCCTCCTCGCCGCCGCCGTTCACCTCGCGCGCGCCTCCGACGACCCCTTCCTCTCCGGCGGTAAGCTCCAGGCGCCACTCCAATCCAGCTCCAAACTCCCAACAATTAACCCCCTGCTGTGAACGCGCAGCGCAGGCGAACCACAGCTACAACATCGACTGCGGCGGCGAGGTGGACTTCACCTCCGCCTTCGGCCGCCCATGGCTATCCGACCGCTACTTCTCCCCGGGGGGCGCCGCGGGGATGGTCGCGGAGCCGCACCGCTTCCCATCCCCGCAGGAGCGCACCCTCCGCTTCTTCCCGCCCTCCTCCGCCGGCAAGTCCTCCTGCTACTCCCTGCCGCTCCCGCCGGGCCGCTACTACCTCCGCGTCTTCTCCGTCTACGACAACTACGACTCCAAGCTCCGCTCGCCCTCCTTCGACGTCTCCGCCGCCGCCACGCTCGTCCTCTCCTTCCGCTCCCCGTGGCCCGAGTCCGCCGCGCGCTACGGGGCATACTCCGACCTCATCTTCCCCTCCCACTCCTCCGACCCCTCCTCCAACGCCTCACCACCGACATCTGCTTCTACTCCCTCTCCACCGACGCCCCCGTCGTCGGCTCCGTGGAGGTCGCCCCCGTGCACCCGCTCGCCTACGACGGCGCCACCACGGGCGCCTCCCTCGTGCTCGTCAACTACGGCCGCCTCACCTGCGGCAACGGCCTCTTCGGGCCCGGATTCACCAACGACTCCGACGCCTTCTCGCGGGTCTGGCAGGCCGGCACCGACTTCCGGAACAACGATCTGACCTACGACGCCGTCACCGCCGGCGGGCGCCGGATCTTCGGCGCCGAGCAGCCGCCCAACTACTTCCCCGCCAAGATGTACGCGTCGGCCGTCACCACCGGCGGGGACGATGCCGGCGCCGAGATCGAGTACCTCATGCCCGTCGACACCAGGATGTCATACATGCTCTGGCTCCACTTCGCTGAGCTCGACGCCGCCGTCGGCGCGCCTGGCCAGAGGGTGTTCGACGTTATGCTCGCGGGCAGGAACGTTACCAGGATCGATATTTTCAAGCAGGTCGGTGGGTTCACAGCGTTCAAGTGGACATACATTGTCGAGAATCTCACCAGCAACACCATGAGCGTCAGGCTCGTGCCCGTCGTCGGGAGGCCCATCCTCTGCGGGCTCGAGAATTACGCCTTGGTGCCGCTCGAGACCAGGACGGTGCCGAACCAAGGTAATAGTTTTTTTCTGAACACACAAGCCCTCCAATTTACATTATCTGAAACCAGCCTATACATCCTCTGATGAGCCTGTTTGTTGGATTGGTTTTGGCAGCGGCCGCGATGAAAGCCCTCAAGGATTCACTGAAAATTCCAGCAAGGATGGGGTGGAACGGGGACCCTTGCGCGCCGAGGACGTGGGATGCATGGGAGGGGGTCACTTGCTATCGCGGCGACAAAGGCCTTGTGATCACTCAGCTGTAAGTAACATTTCTCGATACCCAGATGCTATTTTTATCCACTCCATGTTTCATTACAGTGTTCTTGCATTCCTGGGAACGAAAAGATATTGTAACATCACACAAAGCTAGCTGCAACCCTATCTACCTCAGTGATTGCGCCTCTACTGCTCAACCAATCTGATTTGCATGCGAAATTGGAATTATGTTCACAAGTATTTGTCTTGATTGCGGTCTTACTTTGAGCCACTGGTCTTTGTACTGTTCTAATTTTAGCGCTAGAGCTTAAAGTGTGCTGTCCTACAACATATTAAAAAACAGCGTGCAGCGGTGTCATTATGTGTACTTGAATGAAACTTAAGTGGAAGTATCAGTATACTTCAAAAATAAATTGTACAGTGAATGCATATTATATCTTTTGAAAAAGAATGAAATGGTAGCTGTCATTAACTCGTACATGCGTTCGTTTGCGTTGACAGGGATCTTGGAAGTCAAGGCCTGAAAGGTTTCATCACTGATGAAATAAGCCATCTGACAGACTTGGTAAGCTTGTAAGTATCAGTGCACACACTTAATTTGATTTCAACTTGATCCAGATCAGTGTTGCTATTCAGAGTTTCCTTGTATAGATGGTTCTTGAGTTTCATGCTTGCATTTGCTTTAAGGTATCCAGAACTGTTACTTTGAATTTGTTTTAGCATTATAGACAACTGGTTGACCTTGGTTATGACTTATGAAATCTCAGATACATGCCATGATTATTTTCTTTCTATAAACTAAATCAAGCAGCCATACAAATCCAAAAAACGAGAGATAGCTGTACATAGTGACCCCTGGAAATAAATTAAATTTCAAGCTTCGGTATAAACATATCATTGGAAGGTCCCAAAGTCAGAATAGGACCCAACTGTACATGGGTGTATAATGAAAGTATATGAAGAAGTGGTAGAGCACTACGGACAGCAATCTTTGACCTGGACTGGTATGATAACATGAATCTGAAATGAGGCAAGCCGATTTCCCAAACCCACCTACAATAAAAAGGCAATCTTTCAACAAAAAATGGGCTAACTATGTCCTTTACAGACTTTGCCAGATTATACTAGACCCGTTTTGTATATACATGTTGGTTAATGAAATAAATCCTTCGGGTAGGGCTCCGTCCCACGGTTGTTTGTTAAAAAAAGGAACTTTCTGTAGGTGGTTCACAAAAATGAATGCCTTGGACCTCTGTTATCTCATTCCCTTTCAGAGTTTTATCACGTCTTTGAATATTGTCATTGAACTAGGATCTCTGGTTTTTGCTGTCCATGTAATGTTTAATTCACATCTCATCTACAATATTTTTCCAAAGAATGGTTGAGGGTCAGGGTGGTACACTTTTCTTTTCAGACCATATATGTGAGCTGGTAATCCAGGGGGGCCCTTTCTTTTCTGTGAGACTTTGAACTTTCCAATGAAAAAAACTGTGCTATCTGTGATTCTGTATTTTATTCATCCCCCAAAATTAAACAGCCTACAAGGTTTCATGAATGTTAATGCAGTGGCAAAGACAAACTGAGTCCTTATGTCGCTTAACACTAGCTTCTGTCATGAACATTGTGGAATATCGGTAGGGGATGTGAATTCTAACCACCAGATGCTCATGTAGCAAGTATGTTCTTATTTATTTTTTTGTGGGAAAGAATGTTCTTCTTAACCTGAACTTTTGATCTATGAACACCAGTTGACTAAAAACGAGGCTCCAACTTGTGTATAGTTTCTGTTGGTTTCCTCTAGAACAAATATGGGGAGTTGTGTTTTTGCCTAGTGTGGCTATGGCCAAGAAGCTGCAGAGGAGAGCTCTGTAAAATAGAAGGCATCAGAAGTAACTTTCTTTTTAATGTCATGTTTTCATCTAAATGGAGAAATTACATTTGTGGAGTTCTGCTCAAATTGTCCAGCATGCTGCACAAACCCAGTTGTAGTAGGTTTTGTTCCTCACGGATAGTCTTTTCTCTTATTCTTTGTTGTTAAATGATATATATTGCAGTACAGGTGTCACCTGGAAATAAATGGCATTTCAAGCTTCAACATGAAAATTTATCATTCGACTAAAGTCAAATTAGAACCAACTGCACATGGGTCTTTAATGGAAGTATGTGAAGGAGTGGTAAAGCACTATGAAATATGAATACCAAGCCTTGACCTGTACAGGCGTGATGCATGCATCTGGAATGAGCAGAGGGCTTTCCAAACCCCACCTGTCAACCACATGAACTGTTTTTATTGAATTAGTATCTGTGGTCCCTGCAGTCAATTTAATCGTGAAATCACATTTCATCTAGTTTTTTTTTTCTAAAAAGTGGTTGAGGGTAGTACTCTTTTATTTACAGACTATATTTGTGAGCCAGCAATCCCAGGGTTATTAGGATGTGATCTTAAAATGTATTATCTCTCAATTTATAATATTCTAACCCATGTGTACTTCATCCATGCCCAAAACTAAACAGCCTACATGATTTTATTCATGCTAATGTATAGACAGAGCAAAACTGAGTCCTGATAGTCTAGACAGAAAAACGAATCAGAATGTCTTGTTTAGTTTTTTCTCCAGGACCTTCGAAATTGGTACTTTCCTGTTCAGACATAATAGCCCATCATATCAAGTTTGAATTGTTTGTCTTTTCATATTTTTTATATATGCTTAATGCTCATATATTTTCTGAGCATACTTGGGTCTAAGCTATATAAATGTGCGTTATCTTGCTTCCGCAGTATGCAGTTTCTGATCTCTCCTTTTAAATGTTAATATATGTCATGTTCTGCCTGACCAGGAACATGAGCTCTAATTCCTTGACTGGAAGCTTACCGCCGGGTTTAGGCCAACCTTCACTTGCAACATTGTGAGTACAAGTTTTTTTTACCATAATGTTCAAAGTTGGAAGTCTAATGCTTCTACTCTCTTAAGTGTTTCTGTTCTTGTAGTTCTAATGCCTCTGCAAGACCTTGTTCTGTAATAAGTTCTAGTCATTTTGAGCAATTGATCTGTCTGTTTCTTAGGGATCTGTCTTCAAACCAGTTTACCGGGAGTATTCCTGGCACCATAGGCTCATCCAAATTACAAACTGTGTAAGCACATTGTTTGACAGTAGATTCACTTTGTTTATGAGATGTTCAAATACATATGAGTTTCTAACTATCTGTGCAGTGTGCACATGTATGGAGCAAATACTGACTTACTAGATACTACTTCTTGTGCAGTTTACTAAATGGCAATCAACTTGATGGGCAAGTTCCAGAAATACTTTATTCAGTTGGCGTGCATGGTGGTGTGATAGAGTAAGATATCTTCACTATGAGTAGCTGTGGTATGTGAACATCTTTGATTCCCCTGTGGTTTACAAACATGCATTGTGTTCCCAGTCTCTCAGGTAACAAAGGCCTGTGCGGGGTACCTACTTTACCTGCTTGCGCATTATTCTGGGAGAAAGGAGGATTGAATAAAACCGGCAAAATTGCACTTGGAGCCTCGTTTGCACTTCTTCTGCTTGTCATACTTATAGTGGTCTACATTGTGTGCATAAGACGGGGACCCTACGACTACGATTTTGAGTTCCCTCAAGATTTGACTTGTAAGTATCTCACTAAACTCTTTGGTCTTTACATATGATTTAAGTTACTTAAAGGACCATCCATTTATCACGCTAGTTCTGAAACTTTAGCTGGGTTTATATTTACTGTAAATTTTCAACGTAGAAGACTTATTTTTCTAGCTATAGTATCTCGGTTATTCAAACAATATGATCTTGGTTATTCCTGAACTACTCTACTACTCTACTGTGTGTCTTAGCAAATGTGTATATCGGCACATGTCTGAAGGCAGTGCGTCTCATTAGTTTCATTTACATGCACAGCGATATCGGCAATCTCTGCGAAACGGAACAGGTATCAGCGGGCAAAGTCCGTGATGCTCGCGGAGATGGAGGCGAACAGCTCGGATGGTTTCCACCCGAACGGGGCCGGGAGCACCCGTTAAATGACGCACACTGGAAATGGGCCGGTTGTTGTATTAACTGAGGAAACACTCATGAGTCATGAGAGGCTGCAGGGGTTGAAGCAGGGACCGCACACCGCGAATTGATTTTGCCAGCATCGATCATCAGCATGGTGTGTCCCTTGTAGCTCGACCATCAGCAGCTTCGGTGGCATTGTTTCGCAGATGTAACATATTTCATGCGTGTACATGTAGTAATGATGTGCTATAGATATGACTATATGAGGGGGTGGCGGTGTGGGTGGTAGTAGTATTGTCAGGGGGGCAGGATTCTTGTGTTAGTTCTATAGTGTTTTGTGATAGGTTATTTATAGTGTTTTTATTGTATAAAAACCTGACGTGGCGTTACTGACCCTGGCGTGGAAATATTATCTCGCCATGTGCTAATTGCTATGTGTGTTGTGTTGGCAATGTCTCTGTAATCTTTTAGCTGGAAGCAGTTGAACTGTGATTGCTGCACAAGATGAAATTTGGGTGCTGTGCTGCGGGACGCCGTCCAAAATGATTTTTTGCCCTTTTCTTCAGTGTGCAGGTCAGGTGAACATAACATCAATGGGCCTGCAGTCATCACGGGCCAGAAGCTTGAGGCCCTTTTCCCTCAGGGCTCAGCGCATTACCAGGGCACAAAATTTGACCCCGGAAAACAGTTTTTGGTAGATTAGAGATAAGATTTTGGCAAGATTAAACTACTCGTCTCTAGCAAACTACCTAAAGCTAGCTCTCAACAATATTTTTTTAAATATGATTTTATCTTTGGTGGCTGCTCTGGTGGTGCCGAATGAGAGAGATATGCGTTAGTTTGTCGCATAGGTTTATCCAATCTTTACAAATATGTAAGATCGGTGTGTACGTGTGCTTTGTAACTTGTTCTTTATTTATCAATAAGAAAATTATTACCTTCAAAAAAATAATACTAATCAGATCAAGTATACTGTCATGTGTCGAACCACTCGGAATCGTTTGCATTAATTCATAAGTACTGTACATACTATATATCGATCGACGTCGCAGGAAGCCTGCACGCACGCACTGCAGGCCGTATCGTGCATGACATAATTAGAAAGCCAGCCTGCAGTGTCTGCCGGTAGATCCCCCGTCTTTGTGCGGCCGACTACCGGCGCCGTGTCCCGTCGGTTCTGTGGCTTATGTTACTGTTGCCTTTCAAAAAAAAAAGAAAGCCAGCCTGCAGTCGTATACGGAGTACGTACGATCGTCGATACATATAGATATCGGTCCTTTCCTTCATTTTCTTCTCACAAATCTTGTCCTATTATTAAGTGCATGATGATGATTTTTTTTTTTTTTTTTTTTGAGATTAGTGCATGATGATGATGAAGGGACCATTGGGTGCCATGCATTGTGCAGCAGTCAGCACTATATATAAGTACATCAGGGCGGGCAGTGACAAATGTTTTCCGACCTTTTCATCTACTCCACTATATATACGAGTGTGTGTGTATAGTACTGTGCAACATAGTACTCCGTACTATGCACACACCTACTCCTAGCTAGCAAGCTAAACAGAAACCTCAATTATTGGACATCGATCGATCCTTCCACGGACTTCGCAACTACAAACGGCATCAAAATGTAGCTTGCTATTTATTTATTTTGAAGCAATGTACTCCCTCCGTTTCATTTTAATTGACTCACATATATCTACATATGATGCATGATGTCTAGATGCATCCATATGTAGATATATGTGAGTCAATTAAAATGGAACGGAGTGAGTAGCTTGCTAGCTGAGATGAGTAACCAACAGTGCACCACAACCAACTTGTGGATAGATATGGGCCCAACGGGCTTTCTTAGGGGGTCTGGATCTAGTAAGTTCAGCCTGCCGGCCCCATGCATGCACGGGTCATGCTCCCGTGTACCACTGATGATTCCCCATTGGCCACTGCATACAAATAATCTGTTGCTGATTTTCAAAAAAAAAAAACTAATCTGTTGCTTCCACTTGGCCACCTTCCTCTGGAAATTTATCAGGTGCGTGCACACACCCCGTGTACCACCTTACTAGCTCGGCCGTAGATGATTTTGTTCGACGCGGTGTTTGAAACACAACTGTAACTACAAGTTTTCTTTCTAACATAGGAGTACTTGTTACAAAATGGAATAAAACATTCCCTTCGTTTAAGCGGAGGGAAAATCGAAATAATTCAACTAAAATAACTTACATAAAAAGGCTTACGCACATTATATAATCGCATGTGGGGAGTATTTCAAGAAACATCCTTTTCGAATGCAGGTTCTCGAAGCGCATCTGGCAGGCTGCGGCATCCTAGCTATCTTGCCCAACCCTTGTTCAGGATTTGGGCAGCGGACGCCCAACTGTTCTCGACTACTGGCAGGCGGCCACCAAGTCGCCCACGTCGCATCCTAAGGGTCTCAAGTCCGCTGTTACGCTGATCACCTGGGAACTCTGGAAGGAAAGGAACGCCCGCGTCTTCAACAACACCTTCTCGATGCCGTCGGTCCTAGTCCATAAGATCAAAGATGAAGGCAATGACTGGATCCTGGCTGAAGATAAGCATTTAGCCGGGATTGTTGCTTAAGGAGTTTCTTATGTGAATCTTTTTCTCTTTTGGCGTAGGCCGGTCATGTTTGCTTCTACTATATCAATATAAAAGGCAAAGCTTTTGCCCCGTTTCAAATAAAAATTATATGCATATCATTTGGTTATATAATGGCATGTGGGGAGTAATCAGAAATATTAATAAGATATTCATAGTCGAACTTTCCATATTTTTTCTTATCCAAAATGATATTGTTAGTGAAGGAGAGGGAGTATGTGTAACATAGTAAGCGAAAATGGATTTTACTGTTACTATTGCTAGAGAGCAACCAAATTTTTAATTGACGAAGATTATTTTTACAACCCAAGACACTGCAAAAATATAGGGATGCATCGTGAGTACTTGTCACTCGTTAATTATAGTCAATTATCTAGTGTGTGGTGCTGGAATATAAAATTTGAGACTCTCTCTCTCACTCACACACACACACACACACAGACGTACGAAGTTTCTCGTATATATGTAGTTGTACTTGTATGTCATCATAAGAAGGTAACAAGCATGACTCATACTGAGGTGACATTTGGAAAATAATTAATTAATACGAAGCTTCTATCAACGTCCAATATTTAGACTCATATACAATCCACAAATATACAAAACCCTGAGCATGCGCACAAATTTTTCTTCTTCTCGTCGTTCTTCAAATGACTTTGACTTTTTATTTTTTTCATGCAATACCTATGAATACCAATGCTTGATAACCCAAGGAAGATCCTATATATTGGTCCTTCCAGAGACTCCCACCTTCAATGTGTATGCAGGTACCTCATTGAAAGGTGAGAAATTTTTTCATGAATGATCATAACTAAATGTGTGTTGGTGTACATACATGTAACTATAAAGTTAATTTTAACAAATCATCCTTGAAGTTCCAAATTGAATATATTACCATAACAGAAAGTTCAGAGGGGTGTTGTCACAACCTAATAACGAATTTCATATGGCCTCCTCTCCACGAATGCACAAAATGAATGTCACCGATTTCGGCCAAAGTCTTTTTTATGTTAGTTTATAACTTTTGCAATGAATTTTCTGAATTTGTTCATGGATTACCTGAACTTATCCCGTACGTATCACCTGATTATTTATTTAATTTTTTTGTAAAAAAATTGGATACCTACAAAATACATGACGATACCCCTCTAATACGGGAAACACGCCTTTGTGGAACTATGTACACATCATTGAGTCAACTTGATCCAGAGTTTGGGGGAGAGGGGGAGGGGGGCATGTGCCCCCATTCTAGCTTGCAGTAAGCCCAAATGTGACTGGTCCTATGTTGGCATGCTTCATAACGAAGTTGTGGCCACCGAAAAAAACTAATTAGATATTATATATACAGATGTATCCCCAAATCTAGTGATAGCCAAGTTGGCGACCAAAGGGGGCAATCACTACCGGGCAGAGCTCTACAATGTCTATAGAAGCCGTGCGACAGTGGTAGCAAAATTTCTGCTTTATGTCGTTCGAGTGTTTATGACACTATTTGCGAACGGCCACTAATGAGCTTGGCCAGTTTTTGTTGTCTTGTCCATGTTATTGTAATGTGGATGAACATGCCCGTGTACCGAGTAATGATGTGATGTTAGCGAGTTCCATGTGTTTCTCTTTGAAGTTCTAAATTACTGAATGAATGTTTTGTCGAGCTGCATGGAATTTGGTTTCCGATCTCTCCCGTTACTTCTCTTTCAAACTTTGGATGGATCAATAAATCTTCACATGGTCCATATTACTAGTCAGAAGTGATTTTCTTTTATTTTGTCCAAAATTAGGTCACGTTGATAAAATATGTTTGGCATCGTGATATCACTGGGCTGCTAGCGGTGATGGAGCAAACTTCTCCATCGGCATCTGGACCGCAGAGCTCGGCGCACAAGGGTATCAGGAATTAGTTTGTTTTTTTGTGTGCAATTTATTCTCGATTTGAGCTTATTTAGTTAGCCTTCCGTGATTGATTTCTAGCTGGTTCGATTCTACAATTTCTTCTTTGATAAGTATTATGTTAATTGATCTTTCACTGTCAGTCGGCTCCACGGCAACCTCTACCCCACAAGTGCCTCCTTGTTGTTGCAAATTGTACGACATCGTGCTACAGTCTACATGGCAACATATATAGCCCATGGTGGTTATTGGCAGGGGTGGCAGATCATTGCAGTTCCTTTTCGAGATGTATGAACTATTTTTAAACGAAGAACAATTTTTCGTAAAATATGAAGATGTGTTTAAGTCTACATGGATTTTGTTAACCGAATATTCTGTAAATAAACTGGTAATACATAAGTTATTAACTATTTTTATTTCGAAATTAAGGGAAACAAAAAATTGAAGATTATTCACGTTAATGGGCCTGACCTATAGCCATTATGGGCGAGTGGCCGGTTAGAGCTCGCTATAGGGGCCGCCGTCAAGTTGAAGCCATCTACGTACGTAAATAGAATCTTTCGTAGTGCGTCACGCCCTCTGTTGTTGCAGTGGGAAACTGACCACTTGTCCCTAACCAACTGGCCAAGTGTTGTTGCTAGTGAATCCGCCCGGATGCATGCATCTACCATTGAACAGCATGCGTGGCCCGACAAGCAGTGACAAATGTTTTCCGTCCTATAAGTACGGTGCAACATATACACACTCCTACCTACTCGCTCCGTTCCAAATTAATTGAGTTGCATTTGTTTAAATATAGATATATTTATACATGTAACATGTCTAAATACATCAACATAGGGACAAATAGAATTCAATTAATTTGAAATGGAGGGAGTTGCTACGTAGCTATAACAGAAAAACGGCGGCATCAAAATGTAGCTAGCTACTACAGTAGTACTCCAAAAAAACTCGTGGATAAATTCCAAAAAAAAAAAAACTTGTGGATGGAAACGGGCTTTCCCAGGGGGCGTGGATCTAGTCAGTTCATCCTGTCAGCCCCATGCATGCACGGGTCACACTCCCCCAGTCCGATTGGATTCAATCCAATTGTCGGAAGGTACAGATAAATTCCAGTGGAATCTTACGAAGAATGGCAAATTCTCGGTTGATTTCATGTATAGAGCTTTAATTCTACCCGAAGTGCCAGTCGATATTAAGGATAATAACAAAATTTGGAAGATGAAGATCCCGCTTAAAACTAAAGTGTTTACGTGGTATCTTCGTCGGGGTGTAATTCTTACAAAAAACAACCTTGCCAAGCGTAGTTGGCATGGAAGTAAAAAGTGTGTTTTCTGTCAACATGACGAGATCATTAAACACTTATTCTTCCAGTGCGAATTCGCCAGGTCTATATGGTCAGCCATCCAGATAGGTTCTACCTTACATCCACCGCGTACTGTTGCAAACATTTTTGGCAACTGGTTAAATGGCGTTGATTCTAGGTTTAAACTCTTCTGTAGGATAGGCGTGATTGCCATTATTTGGTCGCTGTGTCTATGTAGAAATAACAAGATTTTTAACGATAAAAATGCTTCTGTTATGCAGGTTATCTATCGGTCTACAGCTACGCTACGAGCATGATCGGCCCTGCAGCGTGTGGAGCACCGAGACTTATTTTTGGAGGTGGCGTCGAGGCTGGAGGCTGCGGCCAAGGAGTTATTCTCCCGAGATGGATGGCAACATAGACTCCGGATAGACCTACCAGCTTCTTAGGCGGATCTACAATTTCTCATTATGATATGTAATTCGCCTTTTTACTTTTTGTTCTGAGTTGGTTACTGGTGAACTGGTGGTTGTGTGCATCTTAGCTATGCACAGACCGGGTGTAACGCTTAAAACTCTTAAGTAATAAAATCTCTTTATCTAAAAAAGTCCAGTGGCTACTGCATGAATACAACTAATCTGTTGCTTCCACTTAGCCACCTTGCTCCGGTAATCATCAGGTCAGGTGCTGTGCACACCCTGTGTACGTACCGTAGACGATTTTGTTTGACGCAGTCTTCCAAACATAACCGTGACTACAAGGTTTTCATTCCAACAAGCTCCCTCCGTTCTAAATTATGAGATGTTTAGCTTTTTCTGATTCTTATGTATCTAGAAACGTTTCAGTATGTAGATTCCTAATTTCAATCCATATGTATTTCATATTCAAATACCTAAAACGTCTTCTATTGTAGAACGGATGGAGTACTGGCTAGAAAACTGGATAAAACATATGCCCTTTGGTTAAGAGGAGGGACTCTAGAGGAATCAACTAAAATATACTCCCTCCGTTTGGAAAAGGATATCATGAAAATGGATGTATCTAGCACTAAAATATGTCTAGATAAATTCATTTTGTTGACATCCTTTTTCGAACGGAGGGAGTATTACGAAAACAAATGCTTAGCCACCTTATACAAGGACATGAGGGTAGTATTTCTCTGACATGTAATTCAATAAAATTTCTATGCATTTCATATAATTAGTAGTATCTAATCCAAACTATATTTTTAAGGTATTTATAGACCAACTCCCAAATGTTTTACCATCAGAAGCGATAATTTTAGGAAACCAGAGGGAGTAGGTAACATTATTAAGCAAGCATGGAATTCGTGGTCACTATTGATATAGTGCAAAGCCGGGTTTTACAACCCCGATACACCGTACAAAATATAGGGATCCATTTTGTTGTACTTGTCAGTCGTTATAGGCCAATTATCTTGTGTGTCGTGCTGGAATATACATTGTGAGACTATATCTCAAACACACTATAAAGTTGACACATGGAAGCTTCTCATATATATTACGAAGTTCTATGTTGTCATCGGCAGGTGTCATGCATGACTCATACTGAGGTGACATGTGGAAATTAATAGGAAGCTTCTATCAACATCGAATATTAAGACTCATAGAGAAGACCGTGAGCATGGGCACAATTTTTTCTTCTTGTCGTCATTCTTCCTATGACCTGGAGTTCTTCGTTTTCAACCAATACCATTTATTAGAGATGCTTTTTTTCCAACAGAAAAAGCATCCATAGTCTATTATATTATTTGCAGATGCTTGATAACCCAAGGAAGATCCAATATAATGGTCTTGTAGAGACTCCCACCTCCAATTTGTATGCAGCTACCTCACTAAAAGATGAGAGTGATTTTATTGAATATTCATAACTATTAAATGTGTTATTGTGGTACATACATGTAACAATAAAGTTATTTTATTACCAGTCAGCTTGGAAGTCCCAATTATTACCTGAATAGAAAGTTCACAAGGGTGTTTTTCTAATTTTCTCACTGGCAAAATATAATTGTGTCCCAAGGTAATAAAGGATTTCATATGTCCTCCTTTCCACGAATGTGCAATGTGAACAACTACCGCTTAAGTACCACTATTTTGTCACCGATTAGGGCAAAAGGATTTTTGAAGTTAATTTATAATTTATAAAATTAGTTTTCTGAAATGGTTTATGGTGTTCTTGGACTTATCAAAGACCCTGCTATAATATATTGATAGACTTCCGCTCCATCATTCATATGCTTTAAGCCCGATGATCGTCGACTAATCCAGGTTGCCGACACAAGCACTAATGATTACCTTATCATTACAATTCATAATTATGTGAAGGTGAGTGTGTATTTGTCTTATGAAGAGCCTTTTTCTTGTAAAATTAGTTAAGTTGACACTCTGTTTTAGATACCAATGAAAGATTAAAATCTTTGGCGACTCTTGCATTTTCCAAATTTTCTTATTGTTAGTTGGTTATTCCACCTGAACTAACATGTGGTACATTGATTACCAACAATATTACATTACTGTGCAAATTACAGCGGAACTAAGTCATGTCAAGGTAAGACCACCTCATTCAAGATGCCCTAGCAGAGAATTCCAAGATATTGCTCTCAATCTTGTATAAAGAAGATATCTAGAGGGTGTGGCCACGGTAACTCCTTAATTGTAAAATAATTTATGTCAAACAATTTGATAAGGTCCTGGATATCGAGTGCTCAATCGAGCATTCCTCAACCAGGAATTCTCCCAAAAAAGGTTTTCAGAACCATCTCTAATTGTGAAGTCCCAAATCTAAAAGGGATTCCTCCACCTTTGTTTCCATGGACTTGAGATAGAAACCAATATTTTTATTTTGTCAAAGAAAGCACCACATTCCATTGCCAGTAAGAAATTTAAACAAAACTTAATGAGAAAATCGGTGTTTCGTCACTCCATTTTTATAAACGTGTTTTTTCTTTTCTTGCTCGCTTTGCTAATAAAATGTTGATCGAAAATGCTCCAGTCTTTGCACGATTCCTTCGAGGCCAAGAACAAAGATAATATGTATAATACCACATTTTTAATAACAAACTTGACTAATACCAATATTCCACAAGTAAACAATAACAAAATTGTTCACATTGTTCAAAAAGAAAGTTTAAGAATCAAAAGAAAATTCACACGTTAAAAGAAATCATGTGTTTATAAAAATGTTCACAATACTTAAACAATGTTCACAGATCAAAAAATATTCAAGGGGTTAAAAAATCACGTGTTTCAACTTCAACATATCCGCATTCCCCACTCCAACACAGCTGACACGGTTGCGTGGCATCCTGAGAAGAACGGATGTTTTACAGTTAAAAGCGCCTACAGGTTGGCTATGAGTCTGAAACACAAGAGGCATCTTACCAGCAGCAGCTCTAACACTAGTGGCGACCGTCCCTGCTGGAATTCAATCTGGAAAGAAAAAACACCTCCCAAGATCAGAGTGTTTGAGTGGCGCGCTGCTACTGACTCCCTCACCACTAAGAAAAACATATGGAGGAGGAAGTTGGAAATCGACCCCCGTTGTTCCATCTGTGGCTGTGAACCAGAGGATGCCTTCCATGCCACCGTCTCCTGTACCAAAGCCGTCGCCCTGCGACAGGCCCTGCGTGCTCACTGGGACCTCCCCCCTGAATCAAAATTCAGACATACTGGCGACGATTGGCTTCAACAGCTCCTGAGCCTGGAGAACGAGACCACTCAAGCAAGAATCCTTCTGCTGCTTTGGCGGGCCTGGTTCATGCGCAATGACTGCATCCACAGCGACGGATCGGAAACCATCTCCAGATCGGTTCAGTTCCTTCGCTCCTACCTGTCGGAATGTCGTCGTATGAAACAGCAGATGCCTAGGGGTAGGCTTAAGTTGGGGCCGATGGACGCTAGAGGATTCGGGGAGGGATAGCGCACAGGATTGCGCACACAGACAAACAGATCAACACGGGGATTTACCCTGCTTCGGGGCTCTCGTGAGGAGATAAAACCCCTACTGCAGCATCTAGCCTACTTGGTGTATTTCTCCTCTGTATACGGACTGTACAAATGCCCCTCGAGCTGTATGGAACGAGCTATGGAGATGAGCTCCAGGGAGCCAGCAGAGAGAGCGGGGGGAGAATGAGCCCAAGGGGCAAGAGAGCCCGTGCGGGGGCTGCCGTGCCTCTTCCCCCTGGTGCCCTTTATATAGGTGCCCAGGGGACAAGGTGAGGGGACAAACAAACAAGATACACTGTTCCCGGTACACTGTTGCTGATGTGACCACTGGGGTCTAATCAACACTATACAAGCGTCATCAGTTGTACTCTCGTCACATCACTGGCACTATAGCCACGTCCCTTGTCCTTGTCTTCTAGCTCCTGTCTTCCGGATATTCTGGGGATGGCAGGGCTATCTTGTACTTGACGAGGTAGCAACCGGGTATGAGATGCTGGTCGATGAAGTAGCGCCTGAGTCTCGGTCGAACGTGGAGTAGCTGGAGACGTCGGTGTAGAGGTGATGCCGGTGTAGCGCTGTCCCAGGAGGACACGCCGGTCGAAGGAGTGGTGCTGGTGACAAGAGCTGGTGCCGACACGTAGAAACCTGTATGTCGGTGAAGAAGCAGCCTGGTGATCTCGGTCCAAGGACGGCCGAGGCGTGGCGTCGTGTGAGGTGCAGCTGCCTCGTCCCAGCGAAGTAACGTGAGCCTCGGCCTACCCGAGTAACGGGAGATGCCGGACTACCCAGTCTCGGAGGCCTCGGCCCGTCCGTGGAGCTTCGGCCTGGCCAGCCTCGGCCAACCAATCTCGGCCTGCCAGAGGAGACACAGCAAAACCGGCCCACCCGAGGTATGATGACCTGCCCGAGTCTGCACATGCGGCCTGCCCAGCCTCGGAGCGCACGGCCCATCCGGAGCGCAGACGTCGGCCTGTCCGGAGTGGAGACGTCGGTCCAGCCGGGCGCGGGGAACGTCGGCCCAGCGGGCCATCCAGGCTGCCCGCAGAGGCTGTCTCGGTCCAACTGAGATGAACCAATGTCGGCCCATCCGGGTAACAGCTGGGGTTGATTCGGTCCAGCCAGCTGGGGAGATTTCGGTCCCAATCCGAGTTTGAAGATCATCTCGGGCTCAGCGGAGGCTGAGGAATACTCGGCCCATCCGAGGTAAATTGATCCGGGCAACACCAATGTCGGCCCAGGCCGTTTTCTGCTGTCTTTATCTTTATTTATTCCTTTGCTACCTCTTCCGACAACACAATAAATCAACAACTTCGGGGTACCCGGGGTTACATCCCCGACATTAGTCCCCGAGGCTGCGGGGGACTCGCAGAGTCGCGCGCAGACTTATAAAAACAAATAACCACACCAAAAACCTCCGTATACACAACGTCCTGCCTGCATGAACACCAATATATGTCGGTTTTCAGCCACTCTGGTTGATACATGTCGCCAGCCTTAGCTGGACCGACATGTAACCTGCACGGACAGGTTTCATATGCCGGTTTTCAGCCACTTTGGGCACTACCGAAATCGTATGTCTGCACGGACATATCTCACATGTCTCAGAGCATATGTCTGCACGGACATATCTCAAATGTCTCGGAGCATATGTCTGCACGGACATATCTCAAATGTCTCGGTACCTCGGCCTCTCTATGCATATCACATATGTCTCGATACCTCGGCCTCTCTATAGGCATATCACATATGTCGGTTTTTTAGCCACCCTGGGCATTTACCGGCATAGATGTCTCCAGCCACTGCTGGTTTGACACAGGCATACCTCGAATGCCGGTTTTAGCCACTCTGGGCGTTTACCGACATAGATGTCTCCGGCCACTGCCGGTTTAACATATAGCCGTCAATGGCTAAATCTGACACTTTGCCTTCATGGGCACTTATCCGACGACGAGTTGAGACATCTCTCAACCCGTAAAACTCAGTGAGATCAGATACCTTTTGAATCACTGTGCCGAGATAATGATGCTATGATACTCTGGTGAACTCGGATAAATGAAGAATCATGATAATTGATTAAGCCGATAAAGACAGCAAATAAGAGACGCTCAATGATAAGAGATAAATGCCGCGATACCTTGGCAAACCGAAATAAACGACGATTTGAGATATGAGGTGATGTTGAGATATATCCGCATACCGCAATAAACGGCGATCGGGGGTATGAAAGATGCCATGATATGTCGGCAAACCGAAATAAACTGCGACCTGAAGAATACCCGACAATACCATGATATCCTGGGTGATTCCCGATAACCAATATAACCAATGATCTTGAAGACGAATATTGTCTCGGTAAAACCGATGCCACCTTTCAACGTTAGTACAGGCATATATGTATACTGAATATTAAACGGGACAACAACTTCATCTAACAGATAAACACAAGTCTAGCTGACGACGGCAGTTACTTCTAGCAGCAAAACTATGCAACAGGACACAGACTCAAACTCAACCGAGTCCCCGAGTCACTTTTCTTATCTAGGAGACTAAACAAAACTTAACTGGTTGCCCAGTCCCCGGGTCAAGACATCTTGGTCCCGGGGGAAACAACTAAGCATGGCAAGAAGGGGCAGTCCCCGAGTACTGTTTGAGATGACTTAAAAGCGAGATGCAGACATATAAATGATACTCACGAGGCAATGTTGTTGGAGAAAGTCGAGGAAGACGCTGCTGCTGACCTGGATATCAATATGCTTGCGTGAGCCACCAATATCTCGGTTTGAGCCACTTTTATGTCGGATCTGACCAATATATGTCGGATTCCAATCTTATGTCGGATCTTTCGAGTTTATCTCTGATTTTCCAAGCTTAACTCGGATTTCTAAGCCTCAACTCGGATTTCCAAGCCTTAACTCGGATTTTCCAACATTAACTCGGATTTCCCAAGCTTAACTCGGATTTCCAAGACTTAACTCGGATTTCCAAGCCTTAATTCGGATTTCCAAGACTTGACTCAGATTTACCAGCCTTATCTCGGATTTCCAAGCCTTAACTCGGATTTACCAGCATATCAGCATATGTCGGATTTACCAGCATATCAACATATGTCGGATTTACCAGCATATCAACATATGTCGGATTTACCAGCATATCAGCATATGTCGGATTTCAGGATACCTCGGATTTCAGGATACCTCGGATTCCAGGGTAACTCGGATTTTCAGGATAACCCAGATTTTCAGGATAACTCGGATTTTCAGGATAACCCGGACTTTCAGGATAACCCGGATTTTCAGGATAACCCGGATTCCAGGGTAACTCGGATTTTCAGGATAACCCGGATTTTCAGGATAACTCGGATTCAGGGGTAACTCGGATTTGAACTCTAGCCAACTAGAGAATGAGTTAATACCTGGGGACGATGCCGACGTTGAGTCCCCGAGTCATTTTTCTCATCCAGTATCTGTCGATGACGTCCGTTGGTGTAGGCAGCACTAGCCTCTGCTCACAGCGGCAAGCTAGAGCGCGGGGGACAATGGCGATGGCGAGTCCCCGCGTTGATGACGAAGGTCCCGTCCGAATTGATCCAGCAAGCGCCACTGTCAGCCCCACGGTGGGCGCCAACTGTCGTCGTATGAAACAACAGATGCCTAGGGGTAGGCTTAAGTTGGGGCCGATAGACGCTAGAGGATTCGGGGAGGGATAGCGCGCAGGATTGCGCACACAGACAAACAGATCAACATGGGGATTTACCCTGCTTCGGGACTCTCGTGAGGAGATAAAACCCCTACTGCAGTATCTAGCCTACTTGGTGTATTTCTCCTCTGTATACGGACTGTACAAATGCTCCTCCAGCTGTATGGAACGAGCTATGGAGATGAGCTCTAGGGAGCCAGCAGAGAGAGCGGGGGGAGAATGAGCCCAAGGGGCAAGAGAGCCCGTGCGGGGGGCTGCCGTGCCTCTTCCCCCTGGTGCCCTTTATATAGGTGCCCAGGGGACAAGGTGAGGGGACAAACAAACAAGATACACTGTTCCTGGTACACTGTTGCTGATGTGACCACTGGGGTCTAATCAACACTGTACAAGCGTCATCAGTTGTACTCTCGTCACATCACTGGCACTGTAGCCACGTCCCTTGTCCTTGTCTTCTATCTCCTGTCTTCCGGATATTCTGGGGATGGCAGGGCTATCTTGTACTTGACGAGGTAGCAACCGGGTATGAGATGCTGGTCGATGAAGTAGCGCCTGAGTCTCGGTCGAACGTGGAGTAGCTGGAGACGTCGGTGTAGAGGTGATGCCGGTGTAGCGCTATCCCGGGAGGACACGCCGGTCGAAGGAGTGGTGCTGGTGACAAGAGCTGGGGCCGACACGTAGAAACCTGTATGTCGGTGAAGAAGCAGCCTGGTGATCTCGGTCCAAGGACGGCCGAGGCGTGGCGTCGTGCGAGGTGTAGCTGCCTCGTCCCAGCGAAGTAACGTGAGCCTCGGCCTGCCCGAGTAACGGGAGATGCCGGACTACCCAGTCTCGGAGGCCTCGGCCCGTCCGTGGAGCTTCGGCCTGGCCAGCCTCGGCCAACCAATCTCGGCCTGCCAGAGGAGACACAGCAAAACCGGCCCACCCGAGGTATGATGACCTGACCGAGTCTGCACATGCGGCCTGCCCAGTCTCGGAGCGCATGGCCCATCCGGAGCGCAGACGTCGGCCTGTCCGGAGTGGAGACGTCGGTCCAGCCGGGCGCGGGGAACGTCGGCCCAGCGAGCCATCCAGGCTGCCCGCAGAGGCTGTCTCGGTCCAACTGAGATGAACCAATGTCGGCCCATCCGGGTAACAGCTGGGGTTGATTCGGTCCAGCCAGCTGGGGAGATTTCGGTCCCAATCCGAGTTTGAAGACCATCTCGGGCTCAGCAGAGGCTGAGGAATTCTCGGCCCATCCGAGGTAAATTGATCCGGGCAACACCAATGTCGGCCCAGGCCGTTTTCTGCTGTCTTTATCTTTATTTATTCCTTTGCTACCTCTTCTGACAACACAATAAATCAACAACTTCGGGGTACCCGGGGTTACATCCCCGACACGGACTGCTCGCTGCCAGCTTTGTGTCCCTCTACTTCGAAGGGCAAATCGCCTCTCCATCTGGCGCCTCCGAGTCTCGAGATTCATTCAGGCAAGAGGATCCCGGCAGCTTGGGCTGTTCCCCCTCCAGGCTGGGTTAAGCTGAACACCGACGGCTCTTTCTTCTCCATTCAACGTTCGGGTGGCTTGGGCGCCATTGCTAGAGACAACAGAGGCACTGTCATCTTTGCTTCTTGCGAGCCTTGTGTTCCCTGTGCTAGTGTTGAAGAAGCGGAAGAAAAAGCTGCTGTCCTTGGTCTGCGTCACCTCCAGAGCTTGGGTTTCAGAAAGATCGCCATTGAAATGGACTGTGCTGTTGCAGTTAAAGCCCTCACCTCCTGCCAAAGAGACAGGTCAGAAGTCTGGGATATCTACGATGAAGCTAAGATACTGCTGCACAGCTTTGAGGAATTCAGCATCAACCACATCAAAAGAAAGAGAGCAATACCGCTGTGGATGCATTGGCAAGGTTTGCAACTCGCCGGCCTTCGACACCCTGTCTAACTCGCTCCCCACTCAACTTCAGGAGCTTGTTGAACGAGACCAACCGGCGGCCATGGGCATGAATGACTAAAGCTCTCTTGTATTTCAAAAAAAAATCACGTGTTTCAAAAAATTGTACGTAGGGTTCAAAAAATGTTTATGGTTGAAAAAGTGTTCACGGGGTTAAAAAATCCACATGTTTAAAATTGTTCACAATGTTCAAAAAAAATGTTCATGGATCAAAGAATGTTCGCGGGGTTAAAAAAAGTCACGCGTTTTTAAAAATTATTCATACTGTTCAAAAAATGCTCAGGGATCAAAAAATGTTGCAGGTTAAAATATCCATGTTTTAAAAAAATGTTTACAATGTTCAAAAAACATGTTCACGGATCAAAATAATGTTCGCGGAGTAAGAAATTTTGCATGGTTTAAAAATAATACATAATTTGATGGTTTCAAAAAAGTTCACTGGTTCAAAAAAATATGATCAATGGTTACTAATTAAATACTTATGTATTATCAAAAAAGAGAAGGAAAAGAAAAATAAACGTGAATAAAAAAGAAAACATAACCCTATAATCGAGGACACGGTTTGAGAAGAAGATAGGAACTGCTCGGTTTGAGTACGACTCGGAACAAAGAAACATAATGATGGGCCAGCCTAACTAGGAAACGACTGTAGGTGAGGCGAAAATAGGACTCGCAAAGAGCGATACATACGCGTGAACATTTTTTAACAATGCAATAACATCCGTTTCGAGATGTATAATTTTTTAAACTTGATACATGTTTTTTAGAAAATAAACTTGATGCATGTTAATGGATCGGACGAAAGTCGGCCCACCTATAGCCATTATGGGCGAGCGGCCCGTTATTAGGACTCGCAAAGCGAGGACATGGAACAAGTGGGCTGCGCAATCACCTCAACCGATGCAAAGATAGGGCAGCAGCTGTTGGAGCTTTAAATCAAGTGAACGCAACCCTCATGACACATGATGGAGTCAGCCGCTTGTGGAAATGGGACCCTGATGTTGCAAGAAAAGCAATTGTGAGGATGGTTGTGCTCCATGAGCTCCCTTTGTCGATTGTTGAGTATGATGGCTTTCGAAAGTTTGTCTCTAGCTTGAATCCGTCTTTTCACATGATATCAAGAAGGACCCTCAAGAATGAGATCATGAAAGCATTTGATGATCATAAGAAGGCTTTGAAGGATCTATTTGGTGCTTCCAAGTCTAGGATATCATTGACCATGGATATGTGGACTTCAAACCAAACAATTGGATATATGGTCATCACAGCCCATTTCATTAATGATTCCTGGAAATTGGAGAAAAGGATCATCAAGTTCAATGCCTTGGAGACACCCCACACAGGAGTAGCCATGTTCAATGTGGTACTCAAATGCATTCATGACTTGAGCTTTGAGGACAAGCTATTTGCAATAACACTTGATAATGCTTCTAACAATGGCAGGATGGTGAAAATGTTGAGAGAAAATTTGGTTGCGAAGAACATGTTACATGGGAATGGAAAGTTCTTGCATCAGTGGTGCGCGGCACATATCCTGAATTTGGTATGTCAAGCAGGGATTGAGTACTTAGATCCTATCTTGACCAATATCCGCCAGACGGTGAAGTTCATAAGAGTTACCGCAAATAGGAAAGAAAAGTTTGCGGAGATTGTTACACAAAAGGGCATTACTTGTGAGAAGACCCTTTGCCTTGATGTTCCCACTAGATGGAACTCCACTTTCACTATGCTCAATATAGCGATGAGGTATAGAAGAGCAATTGATGAATTTGCTAGGCAAGATCCACAGTACGTGTATGCACCTTCTGCGGATGATTGGGATGAGGCAAATGAGGTTTGCAAGTTGTTGAAAGTGTTTTATGAGGCTACTAATGTGATATCTGGTTCAAAGTACCCCACTGCAAATTTGTATTTTCATCAAATGTGGCAAGCCAAGGAGGCATTGGACAAGGAGGCACGTCGAGAGGACTCTCCATTTCCTGCAATGATAGCTCCTATGCAAAAAAAGCTTGACAAGTATTGGAAAGTGTCTTGGCTTGCACTTTCAATATCTGGCATTCTAGATCCGAGATTCAAGTTCACATATCTTGAGTTTCGGTATCGTCAAGTGTTTGGTAACGGTGGTTCAACTAAGCTTGCAAGAGTGAAAGAGGTGTTCAAGGAGCTCTTCGAGGAGTGTGCGAAGTTGAGTCTCTCAGAAAATGCACAGACACAACAAGGAGTTGAGGATATGGACATGGGGATGGAGAGTAATGACCCCTTGTCTGACTGGGTCCGCCACCTGAGCCTTAGGATCAACTCGACAAGTGTGGGATCATCTGAGCTTGATGCATACTGGTTAAAGCCTCCACTAGCTCGAACTGATAAGTTTGATATCCTAGCTTGGTGGAAAGCAAATTCAGTTGAGTATCCTATTCTTGCTAGCATGGTAGAGATTGTTTGGCTGTTCCGGCTTCCACCGTTGCATCAGAGTCTGCTTTCAGCACAGGTCGTAGAGTTATCTCTGATTTTAGAAGTAGGTTGACCCCGGACACAGCCGAGGCACTCATCTGCCTACAAGATTGGTTTCGTACATCAAGTGAGACCTCCCGCCTTCTAATCATATTTATTGATTCCAACACTTCTTTATTTTTGTTTAAATCTTGTAATGTCTTGAGTTGACAATTGTAACACTTATTCTGTCATTCTTTTTGTATGTAGGTACTACTGGTCTTAGTACGGCATCGGTGTACGACATACTTGGTGAGGAAGGCCTCTCTATTCAGCCAGGTAATTGACTATGATTAGAGTGCCTATTGCATGTATTTTGAATTCAGGTCTATGCACCGTTAAATAGGTTGTTGACTTGTTGCTTTCATTGCATTTGCGTGATGCAGATAGAGAGTGATCCCATGCAGGAGTAAAATGCTGCTGAGCGTGAGGGCAGGAGGTGTTGCGCTGAGTTGTTTCTTTCCTGTATTCAGAAGTAAAATGCTGCTGCCTTGTTCTTTCCTGTATTCAGAAGTAAAATGCTACTGCCTTGTTCTTCAGAAGTAAAATGCTGTACTATGGTTAATGTTGGAGCTGCTGCCTTGTTCTTCAGAAGTAAAATGCTGTACTATGGTTAATGTTGGATGACTGTATGTTGGACCCTATGGCCGGTTGCTGCTACAAATTTGAATTGTGCTATGCGATTATGAAGTGATGATGTACTATTTCCAGAATTGATCTTACATAAGCAAGACTCCCTCTATTGGTGATTCTTGCTTGTTTGTTTTAAATGTCTTCGGTGATTATTGTGTCCTCTTCCTTTTATATGGTCTTAATATGTGAACATTATTCTGCTTGATCAGTTTTGAGAGCAGCAATAGTTGCAGCATAATTATACACAGTTATTATACCTGCATACAAAATTACGAGACAGTGAGTCCTGTACAACACGTATTTTTAGCTAATGTGGCAACCTGTACTGGATCCATTGGTGTACTTGTGTCACGAGCTTTAGGAGTATTTATAATTATTTCATAATGGTTCGAACCTTACTAACCATTGGTTAACCCTTTCTAATCTAATTAGACCAAATGGTTAACCTATTTATCCATTTAGACAAAACGGTTATTTAGGTTCGGAACCAAAAAAACATAAATGGTTAACCAAATCTCACCAAGATCCGGGACCCGCCGTCAAGTTGAGGCTACCGACGCAGAAAAAAAACGAATTGAGGCTATCGACGTAAGCAGCATCTTTTATAGTACGTCATGGTGTCCCAGAGGAAAGAAAACGGGACGTGGACAGAAAACCACGACCAGAAGGTTCTTCTTTCTCAACGGTGACAGTCGGCACGTAATCATCAACCGGAATACCTATGACTTGACCTTGACCACAAGCACGCGGGGCGGTACTTGTTGTAGTAGTATAATAGAGTACTTGTCCCTCTTGTTGATGCATGGATTAATGTTGACCGACGACTCCAGCCATATGTTGCATGCAAGTGCAACTAGGTGGCTCAGGCGGAGACCGCGGCGGTGGCCACCGGCCGGTGGAAAACCACGTGCACTTCCGACCATCGGCGGCTAGTCGGCTAGGACGACCCAGTACAAGTTGGCACTCTACAGGCTTCTTCTTCCTAGCCCCTGACCAACTGGCCAAGTGTACCCGGCCGGCCGGCCGGGCGGCCATGTGCATGCATCTACCATGTAACAGCATGCGTGGCCTACCATGACCTGCATCTACCATGGAACAGCATGCATTGTGCAGTGACAAATATTTTCTGACCTTTTCGTCACACCTACTCTCTCTGTTCCAAATTATTTGAATTCCATATATCCATAAAAGATGTCTACATACATCCATATGTAGACAAATCAAAGTCATATATTTGAAACGGAGTGAGTATTAACCTAGCAAGCCAAACAGAAACCTCAATCATTGGATATCGACCGATCGATCCATGGATCTCAGATTCTCAGTAGCTACCTAACAAGTTTTTTTATAGCAAAATGTAGGTAGCTATATGTTTTTAGGGGTTGTAGCTTCGCTAGATGAGTAGCCAACAGTGCACCATAACCAACTCGTGGCCAGATATGGGCCCCCAACGGGCTTTCTTAGGGGGGCGTGGTTCTAGTCCGTTCAGCATGCACGGGTCACGCTCGCCACATCCCCACTGCCTACTGCATACAAGTATACAACCAATCTGTTGCTTCCACTTGTCCACCTTGCTCCCGTATAATCATCAGGTGCACACCCCCGTACATGTACCACCTTGCTCGGCCCGTGGACGGTTTTGTTTGACGCAGTCTTCCAAACAACACGACTGTGACTACATACAAGTTTTCATTCTAACATAGTACAGTACTTGTTAGAGCATCTCCAACCACAACCCCAAAATTCGGCCCCTAAACTGTCAGCGGACAGTGACCGGGCTACTCTAAAAGTGGTCTCCTCCAGCCATGTACCCCAAAGTCTCCCCAAATTGTGGGGTCATTTGCATGTGATTGGTGGAGAAGGAGAGAGAATAATAAATGAAGGACAAAAAAGAAAGGAAAAAATGCAAAAAGGTGGTCCAAGCGGACAACCGCACATGCCTTCCTACCTCAAACCCTCCCCACATATGTCTTGAGTTGACGAAATAGGCCGTAGCCCCGCTATATTAATATAGCAACCACCTGATACAACCAACGGAAACAGCTGGGGCGACAACCACAACACACCCAAGAAAAAGGAAAAGAAGAAAGAAAAGACGACATAGGCGGATTGACTAAGCGACGGTGACCCGTAACCGATGCGCCCACTCCGACGAAGTACCACCACGCTTCTAGCACCGAATCGACAAGTACCAAGCAACACCTTCAAGAAGGAAAGCCACGCTGCTGCCCGGACCAGTGCACTGGTCCTAGGGTTTCCCCCGGCACAAAGGGAAGCGGATGGAGGTTAGCCACGACGCCCTTCATGAAGGAAAGATGCCACCCGAAGGCGGCACCGCGTCGGCGTCGGACGAACCGACAAGGATTTCTCCCGAAAACCCCATCCACAACCCCGGACGATCCGTAGCACAGGAGCCCCACGAGGACGAGCCTCGACACCACCAGACTAGCCGTCCACCAACATGCGCTCAAGCGATTCCGAAGTCACCATCATCGTCTCACCGAAGAAGCCGCCACGGGGTCTGCATGACGGAGGTGAGGAGAAGTATGAAACTGGGACTGCAGTACCGTGGCCGAGCGGGAGGGAACAACCTCCACTGCAGAGGACGGTAGTCGACCGGACGCGTCAGCAGAGCAAACCAGTCCCGGTCAAGTCCGGCCGGGCCCGTTGGGCCCGTAA
This sequence comes from Poa pratensis, assembly GCA_947311845.1. Taxonomy (NCBI): domain Eukaryota; kingdom Viridiplantae; phylum Streptophyta; class Magnoliopsida; order Poales; family Poaceae; genus Poa; species Poa pratensis. The sequence goes on from CAMZMU010000106.1 coordinate 36,410,201, forward strand.
AGCCCCACGGGGGCACACCAGTCCTAATAGGGTTCGGCCGAGCCCAGAACGGGCTCGTGAAGTTCGCCGCCACGCTGCAACAAGGTCAGCCGCCATCGCCGCTGCCCCTGCTCTCTCCTCCTCGCTTTCAACTGCAGAACGCATAGTAGGTCCAGCCGGCCCGCCCTAACCCAGATGGGCCCGGCGGGCCCAGATCTGGGCTGCAGGGAACGGCCGGCGCCGCTCTACTGCACGCCAACGCCGCTGCACTGCTCCGCCCGCAGGCCCACATGCGTCGCCGCATCACGCAAGCACCCGCCTAGGCCGGACCGCCGCCGCTAGATAGCACCGCCGCCGGGTCGGGGGAGCCCCGCCTCCACTGAAACCCGGCGCGGGGAGAGGAAATCCGCCGCCGCCGGAGTAACCCGGGCTGCGCCCCGGCAGCCCTTGCCGGCGGCGGCGACGAGGGAGCGCGCTAGAGAGGAACCGAGGCGGGGAGAGAGGAGATGGCGCACCGTCGCCGCGGGGGGCGACGGGCGCGCGCGGGGGGGGGGGGGAGGGGGAGGGAGGGGCCGGAGGGAGCCGGAGGTGGCCGGCGGCGCCGGAACCCTAGGGAACGGGGACGGGGTCGGGGTCAGGAGCCTTTCCGCGAGGGTAGAGTCCAGACAAATAAAACCGGTTTGGACCATGGTTGGGTAGCTATTTTGCTCCCCCATAGTGTCCAGGCAGTCCGCCCGGACAAATTAAACCGGTTTGGGGGGCATGGTTGAAGATGCTCTTAGAAAACCAAATAAAACATGCATGCCCTTTGGTTAAGCAGAGGGTAAAATCGAAAGAAATCAACTAAAATAGCGTACATAAAAAGGGTTAGACACCTTATATAATGGCATGAGGCGATTACACCTTTCTGGTAAATTTCAATATAAAATTATATGCATATCATTTAATTACTAGTATCTAATCCAACCTATTTTAAAGATATTCATAGTCTAACTTTTCATTTTTTTTACTACCACAAGCAACATTTTAGGGAACGAGAGAGAGAGAGAGAGAGAGAGAGAGAGAGAGAGAGAGAGAGAGAGAGTATAACATAGTAAGGGAACATGGATTTCGGGGTTACTATTGCTAGAATGCAAAGCGAGTTTTTAATTGAAGAAGATTATTTTTGCAACCCCAAGACACAGCTGAAAATATAGGAATGTGTTTGGATTGCTTGTCAGTCGTTATAGGCCAATTATCTAGTGTGTGGTGTTGGAATACATAGTGAGACTCTCTCACAAACACACACCAGAAAGCTTGTGTAGGAAGCTTCTCGTATATATTGCGTACTTGTATGTTGTCATCGGCAGGTAACATGCATGACTCATACTGATGTGACATATGGAAATTAGAAGGAACCTTCTATCAATGTCGAATATTTAGACTCATAGAGAAGACCGTGGTATGCGCAAATGTTTTCCTTCTTGTCGTCGTTCTTCCTGTGACTTGGACTTCTTTTTTCATGCAATACCTATGACTATCAATGCTTGATAACCCAAGGAAGATCCAATATAATGGTCTTTGTAGAGACTCCCACCTCTTATGTGTATGCAGGTACCTCATTGAAAGGTGAGAGTGATTTTCTTGAATATTCCTAATTAACTATTAAATTTGTGACGGTGGTACATACATGTAACAACAAAGTTATCCGTAACCAATCACCGCGGAAATACAAACTTGAATATATTACCAGAATAGACAGTTCAGAAGGGTGTTATTCTAATTTTTCCCATTGACAAGCTAATAAAGGATTTCATATGGCCTCTTCTCTCCATGAATGCACAAAATGAAAAGTGTCACTTAAGAACCATTGTTTCGTAACCAATTTGGGTAAAAGTCTTTTGTGTTTTTTATAACCTATTCAATGAATTTTCTAAAAAAAATCATGGAATACGTAAACTTACCAAAGACACTGCTATAATATATTGACAGACTTTTTCTCCATCATTCATATGGATTACCTGATGATCATCGACTAATCCAGGTTGACGACACAAGCACTAATGATTATTTTGTCGTTATAGTGCATAATTATGTCTAGGTTACTGCGTTTTTGTCATTATGAAGAGCCATTTTCTTTTCAACTATGTATGATAGGTAGTGTGCAAAGGCGGGAGCTGTGAACTCTTGATGTGCTCTTGATGCGACAACATGTTGAATGAAAGACTCCATTATGAAACAAAATATTTGCATGTACAAAGAAATGTTTTCACGTGCACCGGGACACAAATTGTTGACCGGATTCCCACAAGCCACAACCACATATACCCGGGAAAAATCTAGGGATGCGTATGGGGTACTAGTCAGTCGTTATAGGTCAATTATCTATCATGTGGAGTTGCAATACACATAGTGAAACTTTCACACGTACAGTAAAAAGTTCACCCATGAAGCTCCATGTATAAATTCCGTATCTTTCGTTGAGTTCTAATTTTGCCCCGCACTACCTATGACATCCAATGCTTGGTAACCTAAGAAAGAAAATTCCAATAAAATGTTCTTTCTGGAGACTTCAGCCTCTGCGCCAAAATGTTTCCAGGTGCCATATTGAAGGTGAGAGTGATTTTCATGAATGTTCGTAACTATTAATTGTGTGACGGTGGAATGTAAGTGTAGCAAATAAAATTATTTGCAGCCAATTGCGTGAGAGAGCCCCAAATTAAATAAATCACCAAAATATAAATTTAACCAATGTACTCGTTGGCAAAATGAAATTCTGCCAAGGCCTAATAAAGGGTGTGATATGGCTTCCTCTTTATGAATGCACCAATTAAGCACCACCTTTTTGTCACAAATTTGGGCACAAGCCTTTTTAAGTTACTATTCAGAGGCAGGAGCTTTGAACTCTCTTGTGCTGTTGTTGTATCAGGCTTGATGGGACGGTAACTTTCAATTAAAGATTCCATTATGAAACAAAATATGTTCACGGATAAAGACTGTACTAACACACGCACGGACAACAGCCAAGTTGATGGGCAGATTCTCTCAAGTAAGTCACAAGGACATATACGCCAGAAAGCATGATAATGAAGCCAACCACACACATCAGCATAAAATGACGGCTTTAACAGAGTAAAGCTGCGAATGCATACATAAGCGCCAACATAAACACAAATCACACACTAATCGTTCAAGCAGCGCAAACACAATATGGCAACAACCACACCAACCTCCTCAATATATACACAAGAAATCACCAGAGCTACGTACGCACGTACAATAATTCTGGCGATCGATGGCATCTGGCAACGCGACAAACAACTCCAAGATGGACTTGGCGGCCATGGGCGACGACGACATGGACATGGAGTACTCGTCCCCGGAGTCGGGGGCCGAGGACGCGGGGGAGTCGTCCTCGTCGCCGGCGCAGCTGCCTCCGCGGGCAACGCCGTCATCGTCGCGGTTCAAGGGCGTCGTGCCGCAGCCCAACGGGCGGTGGGGCGCGCAGATCTACGAGAAGCACTCGCGGGTGTGGCTCGGCACGTTCCCCGACGAGGACACCGCCGCGCGCGCCTACGACGTGGCCGCGCTCCGCTTCCGTGGACCCGACGCCGTCACCAACCACCAGCGCCCACCGGCGGCGGACGAGGCCGGCTCGTCGTCCACAGGCGAGCTCAATCCCGAGCTGGCCTTCCTCAACGACCACTCCAAGGCCGAGATCGTGGACATGCTCCGCAAGCACACCTACGCCGACGAGCTGCGGCAGGGCCTGCGCCGCGGGCGCGGGCGCGCGCAGCCGACACCAGCGTGGGCGCGGGAGCACCTGTTCGAGAAGGCCGTAACGCCCAGCGATGTCGGCAAGCTCAACCGCCTCGTCGTGCCCAAGCAGCAAGCCGAGAGGCACTTCCCTCAGACGGTGGCCGGCGGCGGCAATGACAAGGGCGTGCTGCTCAACTTCGAGGACGGCGAGGGGAAGGTGTGGCGGTTCAGGTACTCGTACTGGAACAGCAGCCAGAGCTACGTGCTCACCAAGGGGTGGAGCCGTTACGTCCGGGAGAAGGGCCTCGGCGCCGGCGACACCGTCGTGTTCTCATGCTCCACGTACGGCCCGGAGAAGCAGTTCTTCATCGACTACAAGAAGACGACGGCGGTCGATGCGGCCATTGGCGATGAGAATGAGACCGGCCATGTTGCCGTCAAGCTTTTCGGCGTTGACATTGCCGGAGGGGGCGAGGGATCATCGGGTGGATGAAGGGCACGGTTAGTTCTTGATCTTCTGCATATATGGATTGCTAGGTAACTACTCAATCTCCATATCCATTTCCGTTTGGGGAATCAAGAATAGACAGAGAAAACAACATTGACATGATCCAGAAGAATTCCAGATAGTCGTATGAGTCTATGAGAGGACAATTCCTTGTACATTTTTTTTGTATATCAATCTGATAGAATAGACTCTATTATTCAAAAGGGTTGTGCGAAAGCGAGAATTGTTTGTATATCTTTATGATCGTATTAAAAATATCTAGATCATCCATCTTACTGAATTTGCAACTGGCCAAAATTGTCCCTTCCTTGACATGATTGTAGTGCACGCCTTTAATTGAGATACACTTTGGTTATCTCTGTTAGATCAATCTCATATCATTCTTGATATTGTGCATGCGCGTGCCATATATCTTTTTTTTTGCGAAACACAATACAACGCGGATTCTCATATATACGCACACACACTCACCCCTATGAACGCACGCACGCACACCCTACCCCTATGAGCATCTCCGAGAGACCGAGTCGGCGGGTTGAGTCTTGAGATTGACGAAGTCACCACGGGCGCCTCGCTGTCGACGGGAACGTCGCCTCCCACTGAAGAATATTCCGCCTTAAATGAGAAACATCAGCGTCAAACCTGGGGTTTGAACTCTGGTGGGCTGGGGGTACAACCACCCACCTAATCATCTTGCCACAGGCAAGTTCTCGTGTGCCATATATCTTAAACTATCAGAGATTAGTTCAGGAGCCGCTAGACATAAGGAGTGTGGAACCTTTTTTTCCTCTTCAGAAATGATTATACAAGGAAGAGAAAATTATTTAACTTCTGATTAAAAAAAGAAGTATCAGATATTAATCTAATGTGTGCCGTAAAACATGTTGATCAACGACATGGAATCAAGTGGACAAGTATGTTTGGCAAAATCTTAGTGTGTGGCAACGTTTGGTGAATGCTGCTTTTGTTGAATATGGGTTCATGCTTTTAAGGGGTCAATTTAGATAACCAAATGGCACATCCTATGTTTGTCTAAATGAGGATATACATTGTTCATTAACCAGGTTGATGTTTTCACAAGCTTAACTATCACACAAATGGCTGACATGGATGATAACATTGAGGAGAATGGGATGGTTGTCTAAGTGACTTCATCTCGATCCCATGGGATTGTGGCAAAAACATTACTAACTTAAATGAGTCAGCTACAATATTGGAGAGGTCATTGCAGATGCAATCATAGTCTACCATTTTAAGGAGAAATGAAGCATTGGTCATCATGGATTAGTGTCGTGGCATATGCATGAGCATGAGTCAAGTGGAGAAGAATAAGAAGAACATGGGATGAATTGAAATAAAAGGTGCATGCTTAGAACCAATGAAAATGCATTACGTCACCTAGTGGGTTTTGGATGAATAATGATCGAAAAATAAAGTGGCTGGTGACTTGCTTGAGTGATAAAGGTACAATCGAATATGCTAGTTTGAATTTTCAATGATGACCCATAAAAAGATTAATTAAAGGATATTATTACACATATTTTGGTGGTTCTTGTTAAAATATATTGACTACCATTCTCCATCAGTTTGTAGTTCTACGGACATGGTTGGTGCATCCAATTCAATATGGCATCGGATCAAAGAGGTCTAGAGTTCATGACTCGGCCAATGTACTATTTTTTATTTACATCCAACATCGATCCCACATATAAATCCTAGAGAATCCTAGACATGGGGAAGTGTTGAAATATATCGCCCATCATTCTCCATAAATTCCGACTTCTTGATGAAATGGCTGGTGCATCCAATTCAATATGGATCACACCGAGTTAGCGGAAAAGCCATACTTACCGGAGGAGAGCTTTTCCTAACCTAGGATGGTAAATTTTTGTTGCTAAGTTCTCAAAAGGAATCCATAAATACAAATATGAAATTAAACACTTTATCTTCAACTTTTATTTATCATCAGATACCGCTAGCTAGTTGACGGTAATGTGTGTTGGGAGATTTCCTAATTTAGTTTCGGGAACGCCAAGGGTGGAAACATTCCAGATCCGACCACACATTGTTATGCACAAACACACTTATGTTACAATCTGGTACAACCGAGATTCGTGTTAGGCGATAAGACCATAGCTATCTAGGTTTTCATTAACCAAGGAGTTCCAACGTCCTACGATACCACCAAATAGTGAAGGTTTCAAAGGGTTGATCTAGGATTTTTTTTATCCATAGTCTTCCGTTGCCTATGGATTTCCTCAACCGGAACCACCAAATTAACTAGATATATTAAGAGCATTTCATTAGGGTGTGGAATCACCGGTGGGGGGAAGCCTCTGGTACCTTCGATTTAGTGTGTTTACATGGACACGAGACACCATTTCTGATCTAGAAACACCGAGTGCTTTATGTATGGTACCTTTGATATTTGGTTCTTCTGTGGTTTTTGAAAGACTCAGTACCTCCCTGCATCGACGACCACAACCTCAGTGCTACTTGTTTCTTCCGTGGTTGCCTTAATTTTGAATCCGCCTCATACATTCGGACCATCTTAGTATGTTACCTCCGTACGTGCGCTCACTGTAACTAGGCTTATTTTTAGAGGTTTCCGATATATAAAGCATTCCTACCCACGTTACCCTACCCATCCAAAGATTTATACAATTAACACTTACTTTACGCATCGAAAAGATATGTTTTGTGATATCGCACTTATGGAATTTCCTAGGTGGTCTTGACAAATCCTTTCCTTTGTTGTTGCGACTCGATCGTTCGATGTACTTATTTTATTCTTTACACAATTCACATACTTTATTTCTATATCATGCACACTTGTTTTTTTAAATGAATGATAACCCTGGTCTTTAAATCGATTGACTATACATCCGTATATAATTAATTATGAAACAAAGCCAGACGCTAATTAGGCCCTGGTGCATGAGAAGATACAACGCATCCAGAGATGTTGTTTGAGACAAGCAGCCGTACGGCTAGCAATTTGAGGTATTGGTCGAGCATATATGCTCAAAGACAAGATAGAAATAGAAATATCTAGTATGCACTTTTTTATATCGAAAAAAATTCTCTAGTATGCGCATCCAGACAACAGATGTGGTTTACAGCGTTTACGTGCTATAATTTGGCCGTACTCCTCTCCCGACATATTCTTGCACGGACACGTGATTGCTTCAGCCTCTAAATGGGGAATCAATGCTATAGTCATTGTCGGTAGTTCGATAGCAGGCCGACCTGCATTTTGATGATCAGGGGTTAGACTATAGTAGTCTATGCTCAAATGTCTTTCATTAATTTCTTATCTGCTAACGCAGGCAGAGATTGATGTACTACATGCCAGGTGCACTTGCCATTTATATAGCCACTAAGAGCATCTCCAAGCGAGGCCGCCAAACAGCCCTAAGCCGGTTTATTTCGGTTCGGGCGTGACCGAACGTGTCCGGGCGCGTCCGCACACCCCAAACCCTGCGCACATATGGGGTGAGTTTGGGGACGTCCGGGCGCGTCCGGACGTGTCCGCATGCACACTGTTGCACCTATTTTTTTCTTTCTTTTATCCTTCATTAATTATTCTCTCTCCTATTCCACCAATCACATGCAAGGTTCCCATAGTTTGGGGTGATATTTGGGGGTCATGGTTGTAGAGGACATTTTTTAGGGTGGTCCACGGACAGCCGTCCGGATGTTTAGGGGGTGGATTTGGGGGCCTCGCTTGGAGCTGCTCTAATTGACTCTTTGCCAAACATAGTAATGAGCAAGATAAAGTACAAGCCACAAATTGGGCAAAATGGCGGGTGCAAAGCACTTAACTTTTTTGCCGTGAGAGTAGACTTTTGATAATTTGAGCCGACAGGATTTTTAGAGCACTGAACTTTTATTTTTCCAGGGGTTCGACATTAAGGAGATGAAGCAAAAAAAATTACCTCTGTTTTGAAAATAAGTGAATAAATAAAGCGAAATACTTCGCCAATATAAGACTATGCTCCGCCAGTTTCAAACTTCGTACTATTTTAGGCTACACAAAAAAGGAGAAATCTCAAAAAAATTCAAATTTTCAAAATGTGTAATGTTCACAGATCTAGATCCACTCATTTGTCATTTTTGCCCAGCCCAAAATATAACGAATTTCGGACTGAATTTTTGATTGTATTATTACCTACATCTAATATTTGATTCAGATTTTTTATTTGAACTTCAAAATATAAATTCTGAACTTTTCAAATACCGAGCTCCGTGGAGCTTGGCGTCCATATCGCCGCACTCATAGGTTAGTGCTCTACTAGCTCTTTACATTCCCTTACTAACCTTCTTGCATCCATCCAGCGAATGGTCTTGGCAGCTTAATTTTGCTGACCCTCAAAACTCAATCATCTTGCTTTTTTTGTACCATAGTTCTCTTTTGTCTCCCTCCTACTATACTTACATATATACATATGTACAAATACTCGGCATGCAGGTAGGGACCTGTTCTCTAAAGCTAGATACTGTAGCTTCTTGTTGACAAATGGTGGACAGGCATTATAAGGCCCTAGCTGCCATGGCAGCTAGCTGCCTGTCGGCACAACAATTCAGATCTTGACTCGTCCTGATCGATCCCTAACTTATTGCATACATCTCAGATCGATCAAAAGGGGTGCATGTATGAGGTGTCCTGACTTTTCAGCAGCTCAAGTTGGTGTCTTTTTTCCACCAACAGTGGGAACATAGTATCCACTTCCACTCCCCGATATGGTTAAAAGCATTGGGCCGGAAACTTGCCTTTTCTGTAGGGCAGATATTATTGTTCCTTTTCATGTGCGCGTGGTTTTAGCGCCCATGGCTCTTCTAACAACTTTTCAAGTAAAAAATGGTGATGCCGCAGATAAGGATCTTACCATGTTAGGTGTACTTTTCCGTCGCATGTAACTTAATCACGATCGAAACAATCATTTGCTACATTTAAAGTACTCCCTCCGATCCATATTAATGGTCTCAACATTGTCTAGATACGGATGCATCTAGTCTAAACACTTAACTAGATACATCCGTATCTAGATAAAGTTGAACCCATTAATATGGATCAGAGGTAGTATATTGAATGTTCATTTCATTTAGATATGAATTACATTTCTTTACGTGGCAGCTAGCTGCCTGTCGGCACAACAATTCAGATCTTGACTCGTCCTCATCGATCCCTAACTACATCAATTCAATTATTGCATACGTCTCAGATCGATCAAAAAGGGTGTGTATGAGGTGTCCTGACTTTTCAGCAGCTGCATTCTGTTCTGTTCTACATACAGCTCAAGTTCGTGTCTTTCTTCCACCAACAGTGGGTACATAGTATCCACTGTCCACTCCCCGATATGGTTAAAACCATTGGGCCGGAAACTTGCCTTTTCTGTAGGGCAGATATTATTGTTCCTTTTCATGTGCACGTGGTTTTAGCGCCCATGGCTCTTCTAACAACTTTTCAAGTAAAAAATGGTGATGCCGCAGCTAAGGATGTTACCATGTCAGGTGTACTTTTCACAATAAAATCTAAACAATCATTTGCTACATTTAAAGTACTCCCTCCGATCCATATTAGTGGGCACAACTTTGTCTAGATACACATGTATCTAGTCTAAATACTTAACTAGATACATATGAATTTAGACAAAGCTATGCCCACTAATATGGATCGGAGGTAGTATATTAAAATTTTCATTTCATTTAGATGTAAAATTACATTTCTTTACTGTGCACTCATCTAATGGCCCTAATTTCAATTAAAATAAATAGGACATTGAGCCCCTCTTCCTTTAACATACCAAAGTTTCACTTCTTGGCCCTGGTAAACACCTCTTCTTTAGGCTGCTATGAGCATCTCCACCGGCACCCGCCAAACGACCCCCTAAAGCTTCAATGGGGTACGAACGCAAAAATTGCCCCCACCGGCACCCCCCAAGTGTCCGGGGAGGCGGACAAGCCTTTGGCTACGCACGCCTATGTGTTATTTTATTTTATGTGGCCAGTAGATCCAGTGAGTGGATGGAGTGCCCTCCTATACTCAAGCTATCCACTCACGAGATCCTCTGTGGCTAGCCACGTGGCGTGTGTTAGTGATATATGACCATAGAAAATCACCTCAGTGGATCAAGTGGGCTGCCTATGCCAAGCAATCCATTTTTTGTGGCAAGGTCTGGCCATACCCTTTGTTTTTCCACCAATTACACACCGGCTACAAAAATAAAATTTATAGAAAATCTCATAATCCGGCACTTTGTCCGGTCTGTTTAGGGGGTGCCGCTGTGAGCACTACTCTGATTTTGACCGGACACATGTCCGGCACCCCTCAAAGAGGGCACAATTGGGGGGTGCCGGAAACATATTTGGCTGCTCCCGATGGAGATGCTCTAAAGAGGCCTCATCCTCGTAATGGCGTCTTTGAGTATCTCTTTTTCTAACACGGCTTCTACATCACGGCGTGGATCCTATCGTATATGAAATAGAAGAACAAGATCATAATAAGTACGTAAATATAACACTCATCCACCTCTTCTGTTCTTCGGGCAGGTGCTATGCTGCTTCCCCACACGTCGTCACAGCGGCGGGATCATATTCCGTAGGCCAAAGCCGGAGCCATTATTGTGTGCGCCCGATATTTTTGGGGGCACCGGTGAAAATGTTTCCTCAAAAATAAAAAATGCTATTAGAGCCGTTTTTCTTGTGTGAAAAAGACTTATCAGGCTATCTGGTTATCTTTATCTCTCACGGTGGTAAAGACTAAAGACACGATTAACCTTCGTCAACAACTCAAGCAAGTGCACTGGTGAGAACTTTGGCAGTTTCTCGGCGATGATGCTTACGACGATGTACCTCTAGCTTGTCGTTCTGTCCACTCCAACAGTGGAAGCAATGGCGTTGATAAGACATGATAAGGCGAGGAAGACGACGAAGCTTAGCAGAGGCCGGCCGGATACGTACGGGGATGGACAATATCTACGCATGTGGCAGTGGCAGCCACGCGCACAGACACATGTTTGCTTCCTCGCATGGAGTCGTTCGCCTGCATGATGGCACTGCCTGCCATGCCAGAGCCTCATTACTGATTTTGTTGTTGCGTAGCACTGCTACGTGTCGACCCTACGTGAAGCCGGCTCGTTGCAAGGTTGCTTACCAAGGATCATTAGGGCACTAGCTACAAAATAAGAAACTACTAACAGCATGCACCTCCAAAGCCCCCTCCCCCCCCCCCCACACCAAAGGGTTAATGGTCCCGAGCATGCACCTCCAAAGCCCCCTCCCCCCCCCCCCCCCCCCCCCCCCACACCAAAGGGTTAATGGTCCCGAGCAAAAACTCGTCCCTACGGCACCCCCATTGGTCTGGGTCGACTCAAAAACTGACCGACACCTCCTAAGCCAACCCCATCGGGTTCTGCTCGTACGTGCTGAACAATGCTCGAAAAAGGCTCTGGTGGGGGTCTCCATGTTATACACACACACCTTCACGGGTGGTTCCCGAGGTGATCCGGTCATCCACGAGTAGCCGACGCGGCGTTCCCAACCAAGCGGCCGCCTCTACCTCCACCGACTGAAGCAGGAGGTGAAGGAGGAGCCGCGCTCATCGGCGAGGCAGAAGGTGGTGCCGGTGGGATACCGCCAGGTGCCTTTGCCAATGTGGGATCACGTGCACGATGGCGACTTCCCCGACATCAGCTTAATGTTGATGGCATCGGCCACCGAGATCGAGAAGGACTTCCCTGGCTTCTTGAAGGCCATCGAGTTCACGACACAACAGGCATCCTCCTCCGGCGGTGGCAACGCTTCCACCTCGATCGACCGCCGCGTATCTCGACGCCTGCTTCTCCTCCCGTGCTGCCTCCCTCCACAATCGTCTACATCGACGATGATGGTTACCAAAGCACCTCTCAAAGCAGACACATTTTGAGGCGCCGGACAAATTTCGGGCGCCACCGCTGGATGGAGACGTTCTAACTACCGACGGCTACCAAGCAGTACAGACAATGCAAGCTTGTAGCTGCATGCATATACGGGTACACGTGCTTGGCAGATGGCACACAATGTATATGTCATCATCCCGAATGCTCGATACGTTTCTGTTGATGCTAGCCAAGGGGTATGCACCATCTGGGCCCAAGGATAAGACCAAAGTAAACGACAGAGAGCAGTAGAGAGAGAGAGTGAAAGAGAGGCTGTGGACCATGTTTTCCCATTGGGCGAGTGTGGCTGGCCCGTCGGCCCACTGTATGTGCTTTAAAGTTTGCGCTTCCAATGGCATGCATGGATACTTTGTCCGAACGTTGCAGCGTCGCACACACTGGCCAGTGCAGTAAAATTGTCGCAGCTTTGTACGAGCGCCTGTGCTGCTGGCCGTCGATCCATGGATCCTCCTAGCTTCATGAGGATTGCAGCAAATGTTTCTTGTCCTTTACGTTGGACCGGAGCGTCTGAACCACTTTCTGGCGTGCACCTGCAGATGCTTTCGCTTGCCCCCACAGTACGTGTAGAAATGTCAAAAGGGTTTCTCCACCAGAAATACTAAATGTGGTACGATATGGACCTGTCCTCATGCATCAACTACGGAGTAGATGTCAGTGTCTATTAGCATATCAAGTGTACCCATATGGGCATGGTCCTACTTGAATGATGCAACCAAACTCATACCGTATAATCGGTTCACGGTAAATCACAAACCGTTTACGATATGACTTGGCTACCGATAAAACAGGTCCCGCAAAATTCGTACTATAAAATAATTTTCATGTGTGGCCTACAAAAAAGTTAGCTGACACTTTCGGCGTTTCGGTGGCAGTTGGGCGTGAAAGTTACCTCCCGTCAACAGAATCTTAGTTTAGGGTTTTCTGCAAAAACAAACCCCCTGATACTCCAAATACCTAACACATATGGCTGGTTTTAAGGTTTCCCGCAAAATATCGCGATACGAGCCATTTTGTGGAACGAGTTCACTTTTTCGCTCGAAATTGTAAAATGAAGTTTTATTTGAAGTTTTGGGCCTTTTATTGGATCTGCTAGGGTGGCTCTCAGAAGGCCTTCTTGTGTGCTTAGACATTGGCATGATCTGGGTTTGGCCAATATGAAGTCCTTACTCTTGCAAGTTGGCGAGGGGGATTCTTGTTGGCTACTAGATGGAGCGGTCATTTGAGCTAGGGATTTGTTTGTCCGAGATATATGGCCATGTAACAAAAGGCTGTGTGACGCTTGAATTGCATTTATATCGTTTGATTATGTTGTTCCTCCCATTCCGCATTGGAGTACCCCCATCTGCTTCACAGAATTGGCACAATCTGGCTGGCTCCATACGAAGTTCATAACGTCGCAAGTGGATGGGCACGGCCATTGTTGCTACTAGATAGAGCGGCCATTTGAAAATGGTAGATCGGAATTTGTTTATCTGAGATGCATGGCTAGGTAGCAAAAGAGGTGTGATGCTTGCAATTGCGTTCATATTTTTAGAAAGGAGGCCTGACGGCCCAGCTTTTATTAAAAAGCTCGAACACGGATCCCACTGGGGTTTTACACCCAGTTTTACAAGAAAGAGCACAACACTCACAACACCAGAAGACAGGCCCCCTAACTAAAACAGCTCACAATTGCGTTCATATCATTCGAGACTGCTATTGATCCATCTCCTCACTGGAGCATCCGCATCTACTTCAAAGAGTTGGCACACTCTAGCTGGCTCCAGACAAAGTTTTTAACATCGCAAGTGGACGAGCACGATCGTTGTTGGATACTAGATGGAGCGCCCATTAGGAAGTGGTAGATTGAAATTTGTTTATCTGAGATGGATGACTATGTAGCAAAAGACGGTGTGATGCGTGAAATTGCTTTCATATCGTTCGAGTCTACTATTGCCCCCTCTCCTCACTCGAGCTTTTGCATCTACTTCAAAGAGTTGGCACAATCTAGCTCGCTGCGTACGAAGTCCTTAATGTTGGAAGACAATGCAAGTGGAGGGGGCGGTCATTGTTGGCTACTAGATGTAGAGGCCATTTGAAATTGAAGCTAGTGAATTTTTATCCAAGATGGATGGTATGTAGCAAAACACCGCGTGATGCTTGAAATTGCTTCTCTATTGTTCGAGACTATTGTTCCTCCCTCTCCTCATTGGAGCACTCCCATCTACTTCAAAGAGTTTGCACAATATGGTTGGCTCTGTACGAAGCCCTTAATGTTGCAAGTGGACGAGCATGATCATTGTTGGCTATAAGATGTAGGAGCCATTTGAAAATGGCAGGTCGGGATTTGTTTATTCCGGATGGAGGACTATGTAGAAAAAGATCACGTGATGCTTGAAATTGCTTCTGTATCATCGTTCCAGTCTATTGTTACTTCCCCTCATCACTGGGGCTCCAAAATTTGCACAGACTCTTTTTTAAAATCAAACTTAGATTCATGAATAGATTGGGGCTGAAGCCAAGCTTATCTAGACAAGAACACACCCACTACAAAAGAAATGGTCATTCGGTAGAGCATATGAGCGGCTTACGAGTGTCCACCGCATACCACCAAAATAGAAATGTAAAAAAAAAGTTGAATATTGACTGAACATCATAATATTTTTTAATTGGTTTTATTTTTATTTTTGAAAATTACAAAACACAACATGCCAAAAAATGCGCATCCTTAACGTTTGCAACACGGCCTAATTCAATGATCCCTCCGCTTCAAAATTGGTGATGTTTATGGTATTGACATGGTCTCCAAGAAACAAGTTTCACCATTTCTTCTTATCCATTACCGATTAATGTACAATGATGGTACTTCTACAAATAAGTTGTAGTGTATTTATAGTTAAAGTTGAAAAGGTTTTAACAACCCATATTTTAGGAGGACGTGTATGTTGGAACGGGGAGGTCATCTTTTAGTCACAGATTTGGAACGGAGAGAATTCACATATTTTGGCTCACCTTGTGAATAGGCATACTAAAAACGATCCCAAGATCGAGCCGCCGTTGATTGTCTCTGCATGCATGCATGCATGCATCGTAGAGAATACCGTTGATTGCTCCAGAAATATTATAAGCACAAGGAAAGGCTGGCGTTAGAGAACGCCGGCCTTGACTTGAACACGCGCGTCACAGCACGGGAATTTTGACAGGACCAAAAGCAACCAAAAATTATCTTATTGCACGTTGTTAAACCTAGAAAGGTAAGTCATGCATTCAGATGCATGCATGGTTATATACTTAATTCTAGCTTCCCATACTAAAAATATAAAAGAGTAGTATTTATCCATTGTCTTTTGTGAGTATTTCGCACATGGCAGATAATGAATAACTTTTTTTTTGAACAAGATAATGAATAACTTGATACTGCATACTATCTAGAAGCCTGGCGTCAATCTCCCATGCCACTTGAATATATATAAAACAGAAAGCATTCAGTGGACGGGCCATCGCTCTTAATTTTGTCCAGATTCAGACCATTGCTCCACTTGCAGTATAATGCAATATTTCCAGTTGGCACGTGGTATATATTTAAAATTTTAAGCTAGCTAAGCAGTTCCATTTTGTGAGAAATTCCACGGAAGAAAGTTTCATGTTCCACAGATGTCCACGTATATACAAACTAGTTGAAAGAAATCTAGATTCTCTTGGCTAGCTCTTTATTGAAGTATACATTTGGTCATAAAACTTTGAAGCGGTTCAAACCGATTCCTGAACTTCATGGAAAACATTTTCACAGACTTCAAAGCACTTCAAAACTGCATCCTGAAGTGGTGGTTTTTTGCTGGGATCTATGAATTTTGTTGAATACCCTCGAGAAAGAGATCAAATGTTTCCGGAGTCGACTTATTTTTGCTTACTCAAATATATTATTTTTAGAAACTTCGAGCTCAATATAGAAGCAAAGACACAAGCACGCCACCAGTTGCACGATGTCTATTATAGGAACCAGTGGCTAACAAGTTCCCAGAGGCACGGAAATATCACCTTCCACTGAAAGAATATTTTTTCTTCACGAGATAGCACAAGCGTTAAATCTAATCTTTGATCCATGGTAGGCTGAAGTTACTAACCATCGATCCATTTAATAACGGGTTGTCGGGTCTTGTAATCTTTGAGCACCATTTTTTTTAAGGAGACACAGACACCACATATGTTGTTTCTCGGTGAAAATCTTGCATGCAGTTTGGAACACATGTTCATCGTAAAAACAAAATCAGATTTTCTTAGGATCATATGAGCCCGAGCTTACACATCTGCATTTCCGGTTTCCCAAGAATATATTTTGTTACCACATTGCGCCGCAAGTGTCTCAGAAAAACGGGCCGACAGGGACTTCATCTGAAGCAGAACAAGTTGCAAGGGAGGCGACGACGTGTACCGAAACAAATTAAGAACCATTCAATTCCCGTTGCGCTCCAGAGGTAGCGACAAACAAAGATAAATACACTGGACCATATCCACCATACGATGCTCTGTACTTGTGGCGGCGTGCCGCGTGTCGCCGTGGTTTCCCTCAGCTTCCTACGTGGGAGAGCCACAGGGTATTTTTGATAGAGGAGGGTGTAACATCACCGAAATTGTAAGCATGATCGGACTTGAACTCGGGTGGGTGGGAAGGCATCAGCCCCTCCCCACCACTAGACCATTCATTAGTCTGCGGTTTCCCTCAGCTAGATAGCTAGCTCGTGCTCGTGCATGCGTGGTTATCCGCCGGCGGCCGGTGGCCGGCCGGGTGGTATGTTTGCCACCTCGGTCAGTACGGATGTCTACGCTCAACATATATCCATCTCTTAAGCCAGAAAATGCATTGTTTTGACATAGTCACTATCTTTCTTTAATTATTTCCAACACATCGAGGATATTTCGATCAGACTTTCCGATTACTGCACAGGCAAGTTGACGGACTGAATCCCGTATCAAATGTTCCTAACAAACCATGGCACCAGATTTTATAGAAAAATGTAACCTTCACTCAAACATGTGTTGTTCAGAATTTTTTGTTGTTCCTGTGATAGAATCAAACAAATTTTGTGCATATGAGATAACGTAGGATTTGGGTGTTTGCAACAACCCAACACCACTGAATCCAAAAACCTGGTTCCGATCGAAAATGCGGATTGTGGAATACATTGTAATCCCGCGTTTTATGATTCCCTCGTTTTTTATCCTATGTACAAATCAAAGATGCCCGAAAGATAAAATTACGCAAAATATGAACAAAAAGAGATACTAAGGGCGTATTTGGAACAACCCAACACCGCCGAATCCAAAAACCTACTTCCCAATCGAAAATGCGGATTGTGGAATGTCGGTGGAAATGTCAAAATGTGGCAATGGGCTTTCAGCCCAATCAACTGAGATGTGGCCCCACTGGTGCCCGTGGGTGGGCTCGGAGCTTACTTGAGATCCCCAATCTCATCCGCGTACTCACGACCAAGTTGCTCCGCTTCCTCTTGGTGTTCTTCGAGACCTACTTCTAACTCCTTAATGTATTTGTTGCTCCGAATAGAAATAGATATGATTTCCATGAAATTAGAACGAGCATTTTTAGTTTTGTAAGAGCATGAAAGATCATTTCACCTCTCTTATTTAAAGAATCAATATTATCATCCTCATCATCATTATCATCATCACTATCATTATGAGATATATTGGTTTGAGTTATCTTTGAATCTTTATCCACAAGGCCAATGTGTGTAATGGTCAATAACGATGAAATATTACTTGAGGCACCACTCAAATGCACATCTTGCTACATAGACTTTTGGGTTTCCATACATTGTTAGTAACACAAAGACTAGAGGAAACACTAGCAAATTTATCATGGCAATGAGATATAGCAAGCATATAATAATTAGATTTAGTCAATCAATTTTCAAAAGATATGCATGGACTATTAACACAAGCATGTAAAAACTTTGGCGTGCTAGATATTTTTAAGTCCATGGATGAAGCATTGCAATGAGATAGAGATGTAGGATTATCAACAATAAACTCACTATCATTGAAAGAGTATGGTGCCCCCATGTGTGGTTTTGGTAATTAATGATAATATCTATAGACTAATGGTTGGATTGAGTTATACTTGTAGAGTTTGTCCATAGGCAATGCTTGAAAATCGTATGTTGGTTTCAACATTGGAATAAAAAGATCAAGTTTTGACTAAGATGTTCACATTGTGATCTTAAGAATGGTCATAATAGTGTTGGGCCTATTGCAAATATGTCTTGAAGAAGAGAATCTTGTCATCATTCATGTTTGTCTTTAAGAAATCATCATAATGAAGAGAGAATAAAGGATACAAGGTTGACCAAGACTTTGATCAACACACAAAGATACAAGATGTACCAAGTGGGATCATGTGATCTCTTGGTATGGCAAGCAATTGTCCATATAGCTTTGTGAACCAACCCATGATATGTGTGGGTGGCATTTCTGTGTGCGGTTAGGTACCTTTCCATGAGTTTGCATTAAAGGGAAGATTCCATATAGCCCATGGGGGATAGTACGGACCGTGCAATTCCTGCACATTAAGTTGAGAAGTGCAAGGTCAAGAATAGCATTTCGAAGAGATCATATGTGTAAAGCTTGCCACCATAATGGCCAAGTGAAGATGTGGCTAAGAGAGTCTCTATAAATAGAAGCCAAAGGTATGATCTTGATAAGTTTTCATTTCACCAGTCTCGTTGTTGTGTTGGGAGACCGGATATAGGATAGATAGTGGTGCAATCAAGAGCGGCTCTCAATTGAGTACCTTGATTGTATCGTTCATCGAGAGCTCAACTTTTGCGTACTTGGTATCATCTTTCTTGGTTCTCATTTGGCCTTTCTCATGTGAGGTTTATGCGCTTGTCGTGTTCTTCATGACAATCGCGTGTTCATCAAAAAACGTATTCCGTATGAATAACTTGTTGCGTTTTTTTATATTGGAGGTTTTATTTGCCCGTCTTTTATAGAGAGGTTTAACCTTTCCCCTTATGGTTTTCTCCTCCTGTGTTGGTATTTGATGTTTCTCTACATAAAGATCTAGAGCTTGATGTTAGCTTCAAAACCCAAGTTTATCAAAAAGGAGTTCAGACGCAAAAGATATTGTCGTTTTCATTCTGCATGTCTGGATTATCCGGATCTTCGGGGATTATCTTGGGTAAATCCGGATTATCCGGCCATTACAGAGATTTTTCGCCCAAGAAAACCCAGTTGGTTCGGATTATCCGGCCGGCAAGTTTTCACACCTATCGATTGAATTTCCGGGTGACCTATTTAAGGGGCCCTTCTTCCCCAAAAGTACCCAACCTCTTTGGTCAAGTTTTCTTCTGCAGCTTGCTAACTCTCAACCGCTCCAATAATTCTTACATCCCTTTGAGGGAAAAGAGATAGAAGATATAAATCTACTATTCCACCAATCAATCTCTTTTCTAAGTGAGGGGAAGCTATTGGATCTAGTCTTGGCATTCATTTGTTGCTTTCCCTCCATATTCTTCCTCCCATCTCCCTTCATAGCATTAGGTTCTTTGTTGGGATTTGAGGGTGAGAGGGATGTGACCACCTCGTGTGGTCTTGCCATTGCATATAGGATGCATCGGTTTGAGTTCTTCGCGGTAATTCGTGGAAGTGAAAGTTGATAAGCTTATTACTCTTGGGTACTTGAGTGCCCTAGAACTTGTTCCTCTTGGGTGTCCTAGACGATCGTTGTTGTTTTGGACTTTTGGGAGGTTCTGGATATTGTTGGGAGAGCTCTGATTAAATTGTGGAGATTCCCCCAACCTTGTACGGGTTTGGTGACTGCACTCAAGGGTCTCATAGTGGTTTATGGCACTTCATATTATTGGGGGACACGGGGAGATTATGGTGTGCTATTGGTGGCTATTTGGGGATCCTTGTGACTCCACGCCGCTGCAACGGAGACCAGATTCCATTGGAAAGTGAACTTCGGGATAAATCAGTGTCTCCGTGTTACTCGGTGATACGTCCATTTTGCATCACTATTTTATATCATAATTTACTGCTATTCATCGATATATTTCATATTTAGAAGTGTTACTTATGTTATTTTACCTATT
Organism: Poa pratensis; assembly: GCA_947311845.1. Lineage (NCBI taxonomy): Eukaryota > Viridiplantae > Streptophyta > Magnoliopsida > Poales > Poaceae > Poa > Poa pratensis. Next base: position 36,430,459 of record CAMZMU010000106.1, read on the forward strand.
TTGCATGTTTGATGAATAATGGAGAATTGGACACCGGAGTCAGGATTCTGCTGGAAAAAGCACCGTCGAGATGCACTATTTCTGAAGATCAATAAATCGAAGGAGACATATGGAAGTCCTATTTTACCAGATGATGGAGGAGGCCAAAAGGGGAGGCTGAGAAGGGCCAAGGTGGGCCCTCCTCACCCTGGCGCGGCGGGCCCCCAGCCGCGCCGCCAGGTGGTTTGGGGGCCCTGGCCCACCTCAGCCGTTCCCCCTTCGCGTACTTGACCCCCTCGGAACCCTAACACACGAGGAGGGCCATCGAAATATTCCGCCGCCTCCACGAGGCGGAAAACACCAGAGAGCGAAAAGCTCCCCTGCAGGAAGAAATCTGCCGGGGGAAATTCCCTCCCGGAGGGGGAAATCGTCGCCATCATCACCGTCATCGAGCTGGACTTCATCGGGATCATCATCATCATCATCTCCACCGCCAACACCATCATCACCGCCGCTGCACCCCGTCTCCGCTGTAACATCTAGGGCTGAATCTTGTCTATTTCATAGGGGAAACTCTCCCGGTGTTGATTACTCTTGTTATTGATGCTATTGGGTGAAACCATTGGACTAAGGTTTATGTTCAGATTGTTATTCATCATCATATCACCTCTGATCATGTTCCGTATGATGTCTTGTGAGTAGTTCGTTTAGTTCTTGAGGACATGGGAGAAGTCTTGATGTTAGTAGTGAACTATGTTGAGTAATATTTAATGGTTTGATGCTTAAGTTGTGGTGTTATTCTTCTAGTGGTGTCATGTGAACGTCGACTACATGATACTTCACCTTTATGGGCCTAGGGGAATGCATTGTGTATTCGTTTGCCAATTGTGGGGTTGCCGGAGTGACAGAAACCTGAACACCCGTTGGTATATCGATGCATGAGGGATAGCAGGATCTCAAAGTTTAAGGCTGTGGTTAGTTTATCTTAATTACTTTCTTGTATTTGCGGATGCTTGCAAGGGGTATAATCACAAGTATGTATTAGTCCTAGGAAGGGCGGTGCATTAGCATAGGTTCACCCACACAACACTTATCAAAACAATGAAGATTAATCAACTATATGAAGCGAAAGCACTTGACAATATTCCCGTGTGTCCTCAAGAACGTTTGGTCATTATAAGTACAACAACCGGCTTGTCCTTTGCTGTAGAAAGGATTGGGCCACTCGCTGCAACTATTATTACTGCATTTTATTTACTTGTACTTTATTTATCTGTCATATCAAAAACTCCTAAAAACTTGTCTGTGAGCATTTACAGTGAATCCTTCATCAAAACCGCTTGTCAACACCTTCTGCTCCTCGTTGGGTTCGACACTCTTATTTATCGAAAGTACTACGATACACCCCCTATACTTGTGGGTCATCAAGACTATTTTCTGGCGCCGTTGCCGGGGAGTGTAGCGCTATTGGTAAGTGGAATTGGTAAGGGAAACATTTATTGTACGTGCTGTTTTTATTTTTGCCTGCTGCTATATCTCATTATGGAGGGGTCTTCTCTTGAATTCCTATTTGGGAAAACAACTACCACTGCTAAGGTAGTAGAGGAGGCGCCAGATGAGCAGGTAATACCGTTCAAAATTCCTATGAAAATTGTTGAACGTGTCACAAATAACCGCTATGCAGGAGATGGAACTGTCCATCCTGGAGATCATTTGTTATTTCTGCATGAATTGTGCGAGTTATTTAAGTGTGCAGGTATCTCGATGGGAGAAGTTAAGAAGAAATTATTCTCTCTATCACTGTCTGGTAAAGCTGCACATTGGTATAAACTGCTGAAGAATGGGTATTCTCTTGGATGGGAGGAAATTGTACCTCTCTTTTACTCCAAATTCTATCCTCCAAGTGAGATTCATAAGGATCGGAACCTCATATATAACTTCTGGCCCTATGATGGAGAGAGTATCGCTCAAGCGTGGGGGAGATTGAAGGCATTAATGCTCAAATGTCCCATTCATGAGCTTCCTGGTAATATTGTTATTGATAACTTTTATGCAAGACTCTCCTTTCAAGATAAAACTCTATTGGATACCACTTGTGCTGGATCGTTCACTCGTAATAAAGAAGAGTTTAAGTGGGACCTTCTTGATCGGATTCAGGAGAACACTGAAGGATGGGAGAATGACAAAGGTAGGGAGTCAGGTATAAACTATGACTTTGAGTGTGTTAAAAATTTATGGATACTGATGATTATCGCAAAATTAGCACTACTTATGGTCTTGACTCTCAAATTGTTGCAAACTTTTATAAAGCCTTTGCTTCCTATTTCGGTTTGCCGAAGGAGGGTTTTAAAAATTATCATGAACCATATAAAGATGAATCTGTTTCTCATATATCTAAAGGTGTTGAGGTTAATGTTGTGATCGCATTATTCCAGAACCTTATATTGAAAAAGTTCCTTTTCCTAATAAGATTAAGGAACATACTATCATAACTGGTGTTGTTAGTAAAAGTAATAAGAAAACTACCAAACCTGATGAGCAAATAACTGTTGAACCTGTTGTAGCATTGGTTAAAGATCTTGTCACTGAAAATTTAGAAGATAGACACATTATCTTTTGTGAGGATGCTTCTAATATTGTCTCACATCCTAAAAGTTCTAGGAAGTCTAGTGTTCCTGTGCTTTCTGTTGGATAGGTGATCATTGCTATTATGGTTTATGTGATATTGGTGCAAGTTCTAGTGCTATTCCTTATGAGCTTTACAGGGAAATTATGCACGAAATTGCTCCTTGTAAACTTGAAGAGATTGATGTGGTTATTCAGCTTGCTAATAGGGAAACTATCTCTCCAATTGGTATCATTAGAGATGTCGAAGTCCTTTGTGGTAAGACTAAATACCCTGCTGATTTTCTTGTACTTGGGTCGGCTGCCAATGATAGTTGTCCTATTATTTTTGGTAGACCTTTTCTGAATACTTGTGGTGCTGTTATAGATTGTAAGAAAGAGAAAATCTTTACTAAATTTGCTGGTGAATCTTATGAATTCAATTTCTCTAAATTTGCTAAAGCACCTTATGAAACTGAATTGCCTAGTGAGGATTTTGAAATTGCTCAACTTGCATCTATTGTTCTTGCTCCTAACAATGCTTTGCAGCAACATATGGAGAATCATGAAAGTGAGAACTTCAGGGAAGAAAGGAATGAGCTTGATGAAGTATTCCTTCGTCAACCTATGCTCAAACACAATTTACCTGTGGAAGATTTGGGTACCACAATGCCACCCAAGGAGGATCCTGTTTTTGATTTGAAACCTCTGCCTGATAATCTTAAATATGCTTATATTGATGATAAGAAAATATATCCTGTTATTATCAGCTCTAAACTTTCAGGTACAGAGGAGGAAAGGTTATTGGGAGTGTTGAGAAACACCGCGGAGCTATGGGATATACTCTTGATGACCTGAAGGGAATTTCTCCTACTATATGTCAGCACGCCATCAACATGGAACCTGATGCAAAGCCTGTTGTTGAGCATCAGCGTCGTTTAATACCCAAGATGAAAGAAGTGGTAAGAAATGAGGTATTAAAACTTCTTGAAGCTGGTATTATTTATCCTATTGCTGATAGTAGATGGGTAAGTCCTGTGCATTGTGTTCCTAAGAAAGGAGGAATTACCGTTGTTCCTAATGAAAATGATGAACTAATTCCTCAAAGAGTAGTAGTTGGTTATAGGATGTGCATTGATTTTAGAAAGGTTAACAAAGTAACTAAGAAAGATCATTATCCTTTGCCTTTTATTGATCAAATGCTTGAGAGGTTGTCCAAGAAAACTCACTTTTGTTTCCTTGATGGGTATTCTGGGTTTTCTCAAATTGCTGTGAGAGCGCAAGATCAAGAGAAAACTACTTTTACTTGTCCTTATGGAACTTATGCTTATAGACGTATGCCTTTTGGTTTATGTAATGCTCCTGCTACTTTTCAAAGATGCATGTCTGCTATTTTTCATGGCTTTTGTGAGGAAATTGTGGAAGTCTTCATGGACGATTTCTCCGTCTATGGAACTTCCTTTGATAATTGTTTGCACAACCTTGACAAAGTTTTGCAGAGATGTGAAGAAACTAGCCTTGTTCTTAATTGGGAGAAATGCCACTTTATGGTTAATGAAGGAATTGTTCTTGGACATAAAATTTCTGAAAGAGGTATTGAAGTTGATCGAGCTAAAGTGGAGGCAATTGAAAAGATGCCTTGTCCCAAAGATGTTAAAGGTATTCGTAGTATTCTTGGTCATGCTGGTTTTTATAGGAGGTTTATTAAAGATTTCTCTAAAATTTCCAAGCCTCTTACTAATCTTCTTCAAAAAGATGTACCATTTGTTTTTGATGATGATTGTAAGGAAGCTTTTGAAACTTTGAAAAAGGCTTTAATCACCGCTCCTGTAGTTGAACCACCTGATTGGAATTTACCTTTTGAAATTATGTGTGATGCTAGTGATTATGCTGTAGGCGCTGTTCTTGGGCAGCGAGTAGATAAAAAGTTAAATGTTATTCATTATGCTAGTAAAACTCTTGATTCTGCTCAAAAGAATTATGCCACTACTGAAAAAGAATTTCTAGCTGTAGTTTTTGCTTGTGACAAATTTCGACCCTACATAGTTGATTCGAAAGTCACTATTCATACTGATCATGCTGCAATTAGATACCTTATGGAAAAGAAAGATGCTAAGCCAAGGCTTATTAGATGGGTACTTCTTTTGCAAGAATTTGATTTGCATATCATAGATAGAAAAGGTGCTGAAAATCCTGTTGCTGATAATTTGTCTAGATTGGAAAGCATTCCTTATGATCCTATTCCTGTTAATGATAGCTTTCCAAATGAACAATTGGCTGCAATAAGTGTAAGTTCGCGAGATAGTCCTTGGTATGCTGATTATGCTAACTTTATTGTTTCCAAGTACTTGCCTCCAACCTTTTCAGCTCAGCAAAGAAGGAAATTCTTTTATGACTTGCGGCATTACTTTTGGGATGACCCACACTTATATAAAGAAGGAGTCGATGGTATTATGCGAAGATGTGTTCCTGAATATGAACAACAGGAAATACTGAGGAAATGCCATGGAAGTGCTTATGGAGGGCATCACGCTGGAGATAGAACTGCGCAGAAAGTTCTACAATCAGGTTTTTATTGGCCTACCCTCTTTAAGGATGCAAGAAAGTTTATTTTATCTTGTGATGAATGTCAAAGGGTTGGTAATATCTCTAGACGCAATGAAATGCCTATGAGTTATTCTCTTGTTATTGAACCATTTGATTGTTGGGGGTTCGACTTCATGGATCATCTATCTATATAGTTGTAATTACATAAGGTATCCAATACATTGTTCTTGCATGCTAATGATGGATGGTTCCAAGCAATGGATGGAAGCTTAGCATAGCGTTGGAGGTAATTAACGCGTGGTCGGCTGGCGATGGAAGCTTAGCATAGAGATGGAGGTAATTAACACCATCTATCTTCGACCTATTAGAGCATCTCCAGTCGTGGCACCCAAATGGCCGCCCAAACGCCTTCCGGACAGGTCGTTTGGGCGCCGTCCGGACTAGTCACTGGTTTTGGGCGTCGTCGCTCCCCACTCGCGGCGCCCAAAACGGCCTCCTAGATTGGGTTTTTTATTTGAATTCAAATATTTTGTTAAGTAAAAAATCAAACATACATAAATTTTTTTATAGTTCAAACACATAAAATAAAGTTCCACATTATCTAAAAACAAAATTACAGCTCAAACATCTTGCTCTTCCGGGTTTGCCGCTGCCATGCCCCATCGCGCCCACAAATGCTCCAGTAGATCAGTTTGGAGTGCATGATGATATTTTCATCACGAATCTCCATATGCATTGAGAGATAATCAGCGAAATCTGCCGGCACATTGTGATCAACATCTGCGAGAGGACCCTGAAAGTCATATGGCATATGATCATGCACCGGATTAGCGCGCCCACTCTCAATGATCATGTTGTGCATGATCACACACGCATTCATCATCCCCCACATCTGTTCATTCGACCATGTCAGAGTAGGGTACCGAACGATAGCAAACCTTTGCTGCAGCACTCCAAATGCCCGCTCGACATCCTTCCTGACACTCTCTTGTTCACCGGCAAAATGACAAGATTTGTTGCCGCGAGGGTTGGGGATGCTCTTCACAAACGTTGCCCACCTTGGATAGATGCCATCGGTTAGATAGTACCCTTTGTTGTACTGGTGGCCATTGATCTCATAGTTGACAGGTGGGGCATGACCTTCAACGAGCTTCGCGAACACAGGAGAGCGCTGCAACACATTGATGTCGTTGTGTGATCCTGACATGCCGAAGAATGCGTGCCAAATCCATAGATCATGATCGGCCACAGCTTCAAGTACCACACTGCAATATCCTTTGTGGCCTCCTTTGTACAATCCTTGCTAACCAAATGGACAGTTCTTCCAGCTCCAATGCATACAGTCTATGCTTTCAAACATCTCAGTAAATCCTCTTGCTGCATTCTGTTCCATGATCCGAGTTGTTTCTTCTTCATTTGGTCCTCTCAAATAGTGGGTGCCAAACACAGCAACCACCGCCCTGCAGAACTTGTACATCAACTTGATAATTGTGGACTCTGACATTTGTAGGTAGTCATCTACAGCGTCTGCAGGTGCTCCATATGCAAGCATTCTCATGGCAGCCGTGGACTTCTGGATGGATGAGAAAACAATCATTCCCACGGCGTCCTTCTTCAACTAGAACCATGGATCATTCTCCCTCACTGCATGCACGATGTCGTTGAACAATCCACGGTTCATCCGAAAGCGTCGACGAAAATCCTTGGCGGTGGCGACTGGAGCATCGGCAAAGTAATCAGAGACTAGTATGCAATGGCCTTCCATTCTCTGCCTCGGCTTGGTCTTCTTCCTTCCGTACGACGAGCCTCCTCGTTTTGGTGCGGCAGTGGCGGTCTCGTCGGATTGAAGTTGTAGAAGACATGAGAGAATCGCTAAATTCTCAGCTTCCTCCTCGGCGATGGCGGCTTCTTCTTCCAACAGCATTGCGGCCATCAACTCATCGTCGCTATCAATCTGCAATGCAAAGGGGATTGATTAATGGCCCGGTCGCCAGCTTGGCATCAATTCTGTCAAAAACCAGGCGTATCAGTAATTCCGCCGAACACCTTGCAGACAGGGGCTGGTCGCGGGGAGGTCGCCGGTGCTGGCGGGAGTCGGCGATAGCCGGCGGGCCAGAAGCCGAAGGCGCGAGGGGGGAAGAGGTAGCCAAAGGCGGCGGCGTTGTCGAATCGGGGAAGATGGAGCCGGCGGCGGCGTTCCAGATCGTGGCGACGAGGAAAGTCTAAGGGATAAATCAGACGAGAAAACGACGAGATATATAGTCCGTGTCTCAATGACAGGCATGGCCCGCGCGTCGGAGGCATACGTTGCGGCGCACTTCGTTCCGTCCGGGACCGCCCGAGTACTCCCCAAGATGAGGGCGTGTGCTGGACGTGTCGGACATAAAATTGGGCCGCGCCGGACCGAAATCGCGTTTGGGCGGCGCGAGTGGGAGCGAAATTCTGTCCGACACGTCCCAAAGACGTTTGACGGGCCATTTGAGGGCCCGAGTGGAAATGCTCCTAGCATTTAGTAGGTCGTTGTGTGTGGTACACAACCACAAAACACAAGCACATGCATGAACGCGACGGGACGCAGCAGGAGGAGGAGTCGATAAGCATCAAAAAATAGCAGCGCCAACAGGAAGGAAAAGTCGACGGGAAGGAGACGACAAAAGGATGTCTGCATGGCGGCATGGGGTCGGATGCCTTTAGTGCAGTGCAATGGACTTGGCCATCCTCTCACCTCTCCCACTTGCTCCACCACCTTAGAGTTGCCTCCTCCTATTGTCAGCTAGACACCGGCCGGACAGGGACAAAACTCCAACTCTATCGCCGCCGGAACAACAAGTGTTCAAGTCTCCTACCAATGGAAAATGCAAAAGGGTGTTTTGGTCCATCCATGTTTTGTTTTGATTTTCCTTTTGGTGAAGATTCTTAAGTCGAATACTGGTAGAACATACAAATTCCGGTCCAAAATGTAAATTTATTCACCATTTTCTACCAGTCATACATTTCTAAGTCTGGCCATCTATAAGAAAAAAATTAGTTAGTGACCAACACACCAGATTTATATTACTAGATTTACAGTGCAATTCTTTTTCTCGTGTATAATTATCTTCACGTGAGAAGATGTAATTGTGCAGAAATTGAACTCCAATATATACGTTTTTCGAAATGGGGTATTACCCCAGCTTCTGCATCGAAAAGATGCATACGGTGAAGATTCAGGTCGTATGTCGGTGGAAATTCAGGTCTTCCAAAATGCAATGGTGCTTTGCAATTTCGGTCAATATCCGGTTTATGGACTTACACACATCAGCCACTACCACTTAACCTTTATGAACGATTAACCTTATAAAAACATTGAATATGTGCAATATGTCCATGCTTGATGCTCCAACAGACCAGACCCCACCTAGTCAACTGTGGAGCGCTGGCATCCATCTCACAAATATTTTGTCAGTAGCTCCAGGGGCTACACACGTGCCAATCAGACTAATGCTAATATTTTGGGATGGTAAACACTTGTTACTTCAAACTTGGTTAATTAAACATGCACACAGAGCCGTGGGATCGGGAAATTCAGGAGACTTCATTGTTGCGAATGCTCGGCGCACCAAACATATCCCTATTTCTAAGAACCTTCTTCCCTCTCACACTCACCCAATAATTAGTTAATTCAGTTAGTCGCCTACACGTCCACTTTATTAATTCTTCAAATCCAATGAGAACCACAAGAAACTAAGATTTCTTCTATTATATTACCAAAAAAATTGAATGATGGCAACATTTTCCGATTACTTCACAAGTTTTCGCTACTTGTCCATGCTCGATTTACTTGTTGCGTCCCAACCAGATTTTTTTTTACATCCTAGTCCATCAGTTCTCTGTACAATCGGCCACCAGATGATTATAACCAAGAACGGGTGACGTTACATGCATACCTATTGCTCGATGTCGACACTGGCCTTGACTTTCCAAGTCCACGTGCACATCAAATGGGATCACATATACTTTCTCTCCTTTTGTCACTTTAATGGCAGTTAGCATCTAATTATATAATGTTGATAATCATGTGTACAAAAAAGGGACAACTACCAAATAAAATAATTAGGGTTTTGCTTTTGTTTAGGCGCATGCCACACTAACTAAGTATTCAAGAAACCGCGTTTTTTGACCTAGCGCAAATCCATGTCTAATCTATATTCGGCCATATTAAAAGCAAGTTCCCCACCCATTAACATAATGTTTGGTTCTTTGGTTTCTATTCATATCGGCGGAAATACTTTCATAAAAAAAAAGTTTTGTTGTTTATGGTGATTGATTGTTTTATCATTTATGATTAACCTTTCTTCAAAATCTTAAACTCACGGAGTCCATAGATATTCTTAGCGTCGGATAAAGATCAAGCCTAGTGCACAACTGTGATTCGTAGCCATCCAAAGGGATTGTGCCTCACACAAGCAAATCCATTATGCAAGAGCTCGACCACACAAATGAATTTTAGTTCATATCTTAAGTGCACACAAAAATGTGGATGCACAAGAGATAACTCACATGATAAATATTACGTAAGTTATATATAAATATATTTTTTGTGTATAATTTTTTATGTAAAATATATGATTTAATACTAAGGGATAATATATAAGTAGTCTTTCTGTCACTATTCTCCACACTTTCTATTTAGTGTGCACGTCATTTTGCACGGTTTCGTACTAAAAGGGGACATAACCTAATTTAGGTACATAATCTAAAATCAAAGTGCAGGATAAATTATAGGATGTTGAAGTATATTTATCTCCTAACTCTGTTATTAGTACTTTATGTTCCTGCAGGTATGAGAACATGAGAACTATAGACATATAGTGTACAACCACTTTATGTTCCTGCAGGAACTATAAATTAGCCGGCCGATCAAGGACCTGTATGAGAATGGTTTGATTGAAGAAAAGTCAATAGTATTTGATTCACCAATCTTATGCTCGTGTGAAAGCACGTTGTTTCTAGAACAGGAAGATCAAAAGAAGGTCCTGATAAGAAAGAACAAGCCTACAAGACTAAAGACTAGAAGGGGAAAAGGAGAAAACTACTTCGATATTGATGGTATTATATTTTGTGTATGATTTGCACCAAATGAGTAGGTTCATCATATATCTTTGTATGAATACCTAAATGTAAACCAATTGTGAACATAGTTTTGTTGCAAATCCAGTGATAGTATTTAACTATTCTGAACAAATCCAAACAATTTGTTTCTTAGGAATTGGTGAATAGAAAACTCAACTGCATGTCATGTACTTTGGAATATGAGTGGCCTATAATTAGTCAATAGGCACATGAATTTGAAGAAACCAAATCATTACTACCAAAAGGATATTCTTCATGCATATCGTCTGGCCAATTTTACCGAGATAATCCGGTGGGTTAGAGATAAAGCCAGCATGTATTACTATATGCATGTTGTACTACCATCATCAGGTACATTGTATCAACCCATACATCAACATCCAAGTTGCTAAAATAAAATAACAGCAAGCTCTCACTCACCGGTCACCGCAAAAAACCCACATGTAATATGTAGCTTTCACAGGGTGCAAACATGCAAGATCTCCACCCAAAATCACAATCACTTTAAAAATGGAACGCATATACCAAATATGCCCCAAGATATTACTCCCATGTACACTTGTACATGCATCCAAAATAGAAACACCACAATAACTATATATACACCAACACATATGTGTAGACCCTCATCAAACCACCTCATCGATCATCTTGGCCAGCCCTAGCGCTATCTTGAACAGCAACTCATCATACCTTCTAAACACACAGAAACAAAACACTTCATTATTTTCATATGTACCTAGCTGCTTAGCTAGTATCACAGCTCACAGAGGTACACACACAGAGAACACAGAGACCAAAGAAAAGCAGCAAGCTAGCCATGGGGATCGAAATCCAGAGCTGCACAGCGGAGCACTCCTCCCAGTACTCCTCCGGCGCGTCCACGGCCACTACGGAGTCCGGCGCCGCTCGGCCGCCGACAGCGCCGAGCCTTCCCGTCGCTGTCACCGACGAGGCCGTGACTTCGCGGCCGGTGTCGGCGCAGTCGTCCTCGTCGTCGTCGCGGTTCAAGGGAGTGGTGCCGCAGCCCAACGGGCGGTGGGGCGCGCAGATCTACGAGCGCCACGCCCGCGTCTGGCTCGGAACGTTCCCCGACGAAGACGCCGCCGCTCACGCCTACGACGTTGCCGCGCTCCGGTACCGTGGCCGCGAGGCCGCCACCAACTACCCGTGCGCTGCCGAGGCGGCGGAGCTCGCCTTCCTGGCGGCTCACTCCAAGGCCGAGATCGTCGACATGCTCCGGAAGCACACCTACGCCGACGAGCTGCGGCAGGGCCTGCGCCGCGGCCGCGGCATGGGTGCGCGCGCGCAGCCGACGCCGGCGTGGGCGCGGGAGCCCCTCTTCGAGAAGGCCGTGACCCCGAGCGACGTCGGCAAGCTCAACCGCCTCGTGGTTCCCAAGCAGCACGCCGAGAAGCACTTCCCGCTGAAGCGCTCTCCGGAGACGACCACCACCACCACCGGTAAGGGCGTGCTTCTCAACTTCGAGGACGGCGAGGGGAAGGTGTGGAGGTTCCGGTACTCGTACTGGAATAGCAGCCAGAGCTACGTGCTCACCAAGGGCTGGAGCCGCTTCGTCCGGGAGAAGGGCCTCGGCGCCGGCGACTCCATCGTGTTCTCCTGCTCGGCGTACGGGCCGGAGAAGCAGTTCTTTATCGACTGCAAGAAGAGCACGCCGAAGGCCAGCCACTGCACCAGCGGGGGCGCCGCGCCGCTGGAGGGGGTGTCGAAGGTAGATGAAGTCCGGGTCGTGAGGCTGTTCGGAGTGGACATCGCCGGAGCGAAGAGGGGGCGAGCGGCGGAGCAAGGGCCGCAGGAGTTGTTCAAGAGGCAATGCGTGGCTCACGGCCAGCACTCTCCTGCCCTAGGTGCCTTCGTCCGATAACATACACCCTCTTCTTCTTGATCTTGCTCTTGTTGTTGTCAAACAATATATATGTTGATTTGTTGGTGGATTAGAGTAATTCTGTGATTCTGTCCCTCAATTTTGCATAGAACCAGCTCTTAATTCAGTTTGCAAAATGAGTCTATGTAATTATGTGTGTGTTGTGTACACCATTAGGGGTTCTAGATAGAGATCATAATAATCCTACGATCTTTGGTATATATGTGATTGCATCCTAGTACATGAATAAGTTCCGTTGAATGAAATGGAACCGGTGGTGGCCCGTGTTTTTTTTTATCCAAAAAGAAGTTCCTTTGATGCATTTCATGTATGTTTCGGTGAAGATTTCTTCACAGCTTGCTATATATGTTGGGAAAATTGGTTTCGCTACACCACCTTAACTGATATTTCATCAGATTTTATATAAGCAAGGCAAGTGAGAAATGTTTGTAAACCAGCAAAGAACAATTTGAGAACAATTTGGGGATTGAGAGATCTCATGGAAAATATTTGAATTGCTTGTTGTGGCCTTGAATTGTGTTACCAATTTGATTTGAGTAGTTCACCCACACGACTAAATTTGAGCATTGATGTCTTCATTTTGGTCATATATTGTTATATCTTGCATTCTTGCTTGAGTGGACCATAAATTGAAGCATTCATCCGTCTGAAACTCTATTGGCTATGAGCCTATGACTCGAGGATGCTTCAACTAAATCACTATTGCATTAGTATTCCTCATACCTAAAACAGTACATTAAGTTATGCATATCAATTTAATGTTATCATGAACAAAAGTAATGGATTTTTTCGGTATGATGTTCTTGATCCTATAGTTCCAGGTCTTGTTAGTTTAATTTTATAGTCTACCATTTTTTTGATAAATTTGCATAGTACTTCAATCAACTACACTGTTTAAATGATCCAAAGCTAACACACTGCTTATTGGAGCCATACTAAAGGCTCGCTCGGATTTATTAAACTCCTATCAGCTTTTAGTAAAGTAACAATCTGGCCATAACAATATTTGCCCAATTATTTTAGTCATAACAACATATATTAGTTTGTCAGAATCACGATTTTGAACCGGATCGGAGCCCCTATGGTAGTATCGCAGTTCGTAGGATCATAACTATCAGAATCTTAATATCGTAGATTTTACTGGCTAAATAGTAGAATTGATTCACTTAATTTTGACCGTAAGGTTATAGAATCGTAGAATCAAGATTATGATAACCTTGTACCAAAGTCGAAATGTTTCTTATGAACGATGTAAAATAAGTTATAAGAGAATAACCCAAGGGGGGAGCGAATGTATGGAGAACACTATCTAGGTTCCCCATAGATAGAAGGGAGTAATATGTTTGAATTGCTTGCTGGTCTTGGACTGTGTTACAATTGATTTGATTAGTTCACTCACCTGGATTACTATCTCATGTTTTGTAATAAGTAATACACATCCAATTTAAAGGCGGTATGTGTATGATTTAAAAATCTAAAATATGCACATGAATTAAGAAAGTTCTATAAATGATTTCGGTGCAAATAATTATGTATTGGAAACTAGAACAAAAGGTAGTTTTCTCTTTCTTGATTTTTTTTTGGAAGAGTCTGATTTTTACAAAATAAGTTTTTCACGTGCATATTTGAGCCTCTATCTGTTGATTAAAATTTAGTATCATGTGCCACTAATAAACCACCTTGGATATTCTCAACCATGAGTACTAGCAAAGGTACAATATACTAAATCCGTTTGTAAATACATGTTACCCTAGTACGTATGCAGCCAAACTACACCAACATTGACTTGCAATACGAATAGATATTAGTATGATCATAAGGTGATAATAATACAATTAGTGTTTTGTATGAATAATATATTCACAATATTGCATTTTTATAAATTCAAATAGACACATTCATCGGAAAAAACAGTGGTCAAAGTTGCATATGGAAGACTGTGTCCATTTGAATTGCGACATGTATTTCCTATGAGTACATATAATATGTTCCCCAGAATAAACATATAAAATTGATGTAGTAAGTTTTTAGACGTGCCTCATGTTATAATATGTTCACCTGCGAAAAATGTGCAAAAGATAACCAATATATACCGTACAACGAATGAAAACATTGATGTTGTTGCCACTTTATTTTCTATATTGTGTAAAATTGGTCATGCATATACACTCTATCTTGCGGTTGCACACGGTAACCATCTTTTTGCATACGGATAGGATTTTAGAGGATCTTCTTAGTCGCACAAGTGTGTACTTCCGAAATCGTGTACAAGTATATTATGTTTCCTATGTAAGCATATATTTCGTCTATTTCAACAACATGTCATCACCATTGCTCCAAATAGATGTCTCGTCCCTACTTTTCTTTCAAGAGTACATGTCCTTTTTGTTACCTAAAGATGAGCGCTAAAATACTCTACTCCTGGAAACCTGGCAGCAGCCGCCACCACCTCCGCCTCCACCATAGATCGGCTCCCCCTCCTCCGGCTGGCCTCGCCTGTGTCGGGAGGGGTGGGAACCCGATCTACGGTTGGAGCTCTTAATAAAAGTAATATTTTCAATAGATTGAATTAGGGTTTTGATAGCCGTCTTCTTCATAAATGGAGTTGGCATCATCTACAATAAGCAATCGTCGGTTTTTCCTTCGACGAAGAGATCTTCTTCCCGACGTCAATGGTGGTGCTATAAGATTATGATTGTCGCGAGGATTGTCCTCGTAATATTTGTCCCGGCTGCTACGTCCTCTACAATGGTGATTCATACTCTCGGCTCCCAGCGACGTCGACCAGGCTGTCCGGTTGTTATTCCCTGAAATACCGGTGTTGGTACTCTTGCTGATGTTGGTTGGTTACCTTAATGGATGCGTGCGTGCATCTAATCTTGGCATTGCGGCTCAAAATTATGGGAGAACCCTCGTTGGTATTCACATGTCGGTGGTTTGTTATCTTTATCGTTCTACGACTGCCTTCAGAAAATTACAAGATTGTGTCATGCAAGAAGAAAAAGTTTGAAAATCTCGAAGATTTGCTCCCTTCTTTTAGACTTTATTTTGTAATCGCTGTAGTCAACTCATGTATCTCTTTCATGTACTGTTTTTCTACTATAATATATGGTATTGATTGTCAAAAAAAGAAAGATGAGTTCCCATCAAAGGTGTCCTAAATATCCCAAACAGGCAGTTTGAGTTATAATGGAGAGACAATATGGTAGAGATCAATCGTACCCGTTGGGAAAATGGATGTCATGATTATGGTCCTCCCCACAGCCCCCAAGGCGCACAAAAGAATCTAGCAGCAGAACCAATATGCATGAACCATGTAAGAGTAGTATCAAGGTGGTTTCTTCGGTAAACTAAATACCACCCAACATTACCGGTATCTGCCACTTGTTATGGTCAATTTGAATGGAAATTATAGTATGCTTTTTCAAGGACAGGACAAGGACCAATTAACAGTAATTGTGTATGTCTACTTTAATTTGCTAGCTAGCTAGGCAACTTGCAGCATCGATGCAATGACAGCAGCCCAACTTGCATGAGCAGAGAGCTAGCTAGGTTCATTGTACTCACTAACAGTACTTCAATTCAGCCAAGCTTCTTAATTTCTCATTAATCTTTCTGAGCTACTGTAGGTCAATGTACAATATGGTATAGTAGCTGGTGACCCACTGAACCCTCCATGTCACCTGCTAGAGGTTTCAAATTGACACAAAGTTAAAACAGCATATACATACGGTGAAATACCTCGCCATCTAATACTTTCTGCTCTCTTGGTTTTCCCCTTTCGAAACCATCATACTTTCATATTAAGAGAACATTATACTGGTAATGTTGGGTGGTATTTAGTTTACCGACAATAGAAAATAGACGGTGATGCCCTCAAAGGATCACGACGGTAGCATTGAACACAGATTTAGACAGATTCGAACCCCGGGAAACAGTCTTCTGGTAAAGACCCTACTCTTTTTTGTGGTTGAATATATTCCATATGCTACAATGTGATCTCTATTGTGGGACTCTAACCTGCTATGGTCATGGTAAATGATGATGGTTGAAGGCAGGAGATTCTGATACGAATGTTAGGTCCCCCCTCCTTATATACACGGATGTGGATCAAGGGTTATATGGTGCGGAGTCGGTTGAATCTATCTAGCTCTGATCTTAGTCGGTTACAATGGAATCTTCGGTATTCTCGAGAAAGTAATATTGACTCGTCTTGTACTCCAAATTATGAGTCGTCCTAGTCTTCCATATATGTTGATTCCTCGCTGTGTGCCACCCTAGGTTTGTTCCCCTCGTTATACTTCAGTGAGGGCAGGGACGGAGGAAGGGGGGACGAGGGGGGCTCAGCCACCCCTCAACAAACAGATTTTCTTCACAAATTTTGTAATACTCGTGCTTAGATTAGTAGTTCTAATCCATTTTCACCCCCTCCAACAAGATTCTGCCCCCTCCAAGGTCTCGGGCTGGCTCCGTCCCTGAGTGATGGCATACGATCTCATGACGTTGATAGTAGCCCCCGAGTGCTTCTGAATCATACTGAAGCCCATTGTCGTTGAAGTGGAATTTGTCAACACCCGAGGGCTTGAACTCTTGAAGAAGCTCATTGTTTCACTGGCCATACTAGCCTGCTTTGCAATAAAGAGAGAGAGATCTCTAAGTGAGGCTTGAGAAAATGTTTCACTGGCTTCCTCCTATATTTCTGTAAGAGGAGATTACTATATATGACAATTAGGGCTATTTCTTGACAGGTGCTAAAAACATCCACGGATCTATGCTACTGGTAGTACCATCTCATACTAGTAGCTAGGACTGTAAGAGTAATGGCCAATGTAGACGTAGCAATTGCTGTTTGGGTCAGCAGCAACTTGTCCCTTTCTGAGGTGTACCGGACGGGCGTATACGACAATGGGCTCACACTATAGCGGACAGACAATTCAAGTGGGTTGTACCACTGCATCGATCTACTACTACTATATGTAGCTGTGTGGTCAGAGCTGGCCAACCCACTTTTAGTACTCCTCAGACATGTATATTTATTCACATCTCTGCGTAAATTCTGTAGGTGATCTCCACTTTTAGAATAGGACTAGGCCAATATTCGTACAGACATACTACTACTCTTGCAATTGCATCGCTTCACACTCCTCCTACCATTTATGCAAAAAAAAAAAAAACACTCCTCCTACCACCTCACCAGTCACTAGAGAGTAGAGAGAGAGAGAGAGATGCTCACACTTTTCTCTGTCTTGTTGCGTAGCTTGTCTTGCATGGAGCTCCATTGAAAACTCAGCGAGCGGTTGAACGACAAGGCCATGAAAACTTCACTTCAGGTCGAGTCAGCAGAAACTCGGTCACACGTCACACACTTTCTTTCTTAGCGGTCGATGGTCTCTGGTCAATGCTAGTTCCACGCTTGTATATATGTGCATGTCAAGTCTGTCAATCATGTCATGTCTCTTAGCAATGCCATGGGCATCAGGGTATGTGTACACATCTACATGGGACCTTTTTGACATGGAAGATGCTATGATATTATCCACCAAAATCTACAACTAGTTTGTGTCTACCACACGTAATTCGTCATTTAATTATTTGTACCAAAAATACTAATCCATGTCGTCGCAAAAATCATGGAGGGGAGACATGTCCTTTTGGGATAGCCAAGGGTGACGCTGAGCCCCCGCGCGCCATGTAGGGCCGCAAGATGGAGGGCCCATATGTCAGCGACCCCATGTAACAGCATCCGTCGTATCCAATTGCTTGTGTTGTCCGGCATTGTGTTTTCTTTGGTTTCATCCTAGGCCCTTGATGTTCTCTTCTACTACTAAACATGATGGCATATCTGCTTTGTTCAATAAAGATCAATATGGGCCAATTTTTTTCCTGTGGGAATTAGATACACATATACGCTAACATGATTTTGTACGCATAATTTTTTTTCTTAATTCTTCAGGACGAAATTGTTATATTATTATTACGTCATCAACTATACTCAGATTAGCTGCTCGAAACTTAGTCATCCCCTTTTAAAAACTAGCTTGATTATAAATTAGTTTTGTCCATGCATACAGCACACACGACAAGAAAATATAAGGCTACATACGTTATTGGGGGAAAAAAATGAGCATTTGTGTATCTTCGAATAAATTTAAAATTGTTCACAAATTGCGGTTTGTAGAAAAAAATGGATACTATACTTTGGCTAGAATCTTGCCCTTTTGCATAGATCACAAACATGTACACTTCAAGTTAAAAAACAAACATGTGTACTTCTTGCACTGTTCTAGTGCTAATATTTTTAATATACAACATCCATGATTTATTTTCTAATCTACCAAAAATGTAAAATGTGTAATTCCACAAAGTTTCTAATAAGTGTATACACCAACATGTTCCAAAAATCAGCAATAAACATATGAGACCTCTTATTTACGACAAAGACATAAATTCAAGCTACCCAGCATGCCATCTACGGCTAGTTGCTCTTGTTAGTCGTCGAACGTGGTTTGACCACGATTCGACACATATATATTCGCAAAGTGTGACTTCTTAGAAATTGTAACTGTACTAGATCGATATACATGGATTTAAGCCTCAAGAAGCATTCAAATGGAAAAGTATGTGCACTTGTAAAATTGTGTAATAAGATGTAGAAACTTGAACATTATGAAAAAATAAAAACATGTACATAAAATTTCACGTGGTTGCTATATTTTGGACAACTTTTGCATTTTTACAAATCGAAAACTTGCATATATTTTGCACACTCGTAGTACTCATATTTTTAATATACATCAACCGTGATTTCTTTTCCAGAAAAGTGAAATGTGCAACTGCACATAATTTCTAGTAACTGTATATGCCACCGTGTGCAAAAAAAAAGTATACACTAAACACTCGATACCTCATATGTACGATAAAGACATGTCTTCAAGCTAACCAGCACACCTTCTACGACCGGTTTCTATTGTTCACAGCCAAACCGGGCCCGACCACGCGACCTAGTGCACGTATATCATAGGCTAAGGGTGTGAGTTGGAAGAAATTTGGATCGCACTAGGTCTGGATCTATGCATGAATTTTGGGTCTCAAGAAGCATTCAAAATGGATGGATGGATGATCACCACAAAACCCTCCGCATGGACCGACTTCTTTTTAGAATGGGAGCAACTTTGTGGCTTTCCAAGGGAAAACCCTATTCCCTGGTTTGGACCGGCAGCCCACAGTTTCGGACCCAACAACAAGTTGCCGGCTCAAGTTCCCATCGACCTCAAACCAGAGCTCATTTCCTCTTCTTGCTTGCAACTTGCAACCCGTTGAGATCAAAAGGACAGCCACCTTGTCCCTACCTCGCCATAGCTATTCGACCACCTTTGAGCTCGATGTGTATGGTTCGATGAACGGAGCTTGCCACTTGCACTTACAATACTATGCAACACGTACGTAGGTTGCTGGTGATCATATGTACTAGGTTCAAAGAACCTGCTACATGTGGGTCGAGGCATGCAGGCCAATTCTGTGGATGGTGTCACCGATGCATGGATAAATAAACATTGTACGTTTTGTCCTTTTTATTTTAATATTACCTTGGCGATATCTCTGCTGCAACATGCATATCTTCTGCAGTGCTCATCCATTGGTTGGTTGGTACATGCATGCAAGAACGCTTGCTAGCTGCAGACTCTGACCGAGTATTGCTTTTGGTCAAATTCATCGAATCCATTCGGAGCATATGGGAAGTAGACTTTGACAGGAATTTCCATGAGTGGGGTTTGCAGTTAACTTGTGGCAACCTAGCTGCTTCGCCATTGCGCGCATGCGTTGATTATGCGTATTAAGGTCATTTTATTAAGTATTTTAGGAACACTAGTTTAAAAAAAAGAGCAACAAACCTTATCTAGCATTGACAAGTAATTTGTTAAATAATTTAAGATGGAAAATATTGTCATACTATGAAATTTCTTAGGTTTCATAAATTTGTACTACTTAATTTATCCCTACAAAATTAATGGTAAAAGGTTCATCTAGTAGTTTTGATGAAAATATTGTTAGAATTGGGTGCTCGGGAGAAGATAATAGCATAACCTGCCAAGAGACAATAACTCATTCTTAGCATCACATTCTCACGCTTTCGTCTTTGCTTCATGTAAAAGGGTGATGTGCGACATATTTTACCAACAAGAGTGATATATGCAACAATCTCGTAGGACTCAATTGATTCAATGGAATTTCATAGGATTTTTGGAGGATACAAATCCTAAGGATTTTTTACTCCAAATTCCATCCACTAAAATCTCATATTGCAATTGATTTAGGACGACATGATGCCCTAATCATGTTCTTTTCTATTCCAGTGTTTTGAGAATCCCGTGAAACAAAGTTGAACACCAAATGTGCTTCTAAATACAGGGCCGTCCATTCTAAAGGCGGGAAGACGCTTCAAATTCATGGTTTGATACCATAATTCCGTCCCAGGACTACACCTTTATTTTTTACAGAAAATTGAAGAAAAAACACCGCAGGTGTAACCTGCATTGAGATATTGATGGTTTATCCCATGATGGAAAATAGAAACGTCACCAAATATCTTGTCCACGTTAGTCTGTTCCTTGGCATCTTTAATGTATCAAGTAGCTAGTTTACGTAGCTTGCTGTCATTTGCAGCTGAAATGTTTTGGCACGTTATCAATTGGGCGGTACTTGAGAGCAAAAGAAATACTAGGAGCTATCTAGTCGTGTGATATTTTCCACCGTGGAAGACTGCCCACTTGTCAGGTTTTAAAACCTGCCAAAAGATGCAACGTTGCTCCAAGTTCAGTTGACCAGAGGAAATCATCAAGTGGGCTTTAGTAACTATTATTAGGTGAAAAGGACATACCCGCTTTACCTGCATGCATGAACCTCTTTTGGTGTGTATATATAAGCAATTTGGAGACGTTGATCTGTTACCTGATTGTTTGGTTTCTTCACTTCAGAAGGGCATCTGAAAGAGGCCGGGTCCACCTGCTAGAGTTGCAGACTTCATCGATGCAACCTCGGCGACGTGGAATGATGAGAAGCTAAGGAAACATTTTCTTTGTATGGATGTTGAAGCAATAATGCAGATCCCAATTAGCAACAGAAGATTTGCTGATTTTTGGGCTTGGCATCATGAAAGAAAGGGCGTGTTCTCAGTTCGGTCAGCCTACAATATGTTGATTGCAATGCGAGAGAGAAGGGAGGCGTGGCTGGAGAGCAGAGCTTCAGGCTCTAACAGTGAACAAGTGCAGAAGCAATGGAGCAGCCTATGGCGTATGAAGGTTCCCTCGAAGGTGAGGGTTTTCCTTTGGAGATTAGCAAAACAGTCAATACCCACGAATGAGGTACGGCAGAAGAGAAACATGATCGAGAGCAGCGCGTGTCAACTTTGCGGGGCATATGACTCATGGCCACTAGTAGAAAAGGGCTTATAGGTGAGATGCTATCAGTGACGCACCAGGCTTACGGTGCGCCACTGATAGTCTCTCACCTCTGTTTTGCGATTTGCCAGAAAATACCAGTGGCGCACAAGATATTGGTGCGCCACTGGTATATATTTACAGTGCGCCACTGGTAAGTTCCATCAAAATTTTGAAATTTTCGGGTGGAGGAGAGAGAATACTAGTGGTGCGCCACATGTAATTTTCTATATGTGGCGCACCGAGCATCGTGCGCCACTGGTAAGTTGTCTCCGATATTTTCCAACTGTGGAGAGAGATTACCAGTGGCGCACCATGTTCGGTGCGCCACAGATATAAAATTACCTGTGGCGCACCACAAACGCGGTGCGCCACTGGTAACATGTGCAAACAGCTTAAATTCGCCCCACCTACCTCCCCTCTATTATTGCAACCTCACTTCCCCCTTTGTTCTTTGCTCGAAATCTCTTGCTTCGTACCTCATTTCCTCCGCATTTTGCACCAAATTTGGTCAATCTAACCACTTTTAGTTGGTAAATCTCCCTCACACACACACATCTCTTACATCCATGGCATAGATCTAGCTTCTAAAATCTCACCCACACCAAAGATCTATAGATCTACTTTTTCTCTCCCTTCTCCAACAAGCTCGAGCTCGTCGACGTGTCGTCTCGCGGTCATCTCTTCTCATGTGTAAGGTGACTATATGGATTGGATGAAGTAAATAAATGAAGTTGTGAGATTTGGGCGAGAATGTGATCACTAAATAAATGAAAATGTGAGATTTGGGTGGATGTGATGCGTTCTCTCCATCCGAAAATGATGTGACATGAAAATGAGTTGCCAAATGTTGTCGAAACGTTGATTCGTTTCCGTTTCGGCAAAACTTTGGTAAACTTCTCGGTCCCATTAGTAGGGAGGTCATGCCGAAATTTTGTGTGACAACAACTATTGAGATGGTAATTCTACCTAATTATTTTGCTTATATGTGTACCGTCGGACGTGCAGGTGATAATTGTTGTCATGAGCGAAAAGAAAGTGGACAGATATCTGAGACACGCGATAGAGGACATGTACAAAAATGAGGAGGAGGAGGTAAGATTTCCGTGTCGAAAATGCAAGCTAATGACCTTGCACCACCCCTATTCCAGTGTAGTGCGGGATCACCTGCTCATGCGTGGTTTCATGGATGGCGCCCCTTGGATGAATGATGAAGATGATGTGGAGGTCCATGCGGCGCCGATGGCAGTACATGACGACGAAGGGGATCATGACATGATGATTGTTGAGAATAACAACGAGGGGGAAGAAGACGAAGAGCCTACCGCACATGACGATGGAGAACTGGACGTTGTTGATGCGGAGACGCAGTCGACGCCGCTAACTACGTTCTTGCAGGACCCTCATTTGCAAGAACTGCTTGTTACGTGATGATGAGCAGATACCTAGACCCGAAGAAAAAATGATTCAGCGGGATGAAGTTTCATGACTGTTATGTGATGATGACGCAGATCTTTCCGGTTGCGATCAGAGGGATAATGGACAAGCACGTCCGTGAAACACTTTTTGGCCTCTGTAACTTTTTCGACGTCATCTCTCGAAAGTCGATCACCCGGAAGCAGCTCGATAGGCTGCAGGAAGAGATCGTTGTGATACTATGCGAGCTTGATATTTACTTTCCGCCCGCATTCTTTGACATCTGTGTGCATCTATTGGTCCATATCGTGGATGATATAATCCATCTCGGGCCGCTGTTCCTGCACAATATGATGTCGTTCGAACGGTTGAATGGGGTCATCAAAGGATTTGTTCGTAACAGGGCCCGTCCGGATGGAAGCATCGTCCAAGGCTTTCTCACCGAAGAGTGCATCTCTTTCTGCACGAATTTTCTAGAACTCGAGAACCCTGTTGGTTTGCCCGTAAACAAGCATCTCGGCAAGCTACTTGGATCAGGTCACAGAAATGGCCGAGGGATTTGCATGTGGACTTTGAAGGTCGACGCGCCGACTTTGACAGGGCCAACTTAGTAGCACTACAACACATTGATATGGTTGACGATTATTTGACAGAGCACCAAAACTCAATTAGGAAGAAGTATAGTGATAAAGGCAAGACGAGAACGGAGGGAGAAATAATCAGAGAGCACAACTCCTCTTTCACGGGTTGGTTCAAAGAACGGCTTAAGGCTAATCCACCGCCAATGATCTCGGAGGATGACATCCTCTTATTCGCATTGGCACATGGACCCGTGACCAACCTCGTGACGTTTCAAGCGTAAGATATGAACGGGTTCACATTCTACACGGAGGAGAAGGACAAAAACTCTGATTATCAGAACTCAGGAGTAACGATGCAATCCTACACTGGTGACGTGCTGACAAGATACTACGGAAGGATCGAGGAGATATGGGAGGTAAACTACTCTGGAGAGAAGGTGCCGATGTTTCGCGTCAGATGGGCTAAGAACGTCACTCCCGAAGACCGATATTTCATCACCATGTCCATACCCTCAGCCAAATCAAGCGCCAACGTCACCGCACAAAATGAGCCATGGGTACTGGCTAAGCACTGCACACAATGCTTCTTCATAACCGACCCATCCAGGCCTAGCCGTGTTGTTGTGAGGAGAGGCAAAAGGAACATCGCCGGAATGGATGGAGTCGCCAATGAAGACGACTTTGACAAGTACGGTGACCCAAATATTGAAGATGACGACAACAATCAGGAAACATACACCACAAGAAGAAGCAGGAAACATGAATTTGAAGCGTCTTCCCGCCTTTAGAATGGACGGCCCTGTATTTAGAAGCACATTTGGTGTTCAACTTTGTTTCACGGGATTCTCAAAACACTGGAATAGAAAAGAAAAACACCGCAGGTGTAACCTGCATTGAGATATTGATGGTTTATCCCATGATGGAAAATAGAAACGTCACCAAATATCTTGTCCACGTTAGTCTGTTCCTTGGCATCTTTAATTTATCAAGCAGCTAGTTTACGTACTGCAGTTTGCTTGCTGTCATTTGCAGCTGAAATGTTTTGGCACGTTATCAATTGGGCGGTACTTGAGAGCAAAAGAAATACTAGGAGCTATCTAGTCGTGTGATATTTTCCACCGTGGAAGACTGCCCACTTGTCAGGTTTTAAAACCTGCCAAAAGATGCAACGTTGCTCCAAGTTCAGTTGACCAGAGGAAATCATCAAGTGGGCTTTAGTAACTATTATTAGGTGAAAAGGACATACCCGCTTTACCTGCATGCATGAACCTCTTTTGGTGTGTATATATAAGCAATTTGGAGACGTTGATCTGTTACCTGATTGTTTGGTTTCTTCACTTCAGAAGGGCATCTGAAAGAAAGCCGGGTCGCCGAGAACAAGCAGAGGGCACGCGTCTACCATGCATCTAACATGTGCTAATTCAGGACTCGATCATTTGCGTGGATATTTGATCTCCGTTGTGATGAGAAATAAAACACAGAAGTATCAAGCAACAAGCATGATCGTGCCGCTAGCGTGCATATAATCTGTCAGTGTTGATTTAGTAGGTGCCTCGATTTTCAGACAAGAGATCTTCTAGAAATTAAGATTGTGCTTTCTTGACCAGAACAATGAGATCTCCAGCACGCAGGCTGTAGCTGACGATAGACACAGAGCCAATTGAAAAGGCATCGTCAGGGAGCGTACTACACGCAGTAACATACTGCGGCGATATGGCGCCCGGGCTCAGGGAGCACGATATTCAAATTTTAAATATAATTGAATTTGAAGTTTTCGAAAAATTCAAAAAAAATACCGTGAAGTAGACAAACCTATGCACTACGATTGGTACAAGGTCTTTATGTGAAATACAATGTATTCTCTCCTCAGCAAAAAAAAAACAGATCTGGGCATGATCAGATCTAACTTTTTTTTATCTAATTCTTTTTCGAATTGTCTTTTTTGCTGAGTCAAAAATACAGTGTATTTTTAAATGAAACTTTCCAGATTCGTACTGCGTGTAGTTTGCTATGGCCAGGTATTTCTTTTCAATTTTTTTGAAACGTTTTCAAAAGTTAGAAAACGTGCTGCCTGGGCCCGATGCGATTATTCGAAGCAATCGCTGCTATAAGGAACGGAGGGAGTAGTAGAATGAATTCAGTTTTTGTTTTGTTTTTTAGTATCATCATTCAGCTAAGTTGGAGCCTACCATGCTTCCAGCCTTCCAGGCTCTGCATCCATTCCTGGCCCATGGCTTATGTCGACGAAATAGCCATTGTATTGTTAGTCCAAAGGCCTAGTTTCGTGGGCAAGTTCTAATTATCGGCATTAAGTGATTCATATGGTAGCGTCTCGAAGCCCCGACGGTAGTAATGGGCCAGCCCAAATAGTATTTCCTGCTTGTGCTCTCTGCTTCTTTATTCTTTCTAGTTCACGAGGCACAAGCCCTTGGCTATTTCTCATGCAGAACTTGACTCCTGTTCACAGAGGAAAGAAGACTTCATCTGTCAAGGATTGTACCATGATGATTCATGTTTCACACGTACCTGACACCAATTAGGTGCTGAATTTTCGATTTAACAACACTACATAAAAAAAAGGAGCAATAAGATAAGCTACACCACAATGACTCTCCACCTTAGGAATCATCATTATTTTCCTTAATACAATTGCGGAAAATTCCAACCATAACGACCGAGTGTAGAGATGAAATGAGTTAGACAACAGAGGCACAAAATGATGATAAGCCAGCATAACAGTAAAGCTGCCTCCGCCGTCACAATACGGCTACTACCAGAGTATACAGATGTGTAAATCAAACAATATACAGTTTGTGGTGCCGGCTGTGCACGAGCCGAGAGAGTGTTCTTCTCGGCGGGCGTGTAACATCAGCCCTCCTCGCCGAACTCCTTGGTGAATTTCTCGTGCACCTCCAGGTCCTTCTTGCCCACGGTTGGTCTCTGCCTCGCGAGCACCTTCTCAAAATCGGTCTTCGAGATAGGGGGAGGGAGGATCTGCAGGCAGCAGCCAGGAGATACACCTTAGTGATTCAAGAGAGAAATCTCGGACACCTAACTTGGAGGAAACGTCATCATATCTTAGCTTATTTTACCTGCGCGGCGAGGCCTTGGGACGCGAGCTCCGTCATCGTCGTCTGCACAGCGCCCGGCTGCTTCGGTCCGCAGGGCATCAACATGCCGCCATCCGTCTTGAAGAAGAACATGGCGTCCTGCGTCTTGCGCACGGGCTCAAACAGCACATCTTTCACCTGTTAAAAACAAATTGAAAGAATCAGAGACATGTCACAAACTACAGACACGTGTGAGGGTTGTGCAAAAAGAAGTTACTTACGCAAACCGCAACGTCAGAACCCGAAAACCCCTCAGTCCGGCGACCCAAGACCTCAAAATCACTCTCCGATAAGCTGTGTGGGGTATCCCCAAGATGGACCTGAATAAATTCAAGTTCCCAGCTTTATGCAAAGGATCAAGGCAGCTTGGATGAATAGAACAACTTTTAAGTCGTGTTTGCCCAAAGGGTTTCTTAAATACCTTAAACATATGCTGCCTTGCCTTCGCATCAGGTAGCGGAATGTAGATACGCTTGTCAAACCGTCGCCGCACAGCCTGAAGTAATGAATATATGTAAAGTGCCAAACCGTTCAAGCAACTCCCAAAGAATCTTTATAAACTACAAATGGCACAATGGTGTCTTTGAATAGTTCTGGGAAACCTGGTCGAGAGCATATGGCGTATTCGTGGCAGCAAGAATAAGAACTTTATCATCATTGTGGCCAACACCCTGGACAGTTACAGGAAAACAAAGCAAAAGTATTAGACAAAATAGTTTGGAAGAGGAATCTATAATACTGTTTTTGGTACCAGATATAGAGTGCAAGGTTTTTAAAGCGTCATAAGGCAATCAACCCCCGTCTTGGTGCCTAAGCGCCTAAGGCAAGCAAAATGATGAGAACCTGTGACACTGCCAGGGCACCTTAGCACCAAAGCGTCCACAAGAGGGACGCCTTAGAAACTATGATCGAGTGTTATTAGCTGTAGCCGGTCCAGTATTTGCCAAAACTGTGTGCTAAGGAAACTGTGGGGCCCACTGTGTGCTATGGAAACTGTGGGGCCAATGTGACCAAAATCAAATGAAAAAATGCCTTTCTTTACTTAACACATGCAAAACAGTAGTGGCAAAGTAAAAAATATAGGCTTCGCTACTAACTCCATAATCTGGACACAGAATGTGTCTGGCTATCATGTCTCCCTGTCTGAACTACTGGAACTAGTTCCATCCTAAATACTCCCTCTGTTTGTAATTGTAAGATGCTCTAACTTTTTAAGAATCGCATGTCTATAGATGTGTTTCAGTGTCTATGTTCACTCTTTTCAGTCCATATGTAGTCCACATTGGAATATATAAAGCATCTTATAATTCGGAGGGAGTAGTACATAATTTCAAACTAAGGACGCCTAGTCATCATGTTGCACAGCAGAATGCACGCAGCAAAACATGCATACTCAGAAACAGTTCACAGCATTATAAGTTGCATAAACTCACCTGCATCTGTACAAGAAGTTCGGTCTTGATTCTCCTAGAAGCTTCACTTTCATTTCCTTCTCCACGTGTACCACATAAAGAATCAATTTCATCAATGAAGATAATGGCAGGAGCGTTTTCACGCGCCATTTGGAAAAGATTGGCAACTAGTTTCTCGCTCTCTCCCATCCATTTTGAAACAAGGTCTGATGAAGATATACTGCAGGTAAAATGAATGCATTAATATGAAATAATCCGAAGGATATTGCATTACCATGAGTCAAGAGATATGTAAACTAATAAAAAATAAACATTAGCAACATACATGGACACACCAAGTCCAGAAAAACGAAAACGCAGATTTTTTCAGACATATTTACATGTTGTAAAACCTACAATGCGCTGTGGCATGAGAAGCCCGCATAAATTTGCATGGTACAGTAGCCACTCCACATATCGCTAAATGTTTTATGGTGTGGCTAGATATATATTAAGTGTTATTTGGTTTTAACCTAGCAATGGCTGTGCACTTAAGCCACTCATTTGGATGTTAGAAGTCAATATTTGGAAGGATTTGGGGTTGGAAAAAATTCAAAATATTATTTGGCTCTGGCTAAACACAACTCATCTTGTAATGTTTATGAAGTTAGAACTCAAAACAGTTGTTTCAAGTGATGCAAAAGTATATGTTCAATTGATAAATAATTTGACCCATCAACAGGACTATATGTCATCTTATGATGAACTTCACTTTTACACAGATAACAAATGGAAGCATAATAATTCGATGGACGACAATATGCTAGCAGCAAGCCTACTGCATCATTTTTTGAAATAATTCCATGTATGCATACAAGAGTTCTAAATGTATCGTACTCTATGGTCTGCACATGACAAGTCACAAGCGAGACACCAACCAGGTGTAACAATGATAGAGCTGCTATCTTAGGACACACCTTGAAATTGAGAACTTTCCTATATTTGCAAAAGATCTAATTTAGCAAAAACTCTCTTGCCTGCATCAAATACAATCTTTCATGAAGAGGGCATCTGCCTTCAATCTTTTATGATGTTACTATGTAATAACAGACAATAACGGAAACATAAAAGCTGGTGCGGACATATAATTGATGTACTGCTAGTGTGTCAAGTTAATAACTTAACTCATTATCCAAACATGTGCACTAAGCAATGCTACTCTTGCCAATATTATCAACCACGTGCGAATGGATCAGCACGAGAAATTCATAGTGGTAACAAAGTACTAAAAGCACTAATTGCTGCACAGGATAAACTACAACAAAGGGGCATTCTGGAAACTTTAGCGATACCAAGAAATATGAATTCCTTGGCTACATGTCCCTGTTGGCACATAAAAATAGTTTCTATTTTGGGAAGTTTGCATAAATCACGAAAAAGTCAATTATCAACACATGGGAAGATAAGACATGATAGATGACAACGAGAAAATAGGGCAAGAAACAAGCAATCATGTCATCATCATGAAACATAGGTCCCAACGTAGGAAAAGTAATTATACAAAGATAAAATACATCAGACCAAGGATCGTTTCAGGATGAAATCAGCAAAATAAAAGATACTCTATAGGTGAAATTTATGATAACTACCTGAAAAATGTTGAATCAGCCTCGGTTGCAACAGCTTTAGCCAAATAAGATTTCCCCGTTCCCGGTGGACCGTACAGAAGAAAAGCCCTCCATGGCTTCCGCTTGCCTAAACAAAAGCACGCTCCATTAGTTACATCTCAGCAGTAATCTAGAGAAAAGCACTCTCAAGTATATGGTAGCTAAAAACATAAAATCCTAGAACAGACACCAGCTGTGAACATTGTCTGGGATTTCGAATTTAATTACTTCTCAGCAGGTATCCTTAATTTCCAAATCACATAAATCATAGTATGCTGGATGAATATGGGAAACAAGCGATTACAGATTCAAGCTAGCTTTTGCCATACTGAACAATCGAAGTGCCATGCCAAGCAATTCAAATTTTGATCTACAATCTGCTATATCTTTCACCACCACTGTAAGAATCCAATGCCTCTATGGTTACAAATGACTTTTTTTTCTTCCACTCGATTTGCTAATCACCTCTTAATTCACAAGAATTGCCATCTTATCATCCCTTGCTCGTGTACCAGATAACAGTACGGAGGGAGTCATTGTTAGAAAAAAGGTATTTGTCTCTACTCCAAACTATTATCTGGTACAAGAGCAAGGTAGTTATAAGTTCAGCAATATTCTTTGCTGGGATTGAAGGGTCAAAAATTTCCGGAACGTAACTCACTAGACATCCCTAAGCCACAACCGATAATTATTTTGTACAACAGAAATATCATCACTCAGCGATGACAATCTGGTATAAGCGCTCATGACGCTTTGAAAACTATGCTCATCTACAGACAAAACCTGTATGTGCAGCATGTTTTCGACCTGCGCTCCAGAGTCGCATAGTAAATTCATTCTGACCCGATCAAAAAGATTCAACCAAATCAAGATCCATAGAGCCTACAAAATCCACGACAACTACAATCGCCTCATCCTTGGCAACGAATAAGATAACTTGCTCCTCAACTTACAAGTCTACCAAGATTCTTTGCTGGGACTCAAGTGTCGAAAAATCCTGGATGTACATACCGTCGCTCAACGACAATCTAGGATAAGTGCTCGTGGTGAGTTCAAAACTATGCTCTCATCTACGGAAAATAAACAGCATGTAGCATATTTCGACCTGCGCTCCATAACCAAATAATTCATTTCGCCCCTAGCTATCAGATAGATTCAACCAAGATCAGGATCCATTGAGCATATCCGATCCACAACAACTGCAATCGCCTCATCCTTAGCAGTAGATAATTATTAAGGGAATCACCAGGACTTCCTTTGTAGAAAAAGTCTCACCTGTGAAGAACTGTGGGAACTTGACGGGCAATATGACGGCCTCCTGCAGGGCCTGCTTGGCGCTCTCTAGCCCGGCGACGTCGTTCCACTTGATGTTGGGCTTCTCGGTGATGATGGCGGAGTTGAGGCCGGCCCTGAGCTTGGACTGCTCCGAGTCCTCCCCGCCCTCGTCCTTGCCGTCCTTCCCCTTGGTCTTGGGCCTGGTGGCGACGGCCGCGTCCCCGCCGTTGGGGGCCCCGGGGGGCCCGGCGCCGCCCTCGTCGAGGACGGCCCGGATCTCCTCGGCGCGGCGGAGGTACTCGGTGAACTTGGCGGTGATGGCCTCCTTGATCTTGGGGTTCTTCTCGTACTTGAGGTGGGTCTTGAAGTACTCGAGCGCGTTCATGTAGAGCGGGAAGGCCTTGACGTAGTTGCCCGCATTGTCCTCCTGCACCGCCTGCTTCACGTACTCGATCGCCTGCTCCTTGAAGTTGCTGTACATCGTCGGGGCCGAAAGGCGCCGCCTTTAAGGCGGATCGGGGCGGAAAGGCGCCGCCTTTGGGGCGGATCGGCGCGCGGGATCGGTCGGGCGGCTAGGGGCGGGCGTGGCGCGGCGAATTCGGGGCGGCGGCGGCGGTTGCTTGGACCTGGGGTTTGGTGGGGATGGAGATGAGGAGGAGAGAGGGGAACGGAGCGGAGACGGACGCGGTGGGGAAAAGGAAACGAAGACCCAGCCAGCCAGAAGCGTGTTTCCTTTTCTGATTTATCCTTTTCTTCGTTTTGATTAATTATTATTAGGATTCGGTTAGTGTATTTGTGTTCAGGCCCTTCTCTGTTTTTCTGTTTTTGTTTAGTTTTTTACTGTAGTATAGTACAACCACTACAACGTTCTTTTCCTCTCCCGTTCCTAACCTAGCCGCCATCGGTTCCATAGCCAGAGTTCCCCACCGGCGATTCGCCGCTCCCTTTCCCCTCTGCTCACCGTCTTGGCGCACGAGGGGGGGAGCTCCGGCTCTCGTTCGTGTGGTGTTTTCGTCCTAAGTTTTTTTAGGTTTCGTGTTTCCTCTCTCGGTGTCATGGTGGGGTCGATGCTGATGTTGCTCGTAAAATAATGGTCTTACAGCTCTTGCTCATGTTCGTCGGAGGTGTTGAAGGCGCCGGCGAGAGGCTTGTGGAGTCCAAGCTGTTGGAGCAGTTTCTATCTGACGTTGCGTCTAGGCGTGACGGCGGGAAGGGGTTGCTCTTGGAGTACGGCGGTGCTGACTGTTGTGGATCTGCGAAAAATGGTGGGGATCCGGCCACCTGTTAAAGGGTGGGGTAGTGTTGGCCCCAGATCCGACGTTCAAGATGCTCGAGGGCTCCTCCGGTCAATGTTCCTTAGCGGGATAGATCCAGCCATACAGGGCTGGTGGCTATTGCGGCTCATTAACGCCTTATGGCAAGGGGTTTCTTCGGCTTTCAAGATGTGGACAAACTGCTGGTGTTCTTCTTCTCTAGCGACGACAGAAGACGTGGATACTTGATAGTTACGACGATGGCAGTTTGCATTAGTTTAATTGCTTGTTTTCTCCTAGTTTTATGTTGCTTGTATTCGTGTCATCTTTGTATCCGTACTTTTATCAATACAAGTAGTGTATGCCTGCGGGCGTACAGTGTCAAGAAAAATAGTAGAATGTGTACTTTCAAATCTTGGTAAGTGGTACTATTTTTTTTGACAGGGGGAACATAGCCTCGACCTCTGCATCAAAGTGGACGTGATATGGATCTACCCTTATGCAGATAAAGTTATACTAGCAAATTTGGCGATTTCATTCTGATAGCCCGATTATCCAACATAAAGAAAAGACATGTGGTGCGGAAAAGGAAACAGAGACTAGCGAGAAGCGTGTTTCCTTTTACCATTCTCTCCTTCGATTAATTAGGAGTATAAAAGGATTGAGTTATTGTATTTGGGTTTAGATCCTTCTTTGTTTTTTTCAGATGACGCATTTCTAAGGGGCGAGCATCTACTCCATGGGATCACCCGCCATATTAGCCACCTTGTGCCAAACATCTCCTCCGTGTGATCACCCCCCCCCCCCCCCCCCCACAACCATCTCCTCCATGGGATCACCCGCCATATTAGCCACCTTGTGCCAACCTTGAAGTTGTTGTACATCGTCGGGCCGAAAGGCGCCGCGTTTGCGGCGGGTTCCGCCGATCGGCGCGGGTGATCGGTCGGGACGCCGAGGGGCGGAGTTAACAAGATGAGCAATGCTAAAGATAACAAGTCCTTGCGGGAAACTCGTACGTACGCTCTACAATTTTCCATTTATTTGCATATAAGGTAAAGGAACATACACCATACTCTAGAAATGTCTGCACGAAATAGTTAGACCTTAGCTTTAGAGATCCATGTTGATATATTTATGATTTTAATATTGACAATAAAGCACACATGTACACTATATACATTTTTAAGCAGCAAATGAATTTGTCGAGAAATTATCATTTACCATATTATTGTAATTTTGACATGTCTAGGTATTTTGAGAATAAGTTAAAGAGACAATGGTAAAAAAATATAGAACTTGTGCAATTTTCAATGTGCAATAGTCAGTACATTTACAGAAATATATTTTACACAAAAATAGTATTGTATAAAATTAGAATTGTATTGTAACATTTAGCATAAATACCCTGTCGTTAATTTTTGGTAAGTGTAATATAGACGCAGGTGTAAACCAGAGAACATGCATAGGAAGGCAACGTCCAACACACGGTTAGGATAGATGCCCTAGAGAGGATAGATGCCCTAGAGGCGACACTATTCGGCTTGTATTCATAGTTAATGTTTTGTGTGAACTTAAATACTTGTATTTGAGTATGTGACTCAAATGTGGAACCTTGTACTCGCATTAAGTTTATGCATGCTTCTATCGAGACTAATGTGTAATGGTGAGATGAGTAAGTTCTACTTTGTCATATGGCAAGGATCGAGATGCTGAGCCGACTTACACTGTGTTGTGTTAAAGAGTTAAGTCGGTTGAACCTTTTGGAAATATGCCCTAGAGGCAATAATAAAAAATATATGTTTATTTCCATTCTGTAATTGTATTAACTAGAAATATAATATATGTGGGTTACATAAATAACACCGCGTCTCTACTCCCTAGTAAGCCTCTTCCAGACTAACTCGTGAATTAATGATGGTTATGATTTCCTGATCATGAACATAGTTGTTAATTAATTAACGAGATCATGTCATTAGGATAATGACGTGATGTACAGACCCAACAAAGAATAACAATATTGATCGTTTCATTAAGTTTATATTACCATGCCTTTTATTGTCAAGTATCTTGTTTCTTAAGCATGAGCAGGTCAGGCGGAGCGTGATTAGCAGGGGCAAGGGGCGGAGCTGTGTCGAATGCATTCACCTCCGTTTCGGCACACATGAATCGTTGCTCCAAGCCGGATCGAGTTTTGCCAATCAGGACCACTTCTGAACACACCCTTTACTTTAGAGCTTGTTCAACTTTAGAAACTCGCTAGATATTCGTAGAATGTAGAGGACAGTTCAGTTCTCACATGAATCAAATATATTTTTTATCTTCTACGGTGTTGTCCTGTAGGTCCTTCTTTTTCATTGTCGCTTTCTTACTTCTCTTCCTAGCCGGCGTGCTTCAGCGCCGGGCAGTCTGATTGTCCCTTGTCGGCCTTGAGTCTTCGTGCTCCCTTGCACTCCTCCATTGATACCATACATTCACGCTCAAGCCTAACGAGGTAATAAGTACTCTCTCCGTTCCAAAATAGATGACTTTCATTTGTCCACATACGGATGTATGTAGACATCTTTTAGTGTGTACATACATCATATGTGGATATATGAAAGTCAAGTAATTTGGAACGGAGGAGTAGGAGGAGGTCAAATAGCAAACCTCTAAGAGAACCATAGCTAGACCCGCATAAAGAAGAAATTCACCTTTGACTTATAGTTTGGCGTGTCACTTGCCGTTGAAGCATTTGACATGGGTGATGAATCTGAGATGTTCCATGTCAAGAGCATTGAAGACAATAATGTGTGATGTCGTGTGAGAAAAAATGACGTTCAGTATGAAGGTGTCTGATTAGATCATTAGAGCTACTTTATTTTTATAGATAAGTGGTCTTGCTTGTAGTGGGGATCTAGTATTTTACATGAGGGTGGGGCAAACTAGATATCGCAAATATAACATCCCAATGCACACGAGTAAATAATAAATTTACTAAAACCAGATACAAAAAGGTTCATAAGGTATCATGGTCTCAATTACATCATCATGTTTTTATCTTGACGAAAAAATAATTCGCTCATGGTGTATCATGCCTTCAAAGCGACGTTTTGTGATTCAGTCAGAGCAAAGCTTTACTTCGCGTGCCTATAGTTTACAAGACGCAGCTGGACGCCCTCCGGTGTCCCACTCCCACCGTCTCGACCCGCCGTGTACATCACCGATCAGCTTCCCCGGTTGCTCGTTGCCGCCGCGCCGGCCGCTGCGGCTGCTGTTGGCGGTGTCAACGTTCTCCTCTGCCCCGGCAACACCACCATCTCGTCGATCTCCTTGCCCAGCTCGGTGAACCGCGGGTCTCCAGGCGCGAGGGCGGCGCCGGCGAGAACGGCGTCCCTGGCCGAGCGGTACCTCTTCAGGCCGATGCACGCGCGCGCTCTGCGGAGGAACGCCCTGTGCATGGTTGGGTCGAGCTCGGTGGCCATGGCGGCGTCGGCAGCTGCAGCCGCGAGGTTGCCCGTCCCGATGAACGCCTGCGCCCGCTCCGCGTACAGCGCGGCGGTGGGCGGGCCGTCGTGGATCGCCTGCGTGAATAGCAGCGCCGCCGCCGAGGACTGGTCGAGGCTCAAGCCGTAGCCGTCGTCCATGGGTTGCTCTCTAGCTAGCTAGCTATGTCTCTCCTCGATCTCCAGCTCGCCTAGATAGTAGCGTATGCTGCGGGGATTCCGATTACGAGACGAACACGATGTCCGGATCGATCACAGTACGGCCGTACATATACTGTATGACCTCTGATCATGGTGGATTTATTGAAAATAATATCAATTCAAGGTATGACAAAAAGGTTCAATGCTCAATTTTATGGTGAAATGGACTTGCATTGTCATTTGTAGAAGTCTAATTCACAAAGTAATATAATCATGTAGAATACATTTATATCTATTTGAATCCACGGTAATCCAGCCACATGCACTTGTATTTTGGAGGAAGCCGCATGCAGATTTGACTTGCATGATGCATATATTTAGGTGAAGAGCCACTCATGTTCTATACTCTTTCTGGAACTTGCGCCGCTGGCTGCCTCACCACCTCTACTTTAAGTATCATGTACGGACTAACGTAGTATAACAGATACGTAGCAGGTACGCACAAGCTTCACAGATGATGTACTGCCAAGGTAAATGTGCGTTGAGGGTACACATCTTTGTCCTGGAGTATCAAGTGCCAGTGGTAGCTGCATGCTATAAGTGGAAACAACTTGCCCTAAACTGTCTCTGCTATAAGTGTAAACAACTTCCCCCTAAATACAGCCTTTAAACCGTCTCTGCTATAAGACCGATCATGCATCACACACACGCGTACGTGTCTCCTTGTGCATGTAGGCAGGGACGGAGGAAGGGGGGACGAGCAGGGGCTACGCCCCCCCCCCCCCCCCCCCCCCCCCAACTAGCTGATTTCCTTCATAACCTCCCTTATGCTCATGCTTAAATTTAGCAGTTCTAAGCTAGTCTGCCCCCTCCAACCTGATTCTGCCCCCTCCAATGCTGAATGCTGGCTGAGTGGCCCAAGGGTTCGCTGGAGGAGACGGTGCAGAACGCGATCAAGACGTGGGAGATGGAGCTGTCGCACAAGGCCCGCATCGAGGACTTCAAGTCCGTGAACCCGGGGCGGTTCAGCCTGTCCGTCAACGGCGGCCGGCCTCTGACGGGGGAGGAGACGCTGGCCGTGGGCAGCTACAACGCGCTGCTCGCCGGCCCGATCCTTCCTGGCGCTGGCGCCTACGACGCCGCGGCCGAGACCTTTGAGTCCTCGCACGACCTGTTCCGCTCCGCCTTCACGCGCGGCTTTGCGTGGGAGGTCGTCAAGGTCTACTCCGGCCCGCCGGTGATCGCGTTCAAGTTCCGGCACTGGGGTCGAATGGAGGGACCCTACAAGGGCCACGCCGCCACCGGCGATAAGGTTGAGTTCTACGGCGTCGCCGTCCTCAACGTAAGCAATATATATCCTTGACAACTGAAGTTTATTGAGAGATTGACACACACTCTCTCTCGTTTGAATAAAAGAGAACAAGCAGGAAATGATATTTGGGCTGGCCCATTATTGGCGTCGAGGCTTCGAGACGCTACCATAGGAATCACTTAAAGCCGATAATTAGAACTCTGCCCACGAAACTTGGCCTTTGGACAGACTGACATCACAATGGTTGTTTCGTCGACATAAGCGCATGGGCCAGGAATGGATGCAGAGCCTGGAATCATGGTAGGCTCCAACTTAGCTGAATTCATTCTACTACGTGTTTTTTTTTCCCTAACGATTCAGCGGTTGCAGCCTCCAGTTACTTTGCTGGACTTTAGATGTCCTAAAAAACAAAAACTTTAGTGGATTCAGACGCTGGGCAGTTTTACTGGATTACCATTTGGCTCACATGCACATCAAACGTACTCGCTCCGTTCTAAATTAGATGACTTTCCATTCGTGCACATGTGGATGTACTTATACATTTAACATGTTTAGATATATCCGTATTTAGACAAATGGAAGTCATCTAATTTGGAACGGAGGGAGTACAAGCAAGCGATTACAGTATGTTACTGCGTACCCGCAAAAAATATACAATAAGTTACTGCGTGTAGGTGTAGTGCAAATTGGCGCTGTGTCGATCGTCAGCTACAGCGTGCGTGCATGAGATTTCATTGTTCGGGTCAAGAAAGCACAATCCTAATTTCTAGAAGATCTCTTGCCAGAAAATCCAGGCACCTATTAGATCAACAATGTCAGATATTATATGAACACTAGCGGCATGTTCATGCTTCTGCGTTTTATTTCTCGTCACAAAAGAGACACAAACATCAACGCGAGTGATCAAGTCCTTATAACTAGCACATGTTTTATGCATGGGTAGCTAGACTCATGTCCTCATAATCCTCTTGTTTTCATCGACCCGGCTTCTTTTGGATGCGCTTTTGAAGAAACCAAACAACCAGGTAATAGATCAAACGTGTCCAATTGCGTGTCTATACTTTTAATAACTTTTATCAAGAACCTAATTACACAGAATAGGTTCATGCATGCATGTAATTATTAAAGGGGGTATGTCCTTTTCACCTAATTACTAAAGCCCACTTGATGATTTCCACTGGTCAACTGAACTTTGGAGCTAGCAATTTTGCATCTTTTGGCAGGTTTTAAAACCTGACAAGTGGGCAGTCTTCCATGGTGGAAAGTATCACACGAAAGTGAGTAGCTCCTAGTAGTTTCTCTATCAAGTACAGCCCATTTGATAATGTGCCAAAACATTTCAGCTAGTTGACAAATTAAAGATGCTAAGGAACTGACTGACGTGGATAATATATTTGGTGCTATTTCGATTTAGTATCATGAGATAACCATCAATATGTCACAGTTGAATATACCACTCGTGTTTGTCCAATATGTGGCACATCTTTACAAGTTAAATCTTTTATTACATGAAGCAACGACATATATAAGCGGTAGAATGTGATGCTATGAATGAGTTACTGTCTCTTGGCAGAGGTTATATATGCTATTTGCTTCTTCTGGTCGAGAATTGCTAAACATATTTTCATCAAAATTGCCATATATTTATTTGGCCATTATTTTTTGTCGGTATAAAGTATGCAATTTTTTTGATATTTTATATTATGACAACATTTTCAGCTTACAATCTGGTTACTCTTTCTCACATTAATAATCAAAGATAGATAAGGTTGGGTTGCACTCTTTTTTACTAGTGTTGCTAAAATACTGAATAAAATATCCATAAAACGCATGAACAACCCATGCGCATAATGGCGAAGCAGCTAGGTTGCCACAAGTTAACTCCAAACCCCAGTCATGGAAATTCCTGTCAAAGTCTACTAATTCCCATATGCTCCCAAAGTCCCAATGGATGATGAACTTGACCAAAACCAATACCGGGTCTGCAGCTAGCATGCGTTCTTGCATGCTTGTACCAACCAACCAACCAATGGATGAGCACGCGCTGCAGAATATATCCATGTTGCAGCAGAGATATCATCTAGGGAGTATTAAAATAAAAAGGACGAAATCGTACAATGTTTATCTATGCAAACATCTGTGATCACCATCCACAGAATTGGCCTGCATCTGCCTGCCTCGACCCACATGTAGCAGGTTCTCTGAACCTACATATGATCACCAGGAACCTAGCATAGTATTGTAAGCACAAGTGGCGAGCTCCGTTCATCGAACCATACACATCCATCTCAAAGCTATGGCGAGGTAGGGACAAGGTGGCTGTCCTTTTGATCTCAACAGGTTTTGCAAGCGAGAAGAGGAAATGAGGCTGGTGTTTGAGGTCGATGGGAACTTGAGCCGGCAACTTGTTGAGTTGTTGTTGGGTCCCAAACCAGGGAAAAGGGTTTTCCCTTGGAAAACCACAAAGTTGCTCCCATTCTAAAAAGAAGTCGGACCCCGCCAAGGGTTTTGAGGTGATCATCCATTCATCCATTTTGAATGCTTCTTGAGACACAAAATCCATGCATGGATCCTGACCTAGTGCCATGAAAATTTCTTCCAACTCACACTATGAGCCTATGATATACGTGCACCGGGTCGTGGTCGGGCCGGGTTTGGCTATGAACAATAGAAACCGGTCGTAGAAGGTGTGCTGGTTAACTTGAAGCCGTGTCTTTATCGTACATAGGATGTACTGCACGTTTTAGTGCGTACTTTTTTTTGCACACACTGCGTATACATTTACTAGAAACTATGTGCAGTTGCACATTTTCACTTTTCTTAAAAGAAATCATGTTGATGTATATTAAATATGATTTCTACCAATGGGCAAAATATATTCAAGTTTGAGATCTTTAAAAAATTCAAAATTTTGGCCAAAATATAGCAACTATGTGTAACTTTCTGTTCATGTTTTTGTTTTTGCATTATTTTGGAGTTTTTCCATATTTTTACACATTCTACTAGGGCACATACTTTTCCATTTGAACGTTTATTGAGGTTATATCCATGTTTGGATCTAAAAATAGCACAGTTCCAAGTTCTAGCGCAAGTCACACTCCGCGGATATATATATGTGCCGAATCGTGGTCAAACAACGTTCGACGATTAACAAGAGCAACTAATCGTAGATGGGGTGCTGCTTGAATTTATGTCTTTGTCGTACATAAGAGGTCTCATAGGTATATTGCAGATTTTTGTCAAATGCTAATGTATACATCTATTAGCAATTATGTGAAACAACACATTTCAATTTTTTGTTAGAAAATAAATCATGGATGTTATATACTAAAAATATTAATACTAGAACGGTGCAAAAAATACACAGGTTTGTCTCTGAAATTGAAATGTACATGTTTGTGATGTATGCAAAAGGGCAAGATTCTAGCCAAAGTATAGTAAATGCGTCTAGAGGTGAGCTGTTGTTTTTTCCTGCAAAACACACAAATTTGAACATCCTATTTCAAAAAATGTTAGTGGACGTAATTCTGTAAACCACACTATGTGACAAATTTAAAGTTTATTCCAAGATACACAAATGGTAATTTTCCCCCCAAAACGTAGCTACTCATGTATTTTCTTGTCGTGTGTGATCTTTGTAGGGACAAAATTAACATATCATCAAGGTAACTATAGCTAGTCTTTGAAAAGGGGATGACTAAAATTCAATCAGCTAAGCTGAGTACAGTTGATGATGTAATAAGAAAATAACAACTTTGTCCTGAAGAAACAAGAAAAATAAATATAATGAATACACAATCAATATTTCAGCATATATATACCTAATTCCCACATGTACCAAAGAATTTTGCCCATATTGTTCTTAGGTTTGGTCTGCTGGGCCAATTTATACCTTATTTATTTATTGATTGAAAAAAGCAGATACATCATTATGTTTAGTACTAGAAGAGAACATTAAGAGCCTAGGCTGAAACCAAAGAAGAACAAAGCCAGACAACACAAGCAATTGGACACGACGGTTCCTCTGACGTGGGGTCGCTGACATACGGGCCCTCCATCTTGCGACCCTTCATGGCAGGGGCTCAACTTCACCCTTGGCTACGTCAGAAGATCCTCTTCCCCACAGAACTAAGGCACAAGTTGGGGGCATGTCTTCCCTCCATAATTTTTGCGACCACATGGATTAGTAATTTTGGTACAAATAATTAAGTGAAGAAGTACGTGCAGTGTAC
Organism: Poa pratensis; assembly: GCA_947311845.1. Lineage (NCBI taxonomy): Eukaryota > Viridiplantae > Streptophyta > Magnoliopsida > Poales > Poaceae > Poa > Poa pratensis. Next base: position 36,471,904 of record CAMZMU010000106.1, read on the forward strand.
GCACAAATTAGTTGTAGACTTTTGGGGAAATTTCGGGCGTACATCTGGACCTCCTATATTTGATTTTGGCTTCCGTAAAAAAGACAAATTTGAGTGCTACAAAATGATTTTCACGAACGATTTTTTCTCTCCTTTTTTTACGCAATGCATAAAAATATCTTTTTTCGTGAAACTTTGTGTGAGAACATAAAATGTTCGGATGTACACCTAATTTTTTTGTGTTTAATTCTTTTGACATTTACAAATCCATTTGAAAATATTATTAACAACGGTTGCATTTCGACCTACGAATCAAAACAGAGCATCCTAGTCTTTTGTGGCTACAATCTTCCATGTCAAAAAGGTCTCATGTACTAGATGTGTACACATACCCTGATACCCATGGCACTGCTGAGGGACACACGACATGATTGAAAGACTTGACATGCACATACAAGCAAGCGTGGAGCTAGCATTGACCGCTAAGAAAATGCGTGACGTCTGACCGAGTTTCTGCTGACTCGACCTGAAGTTTTCATGGCCTTGTCGCTCAACCGCTGGCTGAGTTTTCATTGGTGAGAAGAGAAGACGAGCTCCATGCAAGACAAGCTACGCAACAAGACAGAGTAAACTGTGAGCATCTCTCTCTCTACACACGCATCAACACACAAAGCTTCACGTTAGTACAGTACGTCTGTATGAATATTGAACAACTATTTTAAAAGTGGAGATGGCCTATGCATGTTTAGCCAAAATTCATGAAAAGATGTGATTTAAATACTTCATGTGAGTACTAAAAGTGGGTTGGCCGGCCGTACGTACGCACAGAAGGCGCCACACACCTACATATAGTACTAACCGTAGTTGATCGATGCAGACTGCAGTAGTCGTACAGCCCACTTGAATTGTCTGTCCGCCATAGTGTGACCCGCTTGTCGTATACGCCCGTCTGGTACACCTCAGAAAGGGACAAGTTCCGGCTGACCAATGCAGCAATTGCTACGTGTACACCGGACATTACTTCGTCCATTACTCTTAGGGCATGCCTTGAGTAAGGTTTTTTTTGTGGCATGTCACATGTGTCAAAAGACAAAAAAATGTACTAGCTTAGTTTGCCGTTGCTCAAATGTGTTGTGTGCAGAATTTATTTTATTTATCTATTGAAAGAATATCAATGAATGGGAAATTTTATCTTGTTAGCAAAATAGAGAACAAGGAAAAGCTCTAGAGAGTTTTTAGTGTCACATGCGCCCTAACTAGAAAAGTTCTAGAGAGTTGTTAGTGATATGGGCAGCTCCATGAGAGTAGAACGAAAGAAGGGTAGGGTGATTTGTTTTTGTTCATTTTTGATATGTGCATGGGTGTTTTTTTAGAACATGTGAGGAAAATAGCCCTAATTGTCCTATATATAGTAATCTCCTCTCACTCAGAAATAGAGGCGGAAGCTAGTCGGACGTTTTCTCAAGCCTCTCTCAAAAGTCTCTCTCTTTGTTGCAAAGCAGGACAATATGTCTGGAAGAGGTGATCAATGGTTATCAAACAAGTGAACATGCTCTTGAGTTTCTAGAGAAATTGGTTGCCTTAGCAACATGTTTGCTGAGCTTACTCTGATATTGGAACCTATGCTACTTCCTTAGAAAATCAATGTCATTATTAACTTACACGACAAGCGTTGATACAAGGGACCACAACCAGAACAAGATTTTCTTCACGCCAAGGACTTAATCACTAAGAACTTATGAGTTGTTCAAACATATGAGGTATCTATCTATTATATTATATTATATACTAAAAGCAAAATGAGGGAGTTTTTCGAGTCACCACGTTAATCCACATAGGTTAGAAATATGTAATCTGTTGATTTTGGTTGTGACGGCTGAGATTAAAAGAGGGAGAAGTTACATACAACATTAATCGGGTACAAAAGGTTGTTTTTGACACGTACACACTACGGGACAACAGGACTATGCCGACGGCCAACACCTAAGCCGACGTGCATGTCTTTTAATTACTAACTCACATGATTGACATCAATCTGCCTTTAGCATGTTGGTTTGAAGTGTTCAGAAAAGATCGTAGTAGAAGAACTGTATAACGGACAAGGGAAGAAATTGTGCTAACTTGGGTTATTAGATGGATGCCGGGCAGATTAGCTGACGTTTCTTTGTCAATTACGAATAGTCCACAATAAGGGCGCCTAGCATACGTGCCATCCTGCCGTACATAGCACAACTTTTGTAATTAGTTACGGGAATTTTCTCAAGTCAGCGAAGGGTGCAGTCAGTACCGAAGGTTGCGAATAATGGATCAGATGGTTTAGTAGGATATCCACCAATAGAAATATCACATACCTCTCCCAAAAACTAATGAATACTAGGTTGAGCACTATTTAGATATATGCAATTATATGCATAATTTCCGGATAGATCGTTCAAAAAAACTGGGTTGAACACTATTTAAGTATATTTGGTGATATCCTGATTTTCCAGATAGTATCGTTCAAAGTTGTTTTCACATAATATTTGTGGTCAGTAGGCGCAAGGTCTAAGATTAAGTTACTAATTACTGTGTTTAATTAGATAGTCCACCGTTACTTATGTGGGTGCTACTTGCCCACATTTGATATTATGCTTATTTTCTTATATGTGTTTTCGGATTATTATTATAAGTTCATATACTACCCAAGGATGGTATGCACGACCCATGACACAGCCTAAGGATTAATTTCACTAACGACTCAAGTCATGCAAGTTCAGGATTTATCTTCATGCCAGTTCAGGATTTATCTTTGCCGCGACCTTAAGAGCTTGAACCAAAACCCAAAATTATTGATGTGTTTTAAAATAATATGGTTGATTATGCTATGTTCGATGTGCACGGCCATATGAATTATGTTTTTATCATACCCAACAAGATATTCGTTTAACAACATATGTACTCCATTTTGTACAAACTCCATTCATGTGTGTAGGTGTATTCAACACTATCTGGACAATGTCGTATCAAAAAAATACGTAAACAAATAAATTACGGATATTTAACTATTTTTAACCCATACCAATTTCCATTTGGCACAAAAATACAAAGTTTTGTGCAAGATTTCTCCGAGTACCATAAGAGTTAGTTTCAAAATTATTACTCAGACAATATTGGAGTTCTCAGTTTGATTTATGCTTCATGACCGAGTGATAAAAACCTACTGTCATAGTCAAAAACAAAAAGATGAAGTGTAGTATGTACATAGAGATGGTGGTTCGTGGAGTCATTACGGAGTACAACACTATTAATATACAAGTACCGGTACCAATAAAATGGGATTTTATGGGAATGATCCACTAAAAATGAGTTATTGTTTCTTTATAATTTGAAAGGACAACTTTCTTTGGGTCTAAAATTATAGATAAGTATATTTCCTCACGACTCATGAGTTCATATGTAGTCTTCATAATGGTATCAAATACATTTTATTATTCTGCTTTTGCGTCATTACAATCACAATTTTTATTATTCTGCTTTTTATCATGTATATCTATAAATTGATCTAAGGTACTGGGTATTATGACGATGCTACCTAAAAGAAAATATTAATAACCGGCTGGGATATGGGTGGTACAATGGAATTATAAATATTACTGGTGAGATGACATGCAAAACATTGATGATTGTTATTTTTTTTAAACTATGTGTCATCCAAGTCTTTTTTTACTAGGTGCCATCCAAATCGGTGTAGTTCTTCGAAACATGACACAAAAACTATGTGTTAGTGAGAGATAAGAACATCTAGACTAAAGTGTGGGTATTGCAGGAAGAGAGTATCAAATAGCATCAATTACATTTCAAATAGACAACATTATAGAATATGTGGTATGGTATCTCTTCATAACTCACGACAAATTAAAACGATTCAAATTAAATTTCATGTTTTACCAAACAATATATTTACCGCGTCTATTGAATAACAGATTCCACTAGTAGAAAAACTACCTTTCGTCCAGAGCCGAATCGGCCATTAATCCCGGTTCAGTGAAAAACCGGGACCAATGCCTGGCACTGGTCCCGGTTCGATCTGCCAGGGCATTGGTCCCGGTTCGGTTGGGGACATTGGTCCCGGTTCGTGCCACGAACCGGGACCAATGCTCCAGTGCCGGACACGTGGCGTGCCGCGGAGCTTTGGTCCCGGTTCGTGGCACGAACCGGGACCAATACCCCTCCCCTGCCTATAAATAACCCACCCCCTCTCTTCTCTCCTCTTTTTTTTCTGGTTGGATTGGTGGGAAGTGGGTGCTAGTTTTTTTTTCCTTTGCCACGCACAAGATGTGTTCGATGAAATGCCCGAGCCACACTTAAGTTCACACAAGATGATATCCTCGGCCGAGGTTAGCAACTTTATCCTTTTCATCTGTAATTGATACAGAAATATTGCACGTGTCGATGTACGGTGGTCATTTCACTATTCAAGATGTTATTGTAAAGGTATTTGATAAACTTAATTATATGATGCAGATGGATGCACGGATGCGATGGATGTACGGCGAACGACGCAGTTCCGAGTTTATTGCAGGCCTGCATAAATTTCTCGAAGTGGCTGAGGCAAACAAAGTGGATAATTTTATGCCTTGTCCATGTGAGAAGTGTCGGAACGTCAGGGAGTACTCTAACCCGAAAACCATTCAAGACCACGTGCTTCGGAGAGGTTTCATGCCCAGCTATAATTGTTGGACCAAGCACGGAGAAAGAGGGGTTAGGATGGAAGACAATGAAGAAGAGGAGGATGATGACAACTATCCTATGTTCCCTGAGGAATGCGGTGATACTGTAATGGAAGACGTTGAAGAAGAAGAGGTGAACATCGGGCATCAGATGAGCCCGCTGATGGTCTTGGTGGGGTCATTTCTGATGCAAAGCGAGAATGCGATACAGAAAAGGAGAAGCTAAAGTTGGAGGCCATGCTAGAGGATCACAAAAAGTTGCTGTACCCAAATTGCGAAGATGGCAGCACAAAGCTCGGTACCACACTGGAACTGCTGAAATGGAAGGCAGAGACTGGTTGTTCTGACAAGGGATTTGAGAAGTTACTGAAAATAATGAAGCCGAAGCTTCCAAAGGATAACGAATTGCCCGAGACTACATACGAAGCAAAGAAGGCTATCTGCCCTCTAGGATTAGATGTGCAGAAGATACATGCATGCATTAATGACTGCATCCTGTACCGCGGTGAGGAGTACGAGAATATGGATAAATGCCCGGTATGCAATGCACTGCGGTACAAGATCAGACAAGATGACCCTGGTGATGTTGAGGGCGATGACGAGCCCCCCCGGAAGAGGGTTCCTGCTAAGGTGATGTGGTATGCTCCTATAATACCACGGTTGAAACGTCTGTTCAGAAACAAAGAGCATGCCAGGTTGTTGCGATGGCACAAAGAAGAGCGTAAGAAAGACGGGAAGTTGAGACACCCCGCCGATGGGTCCCAGTGGAGAAAAATCGACAGAGAGTTCCCGACATTTTCAGATGACGCAAGGAACTTAAGATTTGGTCTAAGTACAGATGGCTTTAATCCTTTTGGGGAGCAGAGCTCCAGTCATAGCACTTGGCCCGTGACTCTATGTATCTACAACCTTCCTCCTTGGTTGTGCATGAAGCGGAAGTTCATTATGATGCCAGTGCTCATCCAAGGCCCGAAGCAACCCGGCAACGACATTGATGTGTACCTAAGGCCATTAGTTGATGAACTTTTGCAGTTGTGGTCCGAACCAGGTGTACGTGTGTGGGATGAGCACAAACAACAGGAATTTGACCTACGAGCGTTGTTGTTCGTAACCATCAATGATTGGCCTGCTCTTAGTAACATTTCAGGACAGTCAAACAAGGGATACAATGCATGCACGCACTGTTTAGATAAGACTGAAAGTATACATTTGGGAAACAAGAACGTGTACCTGGGGCATCGTCGATTTCTTCCGAACAGTCATGCCGTAAGAAAGAAAGGCAAGCATTTCAACGGTGAGGCAGATCGCCGGAAGAAGCCTAACCTCCCTGATGGTGATGTTATATATGACATGGTCAAGGATTTAGAAGTAATCTTTGGAAAGGGTCCTGGCAGTCTATCTGTTCCGAATGACGCTGACAACCACGTACCCATATGGAAGAAGAAATCTATATTTTGGGAGCTACCCTATTGGAAAGTCCTAGAGGTCCGGTCTTCAATCGACGTGATGCACGTGACGAAGAATCTTTGCGTGAACCTGCTAGGCTTCCTGGGCGTGTATGGGAAGACAAAAGATACACCAGAAGCACGGGAGGACCAGCAACGTATGAAAGACCCATACAACAAGCAGACGGATAAAGGGCGTCAATACTTAAGCAGCTACGCTCTTACCAAAGCAGAGAAGGAAATCTTTTTTGAATGCCTGAGCAGTATCAAGGTCCCGGCTGGCTTCTCGTCAAATATAAAGGGAATAATAAATATGGCAGAGAAAAAATTCCAGAACCTGAAGTCTCATGATTGCCACGTGATTATGACGCAGTTGCTTCCGGTTGCATTGAGGGGGCTTCTACCGGAAAATGTTCGAGTACCCATTGTGAAGCTATGTGCATTCCTCAATGCAATATCTCAGAAGGTCATCGATCCAGTAACTCTACCAAGTTTACAGAAGGCTGTGGTCCAATGTCTTGTCAGCTTCGAGTTGGTGTTCCCCCCATCATTCTTCAATATTATGACGCATCTCCTGGTTCACCTAGTCGACGAGATTGCCATTCTCGGTCCTGTATTTCTACACAATATGTTCCCCTTCGAGAGGTTCATGGGAGTCTTGAAGAAATATGTTCATAACCGTGCTAGGCCAGAAGGAAGCATCTCAAAGGGCTATGGAACAGAGGAGGTCATTGAGTTCTGTGTTGACTTTATTCCTGACCTTAAGCCGATTGGTGTTCCTGAATCGCGGCATGAGGGGAGACTGAGTGGAAAAGGCACGCTAGGAAAGAAAGCACTGATATGTAGGGACGGGCATTCTTTAACTCAAGCACACTACACAGTTCTACAAAGTTCCACCTTCGTGGCTCCGTATATCGAGGAACACAAGAATTATGTACGCTCCAAGAACCCGGGGAGGCTGACTCCTGGATTAAAGAAAAACACATGGAGACTTTCGGCAGTTGGTTGCGATTACAGCTCATGAATGACACCACTGTCGGAGATCAGCTCTACTTGTTGGCCGCGTCACCATCTTCGACTGTATTGAATTTCCAAGGGTACGAGATAAATGGGAATACATTTTACACGATCGCCCAAGATAAAAAGAGCACCAACCAAAACAGTGGTGTCCGCTTTGATGCAACAGACGAGAATGGGCAAAAGGACACATACTATGGTTACATAGAGGAGATATGGGAACTTGACTATGGACCTACTTTTAAGGTCCCTTTGTTTCGGTGCAGTTGGGTCAACATGAAGGGAGAAGGGATAAAGGTAGACCAGCTGTACGGAATGACAACAGTGGATCTCAAGAATCTTGGTTGTTACAGGAACGAACCATTCGTCCTAGCCAATGATGTGGCTCAGGTTTTCTATGTGAAGGACATGTCCTCCAGACCGAAAAAAAGAAAAAATAAGCAAACGAATACATCAGACGATGAGCCAAAGCGTCACATAGTTCTTTCAGGGAAAAGAAACATCGTGGGAGTCGAGGACAAGACAGACATGTCAGCAGATTATGATAAGTTTGATGAAATTCCGCCCTTCACAGTGAAAACTGACCCAAGCATCCCGTTAAATAATGAAGATGCTCCATGGTTACGGCCGAAGCGATCATAGGCCAGGGACATACGCGAAGAAGGGTTCATGGCATTTATGTAAATCAATGTAATGTATTAAACCTTTATGTGATGTGTAGTAATGTATTAAACCTTTATGTGGTGAAAACCATAATACATAGCTCGGGTCCATTTTTATTTAACCATAATACATCACGAATAATATCACTAACTTTTGTCGGGTCCTAAGCCACGGGGTGCTGAGCGGCCGGCGCTGCGCACCCAAAGAGCAGGAACCATCACAGGGTCAATACTCACGTGAGAAGGATCCCTATGAAGAACCATCCACCAACCGGGACATCGTCGCCGAGATCTGAAAAAATGAGTGGGGAATTTGATCAAACACCTAGGTAGGGGAGGGAGAGGGCAGCACCTTGGTAAAAACACGCCCAAAACACACGGTTTCCCCGTCATACAGCCCACCGGTGGCTCGTGAGACGGCAAATCGGCCTTCGATCCAAACAGCGGCAAGACGTCTCTGATGATTTGCAACCGTCCGAACAAGTGTTGGAGATGTTGCTAATCATCAGAGCGCCTTGCCGCTGCTTGGATCCGACCGAGGGGAGGGTTCACCTTCAGCCTCCGCTCTAGGAACTCCTGCCTCTCAGAAATCTTGCTCTCTGCTACCCGTGTACTGCCAAAATGAAGTACAATGAGTAGACACTGAGTGCTGAACATGTCCGGGAGGGGGGCTATATATAGGGTACGTGTGCTTCTTTAGTCCCGGTTGGTAACACCAACCGGGTCATGTGGCTCACGAAGTGGTCGTGATACTGCTGATCCAACAGCTCACAATCCCTCAAAAGAAACACACCCCTGATCCAACGTCTCACAAGCGCTTGAAAGAAACACACGATCCGTGTGCTTCTTTAGTCCCGGTTGGTAACACCAACCGGGTCATGTGGCTCACGAAGTGGTCGTGATACTGCTGATCCAACAGCTCACAATCCCTCAAAAGAAACACACCCCTGATCCAACGGCTCACAAGCGCTCGAAAGAAACACACGATCCGTGTGCTTCTTCCTTATTGGTGGGATTCTCACTATATATATGTAGTCATGCATGGCCTCCATTGGCATAGCACATCTAAACTCATATCTGCAACCTCATCACTCTCCCATGGCTTCCACCGTACCCACTCTAACCTACTCGGAGGCGGAGGCGCTTTGCGCCTCGAACTACCCCTGCCCGCCCGGCTACGACGTCCCCGCCGGCTGGAGGCTGAGCACCGGAGGCGTGCCGGTCCCTCCTGTCCCTCAAGGTTTGGCGCGCCGGGCGGCCATCACGAACCACTACTACCTCGAGCTCACTCCGGAGCAGCGGATGGATCCCCGCTGGAATCCCGACTACCGCCCGACTTGGGACGCCTTCTTCATCAATCGGCGTGAGAGGGCGCTCGCCAGGTACGAGGAAGACGGCCCGCCTCCTTCGAACTTCAACGAGGCCGGCCGTCGGCTGTGGTGGAGCGGCCGGACACTCCAGAGCGTCATGGACTACATCACGGCTGGCGATAACCCCCGCCTGCGCTACCCTCGCTTCCAGTCCAGGAGACCGCCGCCCGACGACAGCGACGACGACGGCGGCGACTACGACGACTACGAGACGAGTATTATAGGCCTAGGCAGGAGTATGACTAACCTGAGCCACATCATTGGTTAGGACAAATGGTTCGTCTATGTACCTAAGATTGTTGTCATTCCCTAATGCTGGTCTAGCTACGACGACGATCGTGTAAAATGTATTATTTATCTCTGCATTTCCAACTAATGATCTTTAGCATCTGAATAAGTAATCTGGTTTTGAGTTAGTTATGCAAAAGATAAAAGTTAATGCATTTTTTAATTCAAAATGGCAAAATGGTTAATAGTTTGAAAGTTTAGTGAGATTCAAATTGAAAATGACAACAATAAAGTATGCAAAAGATATGAGTTAATGCATTTTTGAATTGAAAATGGCACAGTTGATACATGATGCAAACAGATGTATGGATGATATATTCAGATTCCTTATTTTTTCTGATAATAATAAACATATTATTGTATTATTTGGATTTATAATAATAGACATATAAATAGATGGGTTTCATTTTTCTTAGCATTTTGATATATTAATCATAATTTTCTGATAAACAGATTAAAAGTTATTGATTTTACAAGTTTAAATCATTTCCGGGAAATTATATAAAAGAAAACAAATTTTTTTCGAAAAGCCCATTTAATCCCGGTTCCAGCCTCGAACCGGGACTAAAAGCGGCCCAAAATTGCGCGAACTTCAAGCGGCCCAAAATTTGACCTTTGGTCCCGGTTGTTCTTACAAACCAGGACCAAAGACCCTTTCGTCCCGGTTGGTAAGAACAACCGGGACCAAAGGCCTTTTGTTTATAACCGCCCGTGCCTTTCCTCTTCTTCCACCTGTGCCGCAGTTCCCCCGACGAGAGAAGCGCTCTGGCGAAGCCCTACTCCGGCGATTTTTCGATCTCCGGCACGGCCCTGCCCTCCACCTCTGCCGCCACCCTGCTCCGGCGCGGCCCCGCCCTCCACCTCTGCCGCCACCCTGCTCCGGCGCGGCCCCGCCCTCCACCTCCTCCGCCGCGCGGATTGACCGGCCGCGGAGCCGCCGCCACGCCTCCCTCTTGCTCGCCGGCCCGAAGCTCGCCCCTGCTCACCGGCGCGGCTAATCCGGCCGTCCAGACGCCGCCACCCTGCACCGGCGCGCTCCACCACCACCGGCGCGCTCCACCACCACCGCCGGCCGTAGCTACTCAAGGTGAGTGCTTTTTTGTTCATAATTTTGCATTGTAGATTGTAGATTAAAATTGTAGATTAAAATGTTTAGAAATTTTGCATTGTAGATTAAAATTGTAGATTAAAATGTTTAGAAATTTATAGCATTGTAGATTGTAGATTGTAGATTAAAATGTGTAGATTCATAATTTTGCATTGTAGATTGTAGATTAAAATTGTAGATTAAAATATTTTGAAATTTTGCATTGTAGATTAAAATGTTTATAAATTTATAGCATTGTAGATTGTAGATTAAAATGTGTAGATTAAAGTGTTCATAATTTTGCTAACATTGTAGATTGTAGATTAAAGCGTTCATAATTTTGCTACTCAAGGTTAGAAGTAATTAGATTAAAATTGTAGCATTGTAGATTAAAATGATTAATATGTTTAGAAATTTGTTAGATATATAAATTGTTAGGTTATAGAAATTGTTAGGTTATAGAAATTGCTAGGTTAGTTGTAGATGATTTTTTGTTAGCCATTTGTTAGTGTTAGTTGCTAGGTTTTAGCTATTTTTTGTTAGCCATTTTCTGTTAGCCATTTGCTAGAATTAGTTTTGTTAGTGTTAGTTTTAGTTTTGCTATATATTGATGTTAATTTTAGTTTTGCGATATATTGATGTTAATTTTAATTTTAGCCTTGCAAATGATTTTGAAGTGGTAATACATGCTTTTCAGTATATTTTAGCTTGAGTCTTGTGTTCTTGAGCTTAATGGCTTTAATATGTTGATGGTTTTAGGGTTTAGGGTCTCCGAGTTCGCCGTCGCGCCCAAGAATCCCCGCCCGAGGTGCTCTGCCGCTCCCCGCCCGAGGTGCTCTTGCAAATGAGATTATAAGGCGGCATATGAAGTTTCTAATTTGTTCTTGCAAATGAGATGATATTGTGTATGTTACACACAAAAATCAAATTGTGAAGTTTCTAATTTGTGCTTGTCCTAATTAAATTTGAATTTTCCTGTGGCTTATCTCCCTAGTGTGTGTGCACATATGGTTCTAGGCACTGAATAAAAAGGTTGCCAAGTGTTTGCATTATTTTTTATGGCCTTTTCTTATTTTCTTAGTTTTTGTACTGAAACAAAAGGGCAAAAATGTCCAAATTATTTGGGTTCTACAAGTAATGAGGATCATTCCCTAATTTTTAGTGAATTTTCTGAGGTATGAAAAAGGTAGCTCCTTTGTAAACCTAAGAAAAGGGGATTTTCTGAAAATAAATAAAAGAGTATTTTATTTTAGGTTTTTGGGCAAGTCAAAAATTGTGTAGATGTATCTTGACATATGGAACAAGTTACCCAACTAAAGTTTTGTGCATTGTTCTTAATTTGCAGAAACTATGGAACGAGGCGAAAATCAGGAAAACATCCTCGAGGATACATATATTAACGCTCTTTCTTCTTTTAGCCCTCCGGATCGAGCAAATCTTCTGTAAGGACAAAACGAGTCCCAGCCAAAAAGTTGGGCGACCATGAAAGGTACAGGATCGAAAAAGTCGCTGAAGACGGCACACCGACTGCTCCCCCTGATGTTAAAAATAAAATGGTAAAGCAATGCGGAGTTCTTGTTAGGGACTACATCCCGATCACCGTTCGAGAATGGCATGAGCCAAAGGAGGGAGGAGTAAGATATGTCGGCGAGGTGGGCAAAGAAAGACATTGGAGAAAGCTCATGCTTAATTTCACCCTGCCGGCGCCAGAGGTGGATCCAAATGAGGAGGATCCAAATGAGGCAGAAAAGATTGCCCGGAAAAACATGGAGCAAAAAGTCAGGGACTGGGCTCTTAAGAAGATGGCCGAGCTATTCAAGAACTGGAAGAAAAGATTGAACAGCGAGTTTGTCGAGAAAAATAAGACTCCGGACTTCGATAAGGGTATGAGAAGATAAAGGACGACTGGGAAGAATTTGTGGCGTACAAGAAATCAGAGGAAGCTCTGGAAAAGTCTGCAAAAAATAAGACAAATGTTGCTAAAAAGATCTACCACCATACTATGGGGGCTGGTGGCTACGTCTTTAGCATGCCTAAGTGGGAGAAACTTGAGGCGGACCTGCTGGCTAAAGGGATCACTCCAGAGCCACTCGCATGGATCCAATGGGCAAAAAATTGGTTTTACGGGCATGGGGGCACGTTGGACGCAGAAGGGAAGTGCATATATAACAGAAGACACAAAGATAAGCCCCTACTACCCATCGAAGGCATTAGAAATGCAGTAAAGGATGTTGCAGAGGGACGGTTCATTCCCGATAGAGAGGATGACGAGCTCACACGCGCCCTTGGGAATAAGGAACACGACGGACGATTACGAGGCATACCAGGCTCCAAACCCAAGACAATTGCGATTCCCGAGCACTGGAAGAAATTTCCTGATAGAAGCCATCAGAGGAGAAAGGAAAGAGAGGCAATGGAAGCACGCGCTGCTGCAGACCGGCTGCGTAATATAGAAGAAGAATTAATGCGGCAGAAGGATCAAATTGCCGCACTTAGCCAGCAAGGTACTAGCGGCCAATCTCAGCGGCACATGCTAGAAGCTGCATGCGATGGTACCGGCGGCCCATCGAATCGGAAAAGCAGCGTGGCTTCCACGGAGCTCCAGGATGGTACTGATGATGCAGTGACGGTGGCTCCACTTCGTCGCTACCCAGTGGATGATATCACGGAGACCACACCTTGTGAGCTGCATGTGAAAGTTTTTAACTTAACCATGAAGGTGGCGGTCGGCTATGCCGTACCAATTGGACCTAATCCAACTTACCATTTCTCTCCGGTTCCAAATGGCTACGCTGTTGTCGGGGTGGATGAAGTGATGAAAGATTTTGAGGAGCTGAAGCTGGAACACCCTGCAGGTGAAGATGGGGAGGTGCTTGAACTTGGAGAAGCCAAGAAAGCGACCATTCTATGGCCAAAGGAATTCATTGTGCTTCCGAACTGGCAGCCAAGGCCATCGACTCCTCACCAGTCTCCAGCGCAACAGTCCTCTTCACCGCCTCAGCAGTCTCCAGCGCAACAGTCCTCTTCACTGCCTCACCAGTCTCCAGCGCAGCCGTCTCCGTCACCGCGTCAGCCGTCTCCGCCCACCGCTGGTACTATGAGGGGTAAGCGATCACCGAAACGTAAAAGGTCGCCCCTCCCAAAAGTACCTCATAAGAATCTTCCCATTCAGAAGAAAGGTCGCACTCAGAAGATAGTCGACATCCCGTCGGTTCCTCCCAAGATACCTTATGACAGGACTGAAGCGGAAAACGCCGCGGTAGTGGCTGCCTACAATAAGACTTTTTTTGCACCAAAAAAGCCCGAGCCAAAGAAGGTATATGATGAAAATACCAAAAAGTGGGCTAAGTCCTTCCTTGCGCAGCCATCCCAAATATCGATGAATCTGCAATCTGACTATGGTCGTGAACTTAGTAAGCAGGCACGTGCCCAGTCTGAGCAGGACAAGAAAAGAAGTGCAAAAAGCGGGAAACAAATTGCCAGCTCGGACAGCAGAAAAATCAATCGGTCCCCCCGCTCATAGTGTGTTCCGATATCGACAAGGACTTCAGAGCCGATATGGATAAGGACCCGGAATTATTGGACCCCAGAGCCATAGCTGCTGCTAGAGAACATGGTATCACTGTATCGCAGGCCATGGAAAATGCTACCGCCATGGGTATGACTCTTGGTCAACTTTTAGGCTATGAAGATCAGCCAATGTTAGAGATAGCACGGAAATATGTCAAAGGGGAGTCTATGGTCAGTAATGAGGAGCTCACGCGTCTATCAACACATATGCGAAATCTGCACAACTGGTACATTGTGCACACATCAAAGAAGGACGCGAAAGAGTGGATTGCGGTGGACGTTAGAGTGGAGCATTTCTTCAAACGTTACAGTATACAGGTTCAAATGACTGAACTGCTTCAGTTATTCAATCAGCGCGCCCTCGACAAATCTATCCTCAGTTGCTATTGTCTGTAAGTGATTTATTTTCGTAATTAAGTCTCTAGCTCACCTCGTTCATTGCCTGTATTATATTATCCTGACTATATATATCCTTTTGTACACTATTATGTAGAATGAAGATGATTGAATGCAAAACATCTAGAGTTTATGAGGTTGGGTTCGTTGACCCATATATCGTTAATGAACATACGTTACGCAATCACCCCAGAGACGTGGAGCATGACCTGACCACCTTTTTAATCAAGCAAAACTTCTGTACGGAAATATTATTTCCTTACAACTTCAAGTGAGTGTTTCTGTCTGATGTCTACGTGTGCTTCTATTCTTGTAGACAGTGTTGGGCCTCCAAGAGCAGAGGTTTGTAGAACAGCAGCAAGTTTCGCTTAAGTGAATCACCCAAGGTTTATCGAACTCAGGGAGGTAGAGGTCAAAGATATCCCTCTCAAGCAACCCTGCAATTAATATACAAGAAGTCTCTTGTGTCCCCAACACACCCAATACACTTGTCAGATGTATAGGTGCACTAGTTCGGCGAAGAGATAGTGAAATACAAGTAATATGGATGATTATAAGTGGTAATTGCAATCTGGAATAAAAATGGCAGCAAGCAAACATGTAGCAGAACTTGTTGTAAACGGTGTTTCAATGTTTAGAAACAAGGCCTAGAGATCATACTTTCACTAGTGGACACTCTCAACAATGATCTCATAACTGAATAAGTAAAAGCTACTCTTAAACACTCTCTTGTTGGATAACAAACACCATTCATTGTGTAGGGCAACAAAAGCACACCTCAAGCCGGAGTAAACAAGCGCCACAACGTCATAAAGGAGTCACACACGGTGCACACACTGTCACCTTTACACCGTGGAGAGTACCGGAGTTCATATTAAAGTAACCTATAGAGTGCATAATAGATAAAGAGTAACATCTACTTATTCAACTAGATTACAAAGCTCATGATCACATAAAGATCACACCATGGGAGATAGAGATGAACCACATAGCTACCGGTAGAGCCCTCAGCCTCGGGGGAGACTACTCACACATGGTCATGGTGAGCACACTTGATGGAGAGGTTGATGAAGAGGTGCAGCCCGGAGAGGAGACGGAAGCCCGCAGCAGCCACGGCGCGGCGGCGGCGGCCCGTGGAGGCGGCGGCTGCCCTTGGTGATGGAGATGGAGTTGAGGAGGTTCTCCTCCCCAAGATGGCTGCTGGGGAGGAGGAAAATTCGTGGTATGGGGCTCTTCCCACGACCTCGGGTTTCCTCCCTTATATAGACTCTCGGATTTCCGTTATCTCATCTAGGGCTGCAGTAAATCGGGAATATCTCGGCCGTCCGGACTCGGAATTGGGTGAATTTTAACTCTAGATCGATTCTCGCGAAATTTCCTGCAACTTCCTTTTCGGGGAGACTTCCGTTTGACGCCGTCTTGGGCCCGTAACGTGACCATCTTTGAAAAACGTTTCCAGACAGATTTCTGGAAAGTCCCAATTCGACTCCAATATGGTTTCCTTTTGTATTTTTGATAATTTCTACACAACAAATAGGAAAACAAGAAGATTTTGCACTTTGGCAACTATTAGTAGGTTAATCCAATAAATGTCATAATATGATATAAAGTGTATATAAAACATGTAGCAATTGATATAATATAAGCATGGAACATCAGAAATTATAGATACGTTGAGACGTATCAAGCATCCCCAAGCTTAGTTCTACTCGTCCTCGAGTAGGTAAAACGATAACAACAAATAATTTCTGAGAGACATGCTTTCACACAATCTTGATCATATATTGCAAGGCTCATGTCATGAATGAAGTGACTCAAACAATGGTCTATAGTTTGCTAACAAATAGATAAAGAGTAAACAATGAATCATATAAGCAAAAACTTTTCATGAATAGTACTTTCAAGACAAGCATCAAAAAGTTTTGCATAAGAGGTAACTCATAAAGCAATAGATTCAAAGTAAAAGGCATTGAAGCAACACAAAGGATGATTAAGTTTCAGCAATTGCTTTCAACTTGTAACATGTATATCTCATGGATAGTTGTCAACATAAAGCAATATAACAAGTGCAATAAGTAAACATGTAAGAATCAATGCACACAAAGTTGACACAAGTGTTTGCTTCTAAGATAGAAAGGAGTAGGTAAACTGACTCAACATAAAGTAAAAGATAGGCCCTTCGCAGAGGGAAGCAGGGATTAAATCATGTGCTAGAGCTTTTTAAGTTTTCGAAAGCATATAGAGAGCACAAAATAAGTATTTGAGAGGTGTTTGTTGTTGTCAACGAATGGTAGTGGGCACTCTAACCCCCTTGTCAACCAGACTTTCAAGAGCGGCTCCCATGAAGGACGTTATCTCTACCAGCAAGGTAGATCATCCCTCTTCTCTTTTGTTTACACATGTATTTTAGTTTCTTTATAGATGACACTCCTCCCAACCTTTTGCTTACACAAGCCATGGCTAACCGAATCCTCGGGTGCCTTCCAACATTCACATACCATGGAGGAGTGTCTATTTGCAAATTAAGTTGCTTACTGATAAATCAGGGCAAAACATGTGAAGAGAATTATTAATGAAAGTTGTAATTAATTGGGGCTGGGCACCCCGTTGCCAGCTCTTTTTGCAAATTATTGGATAAGCGGATGTATATGCCACTAGTCCATTGGTGAAAGTCTGTCAGAAGTAAATGACAAGATTGAAAGATAAAACACCACATACTTCCTCATGAGCTATAAAACATTGACACAAATAAGGAGTAATAAAGTTTTGAATAGTTTAAAGGTAGCACATGAAATATTTACTTGGAATGGCAGGAAATACCACATAGTAGGTAGGTATGGTGGACACAAATGGCATGGGTTTTGGCTCAAGTTTTGGATGCACGAGAAGCATTCCCTCTCAGTACAGAGTTTAGGCTAGCAAGGTTGTTTGAAGCAAACACAAGTATAAACCGGTACAGCAAGAATCACATAAAAACATATTGCAAGTATTATAAGACTCTACACTGTCTTCCTTGTTGCTCAAACATTTTACCAGAAAATATCTAGACCTTAGAGAGAACAAATATGCATCCCAAGTCTCAACAAGCTCTACGGTAGTTCTCCACTACTAGGCTTTAACTACATGATGCAAGAGCTTAAACATGATCTACTTGAGAGCTCAAAACAATTGCAAAGTATCAAATCGAAACAAGACAATGATCTACAAGAATGCATATGTCTTTTCCAATACCAACTACTACATGTAGCATTTTCTTTCTTCCAAACAAACACCAATCAATTTATTTAAACATAAACTCTCCAAATGATAATATAATGCAGCAAGAGAGTATTTATAAACAAGTGCTAACAGCTCGAAGAGATGCATGAAAAACAGGAGCTAAAAGCACTGCAGTAGCTAGTTAAGAATACTCAACAAATATAAGTGAAGAACATGAGTATTCACATGAAAAAGCGGAGCGTGTCTCTCTCCCACACAAGGATTGCTAGGATCCGAATTTATTCAAACAAAAACAAAAATAAAAACACACAGACGCTCCAAGTAAAGCGCATAAGATGTGAAAGAATTAAAATATAGTTTCACTAGAGATGACCTGATAAGTTTGTTGATGAAGAAGGGGATGCCTTGGGCATCCCCAAGCTTAGACGCTTGAGTCTCTCTGAATATGGTTGGGATGAACCACGGGGGCATCCCCAAGCTTAGGCTTTTCACTCTTCTTGATCACATAATATCACCCTTCTCGCTTGATCCTTGAAAACTTCCTTCACACCAAACTCAAGACAGTTCTCATTAGAGGGTTAGTGCATAATCAAAAATTCTCATATTCTGTAATGATACAATCAATCCCAAAGCTTCTGGACATTAGCTACAGCCACCAATGCTTTGTGGAGCAAAGAAATCCACACAAACACAGTAAAAGAGCGAATGCAAAACAAAAGGCAGAATCTGTCAAAAACAGAACAGTCTGGAATGACGAATTTTTTCGAGGCACTTAAGTTGCTCAGATGGATCTGGCCAAATAATGAAAGTTGCGTACATATCTCAGGAAGATGCGTGATTTTTCAGAATTTTTGAATTTTCTACAGGGAGAAAGCTCAAATCGTGACAGCTAAAAATCTGTCACTGCGCAGAAATCCAAATCTTGCATCAACTTTCAATATAGAACTTTACTTGGCACAACAATGCGATAAAATAAAGATACAAAGGAGTTGCTACAGAAGTAACAAACTCCTTGACTCAAAGAAAATAAAAATAACAGCAAATAAAAAATGGGTTGTCTCCCATAAGCGCTTTTCTTTAAAGCCTTTTAGCTAGGCATAGTGATTTTGATAATGCTCTCATATGTATAAGAGTTGAATATAAGAGAGCATCAAAAAGCAAATACCAAACACATTTAAGTCTAACCCACTTCCTATGCAAAGAAATCTTGTAAGAAAACAAATTATTGATGCATGAAGCTACTAGCATAGAAAGACAAAACAAGTGCAACTTCAAAAATTTCAACAAAAAGAGAGGAGACTTGATATTATTGAGATATATGAATCCATGCCTCCCTCTCTCATAAAAACTTTCAGTAGCATCATTGATAAAATCCACAATATAATCATCACATGAAACATTCTTACCATGATCCATATGCACAAAAGTATCTTCATTTTCCACATAAGAAAAGTTCTTCTCATTAATAACAATGGGGGCAGGATCATCATAAAGAACTCGAACATGATAGACAAGTTGTATATTAAAGGGATGGTTTTGGGTAATCTCTCCATAACTATGACAAGTTTCATGAGGATGACTGTAATTATAACCTATGTCATAGTATTCTTTATAATAATTATCAAAGACTGGAGGCATAGTATCATCATAAGCAATAGAATAGTATCTTCCAAACTGTGTTCATCGTAAACATATCATTATTTTTAATAGAAGGAGATGTATCAAGCATATAATCAGCAATAGCAAAAGGATTTTCAAACACCTCATCCCCAAGCTTAGAGCTTTTCATATCATCATTGGAAGAAACATGGATAGTACTAATAGTATGGCAATCATTAATATCATCATTTTCAGAATTGGTACCCCAAAGATTTTCAATATCAAAAGTAGTTTCATTTTCCCAATCATGATCACTAATATAAGTAACAGGCATAGGTTCATCATCAAGTTCAGAATCATCGAATTCAGAATTATAAGTATCAATTGTAACAGGAGCAACAAGTTTGGGAGAAGATACCGTTTCCTCTCTCCTTTTACTCCTCTTCTTCTTCTTTTTCCCCTCTTCTTTTTATCTTTAGGAGGGAGAGGTTTGAAAGGAAGCTCCTCCACATAACCTGGTTTAGTATTAGAGACAATGGAAGAAACTTGGGGGACTCCTCTCTTTCATTAATGAGAACAAAACACATATTAGTCCTGTCATACTTTGGTAAAGTCTCATCCTTTATAATATTTTGTATGTAGGTGTTAGCATGGCAATTATTAACACAATAGAGATAACATCCATGCAACACACTATTCATATCAAGATCACTCATATCTAACAAGGAAGTTTTTCTTGATAACTCTTCACACCCCAAAAATAATGTAAGTTCATCATGTTGATTAGGAGTGATCATGTTATCACAATACAAATTTGCAGTAATTGGATTCGAAAGGCTATTATCATGACCTGAACATTGAAAATTAAAATGACCCACTTCATAGCAAAGTTCACAAATAAAAGGATGGAGGTCACAAACTTTTTCACCAAGATCTCTTAGAGCCTTGTACCATGTTCTAGTTTTTTCATTCCTATGATAGATACAATATTCATCTTCGATTTGATTAATTCCACAAGGTCTATGCATTCCACAAAAATTAACATGCTTATAAGAAATAGTATTTTCAGAAGTTTGAGCATGTTTATTGCAATCATTAACAACAATTTCATTTTCCATGCAAGTGTCTTTGAAAGGTTCATGATACACGTCCCAATTTTCTTTAGGAACATTAATATGAGAAGCAAAGGTTCTAAAACAATCAACAATAATTTGAGAATCAAGACCATATTTAGCACTAAGCTCTTGAAAACTAGCAGTTTCAACGAAAGACTTAATGCAATCATATTCATAGTTTATACCTGATTCTTTACCTTTGTCATTCTCCCAATCCTCAGCATTGTTTTGAATTCTTTCAAGAAGATCCCATCTAGCTTCAACCTTCTTGCTTGTGAAAGAACCATGTGAACATGCATCTACATAATCCTTGTAATGACCTGAAAGCCTTGCATAAAAATTAGTAACAATTATTTCCTCAGAAAGCTCATGGTTAGGACATTTGAGTATTAATGTTTTCAGCCTTCCCCAAGCTTGAGCAATGCTTTCTCCATCATGAGGGTAAAAATTATAAATGTAATTCCTATCTAGATGCACTTCATGAAGAGGATAAAATTTAGAGTAAAAGAGAGATTCAAGCTGTTTCCAATTCGAAGGTTGTTCATCCAGCAACCTATACCATTCCTTTGCTTTGTCCTTAAGTGACAATGGAAATAGTTTCCTCATGACATTTTCTCTTGATAAACCTGCAACCTTAAATAACTCACAAAGTTCTGTAAGTTTCGACAAGTGAGCACTTGGATGGATTGATCCATCCCCTGCATACTGATCATTCATAACCCTTTCAACAATTTTCATAGGTATTTTAAAAGAAATACTTTCAACAGGTGGATTTGGAATATCACAAACATCATTAGAATTATCACATATTGGAGACAAAGCATTATCAAGGCAAAATAATTCCTCCATAGCTGAGGAGCAAAAAAGATTATTTTCATATAAACTAGCTTCCCCAAGCTTAGGCTTTTCCACAGCCTTAGCAATAATGGTGTCCAAAGAATTTATACTAATAACATTACTACCACTATTATGCAAACAAGCCTCCATAGGTTTTTTAATTTTCTCTTCAAAAGCATCATGTCCTAATTCATATAAAGTTCATAAGATCTCTAATTTTTTTGTTGTTTTCCATTAAGCCTAACTAGTGAAAATAAAAACAAGAAACAAAAAGAAATAATTGCAGAATCTAAAGGAGATACCTTCCAACACTTACCTCCCCGGCAACGGCGCCAGAAAATAGCTTGATGTCTACGTGTGCTTCTATTCTTGTAGACAGTGTTGGGCCTCCAAGAGCAGAGGTTTGTAGAACAGCAGCAAGTTTCCCTTAAGTGAATCACCCAAGGTTTATCGAACTCAGGGAGGTAGAGGTCAAAGATATCCCTCTCAAGCAACCCTGCAATTAATATACAAGAAGTCTCTTGTGTCCCCAACACACCCAATACACTTGTCAGATGTATAGGTGCACTAGTTCGGCGAAGAGATAGTGAAATACAAGTAATATGGATGATTATAAGTGGTAATTGCAATCTGGAATAAAAATGGCAGCAAGCAAACATGTAGCAGAACTTGTTGTAAACGGTGTTTCAATGCTTAGAAACAAGGCCTAGAGATCATACTTTCACTAGTGGACACTCTCAACAATGATCTCATAACTGAATAAGTAAAAGCTACTCTTAAACACTCTCTTGTTGGATAACAAACACCATTCATTGTGTAGGGCAACAAAAGCACACCTCAAGCCGGAGTAAACAAGCGCCACAACGTCATAAAGGAGTCACACACGGTGCACACACTGTCACCTTTACACCGTGGAGAGTACCGGAGTTCATATTAAAGTAACCTATAGAGTGCATAATAGATAAAGAGTAACATCTACTTATTCAACTAGATTACAAAGCTCATGATCACATAAAGATCACACCATGGGAGATAGAGATGAACCACATAGCTACCGGTAGAGCCCTCAGCCTCGGGGGAGACTACTCACACATGGTCATGGTGAGCACACTTGATGGAGAGGTTGATGAAGAGGTGCAGCCCGGAGAGGAGACGGAAGCCCGCAGCAGCCACGGCGCGGCGGCGGCGGCCCGTGGAGGCGGCGGCTGCCCTTGGTGATGGAGATGGAGTTGAGGAGGTTCTCCTCCCCAAGATGGCTGCTGGGGAGGAGGAAAATTCGTGGTATGGGGCTCTTCCCACGACCTAGGGTTTCCTCCCTTATATAGACTCTCGGATTTCCGTCATCTCATCTAGGGCTGCAGTAAATCGGGAATATCTCGGCCGTCCGGACTCGGAATTGGGTGAATTTTAACTCTAGATCGATTCTCGCGAAATTTCCTGCAACTTCCTTTTCGGGGAGACTTCCGTTTGACGCCGTCTTGGGCCCGTAACGTGACCATCTTTGAAAAACGTTTCCAGACAGATTTCTGGAAAGTCCCAATTCGACTCCAATATGGTTTCCTTTTGTATTTTTGATAATTTCTACACAACAAATAGGAAAACAAGAAGATTTTGCACTTTGGCAACTATTAGTAGGTTAATCCAATAAATGTCATAATATGATATAAAGTGTATATAAAACATGTAGCAATTGATATAATATAAGCATGGAACATCAGAAATTATAGATACGTTTGAGACGTATCACTGTCTTGTACATATTTTTATTTGGCTTTCTCGATGTTAAGTGTAATTGATGAGCTATGCATGTCTGCTTTATGTAAACGTCCGCAGGTTCTACTGGATTCTGCTAAGCATTCAATTTGACAAGTCCATAGTTGAAGTACACGACTCATTAAGTTGGGACCAAGCGACGTGGACCAAAATGAAAGAAATGCTCAATAAGTAATTTCAATCATTATCGCATTATATCGGCCTCTTTTGTTCGTTTCCTGATATCAAGTAATTAATAACTCCTTTGTTCATTTTCTTTGCCAAAGCAGGTGTTGGACACTATTCAAACAGAATGTAGAAGGTCCATTCAAAGATGAGCTAACTTATATATCGGTGAAAAGTCCGCAGCAGCCACCGGGGAGTAATTTATGTGGATTATACGTTTGCGAGTTCATTCGCGAGTTGACCACTGAGCGGAGAACAACTTATTTGAGCAAAATGCGGGAGGAGCTCGACCCAGAACGGCGCATACGAGCAATTCAAGAGGAATTGGCGAGATTTCTGCTTAGGGAGGTCATCGATGAAAGGGGAGAACATTATGCTTCGGACGATGAACTACATATGTGATCTATCTCCATGTATTTAAATAGTTGTATTCTCGCAAGAGATTGAATATTCATGACGATGATGTGTAATAGTGGTTCCTTCATTGCTGCATGTAGTACCATCGAATTGAATGCGAGATGGAGAGCCGGTGAGTAAGAGATAAGCCGGCGAGTAGTACCTGCACAGAAATATCGAAGCTTGGCCTCGATATGCCGGCGAGTGAGAGATGGAGAGCACGTCGGCGATGCGAAGAAGGGGGAGACGACGGAGGCACCGGCGAGAGGGAGAGGGGGCACCGGCGAGAGGGAGCACCGGCGAGAGGGAGACCCTAAACCCTAAATACAAAAAACAAAAAAAAACACTCATTGGTCCCGGTTCGTAACACGAACCGGGACCAATGAGTCTCCCCCCACGCCCAACCAGAACTGGCCACGTGGGCACCCATTGGTTCCGGTTCGTGGCCCAACCGGGACTAGCATTAGTCCCGATTGGCTAGTCCCGGTTGGGCAACCGGGACTGATGGCCCAGCCGAACCGGGACCACAGACCCTTTTTCTAGCAGTGTTCAGATTCCCATATTTTCAAACTCTTTGAAACACTAAACTTATTTGTAATTTTTCATAGGCTTGCAGTATATGTAATTATGCTGTTTTCATGAAGTTAATATTGCATAATTAGAACATCATTTTGGCATTAACTATCTACATAGAATAGTCCAAAACTATATTTTTTCAGCAAGCTAGATCTGTTGCTATAATCCGATAAAAATAAAAGAGCTATCTCAAGCTATAGTGGTCGTTTCCTAAATGATGGAACACCACCGATTAGTGATTGGGATCCAGAAAAATTATACACTACCATAGCGCAACACCCTCAATGACAGCTATCTGGCCACCTGATAGAAATGGAAATTAGACGATTGAAACCAAAATCTTATGACGGTTTTCAAAGGTGAAAACAATGTGACCAGTACGTACTAGATGGCAATATATTTCACCGTATGTATATGATGTTAAACTTTGTGTCAATTTGAAACCTCTAGCAGGTGAAATGGAGGGTTCAGTGGGTCACCAGCTACTTTTTATTTTTTTTGAGGAACATGGCAGTAGTTCTGCCTTCCGATTGGATAGAAAAGAGTGTTATGTACAGAAGTTTGAGTTAGGGAAAAACCCCATTACACAGAGCTAACTACGAGTCTCCAGGATCCTGCGTGTGGGCGCGTAAGCCCGCTACTATACCATATTGTACATTGGCCTATCATTGACGCCAAGTACGATGCGAGTTGTATATACAGTAGCTCAGCAAGATCAATGAGAAATTAAGGAAGCTTGGCTGAATTGAAGCACTGTTTGTGAGTACAATGAACCTTGCTCGCTCTGCTCATCCAAGTTGGGCGGCTGTCATTGCATCGATGCTGCTAGTTGCCTAGGTAGCTAGCAAATTAAAGTAGACGTACACCACTACTGTTAATTGGTCCCTGTCTTGTCCTTGCAAAAGTATACTGTAATTTCCAATCAAATGGACCGTATAAATGTTGGGTGGTATTTCGTTTACCGAAGAAACCACCTTGATATTACTCTTAAATTCATACTGTACATGGGTTCATGCATATTGGTTCTGCAATTGGGGGCTGGGAGGAGGACCATAAACATGACAATGCCATTTTCCAATGGGTACGATTGATCTCTACACCATCCATATTGTCTCTCCATTATAACTCTAACTGTCTGTTTGGGATATTTAGGACACCCTGGATGTGAACTCATCTTTAGGTAACAAAAAGGACATGCACTCTTGAAAGAAAACTAGAGATGAGACATCTATTTGGAGCAATAGTGATGAGTATCACGAAATAAACCGAATCTATGTTTACATAGGAAACATACTATGTACTTGTACTGTTGTACATGATATCAGAATTTCACATTTGTGCATCTAAGAAGATCCTCTAAAATCCTATGTACTTGTAATATGTACAGTGTAGAGGGATGACCAATTTTACACAATACAGAAAATAAAGTGGTAAACATCACCCATCGATCTTGTCATTTTTTGTACGGTATACATTGGTTATCTTTTGCACATATCATCACAGGTGAATATACTATAACATGAGGCATGTCTAAAATTTATTACATCAATTTTATGTACTCATAGGATATATATATGTCGTAATTGACATGGACACAGTCTTCCATAAGCAACTTGACCACAGTTTTTTTCGATGAATATATTGATCAAATTTATAAACAGCAATATTGTGAAAATATTATTCTTACATTACTCTAATTATATTATTATCACCTTCTAATCATAATAATATCTTTTCATATTGGAAGTCAAAGTTGGTATAGCTTGGCTGCACACATACTAGGATGACATGTCTCTACAAACGGATTTAGTGTATTGTACCTTTGCTAGTACTCATGGTTGAGAACATCCAAGGTGGTATGCTAGTGGCACATGATACTAAACTTTAATCAACAGATAGAGGCTCAAATATCCATGTGAAGACCTTATTTTGGAAAGTTATATACTCTTCAAAAATAAATATATTCAATATACTAGAGAACTACCTTGTGTTCTAGTTTCCGTTACAGAGATATTTTGCACGAAAATCAAATGTTGAATATTTTTATTCAGTTACAATTTTTAGAGCTTTTCTACTTACATATTTAAAGCATACACATACCGATAGGACTGGTTGTGTATTACTATCTTTGATTCTATCATGCGATTCTACAACTTTACGGTGCAAATTGAGTGAATCGATTCTACTATTCTAGACAGTAGAATCAATGGTATTAAGATTCTGATACTTATGATCCTATGAACCGTGATACTACCATCGGGGCTCCGACCCGATAAAAAATCGAGATTCTTGCAAACTAAAATATGTTGTTTACGACTAAACAAAATGATGAGATCATTAGTTAAGTGAAAGCTGGTAGGAGTTAATATAAATCTCAGTGAGCAATTAGTATAGATCCAATAAGCAATGTTAGCTTCCGATCTTATCAACAAGTGAAGTTGATTGAGGTACTATGCAAATTTATCAAACAAAATGGTAGACTATAAATTAAACTATCAAGACATGGAACTATAGAATCATGACCATTATAAAGAAAAATCCATTAATTATTTTGTTCATGATGATAAACTTCAATTGATATGCATAACTTGATGTACTGTTTTGGTTTGAGGAATACTAATGTAATGATGATTTTGTTGATACATCCTCGAGTCATCCAACAGAGATTCATACAAATGAACGCTTCAATTTATGATCCACTCAAGCAAGAATGCAAGATAAAGAAATATATGGCCAAACCGAATGCAAATGAACATAGCAATGCTCAAATTTAGCCGTGTGGGTGAACTATTCAAAACAAATTCGTAACACAATCCAAGACCACCACAACAAGCAATTCAAATATTTTCCATGCATGTTCTCAATCCCCAAATTGTTCCTTTCACTACAGGAATCGCAATCTTTGCCGTGTTCCATGTGTAGCACGGCAAAGCCAAAAAAAAGCACGGCAAAGCCTTTGCCGTGCCAGACACACGGCAAAGAGCACCACGGCAACGTTTCGGACGGCAAAATGGGCTTTGCCGTGTGGACTGCAAAAATGGCACGGCAAAGCCTTTGCCGTGTGCAAAATTGCACTGCACGGCACACAAAAGTAACTTGACGCCGCCGCGGCCGAGACGGCGCCGTGACAGTGGTCCCACTATAGCTTTGCCGTGTGTCCTGCACGCGGGACCCACACTTGAATTTTGCCGTGCGCCGTGCGTTTCCGTGTGCCTTCTTCTGCCGTGACTTCTTCTTTGCCGTGCGCGTCACACGGCAAAGGCTTTGCCGTGGTGTAGCTTTGCCGTGTGCCCATTTTCTTTACCGTGTCTACTTCTTTGCCGTGTGCCACCGCGATGCCGTGAGACGTGATTTGCCGTGCGCTTTCCTCAGATGCATGCACGGCAAAGGCACCGTTTGGTCCCAGGTTCGCAGCCTTTGCCGTGGGCATGCGCACGGCACATACACCATTTGGTCCCAGGTGACACCCTTTGCCGTGTGCATGCACACGGCAAAGATACCATTTGGTCCCAGTGACACCCTTTGCCGTGTGCATGCACACGGCAAAGGCCCCTGCATATTTTTTTATCCTGTTTTCCCATTATTCCCAGCAATTCAAATACCAATATCACAAATATGTACAAAGCCAACATCTGTGGCACAATAGCAACATATTTCAATGCATATAAACATCAAATACACAATACAATGATCTATTGCCATAAATAGATCACATACAAGATCCAACACCACAAATAGAGTGCATATGTCCATAATAAGGCCACAAATAGAGTGCATATGTCCATAATAAGTGCATACACAAGATCCATCAAGTGTTCCTACAAGTTGCATATAGCAACATATAGAGTCCAAACCATATACATTGAGTCCAACCATACACATAGAGTTCACATGTAATCACCAAACGGCGAATAGCTCCTTCCTTCATGCACATCCTACCAAATAGAAATCAAAGACATGAGATTCATGTACAAGTCTAGAACTAAAAGCTCCAAAGTTTGACAAGTAAAGGAAAGATTCTTTAAATTTTGACAAGTAGAGAAACATCGCAATATACAAGGAATAAGGATCATGATCACAAGATAAACATAAAAATATATACAAGTGGCTCCCATGAGTTCTACTTCTATGGAAAAGATCATGTATTTTTGTATGGCTAAGTTTTTCTATGGCTAAGTTTTTCTATGACTAAGTTACTCTATGGCTAAGTTTCTATGACTAGGTTTTTCTATGACTAAGTTTCTCTAATGACTATGTGAAATTATACAAGTCACTAGAATGAGAGTACAAACCTAGAAGAGCGAACGAGCGAGCGGGTTGCCGGATTGTCCCCCCGTAGGAGGCGTCTCCATGGTCTGGTCCTGATGCGATGGTCCACCGTGCTCTGCATTGTTGGATCCAGCCGAGGCTTGTAGCTACAAGATGGAAAATTGTGAGCCTAAGTCAATATGCACTAGACATGTGGTATTTCGAGACTGGCACCTAACACGCAAGACAACTTACCCATGCGGTGAAGTCAAAAGGAGGTGGACTAACAGTAGGAAGAGTGGCGCCACTCGGCAGAAGGGCCTGCAAATCAAGCATGAGCGGGTAAGCTGTATGGAATTAGGATTCGTCGTAGGTCCTATGAGCAAGAACTTACCGATAACTGGGACTCGCAGGCTGTCATCCTCTGTGTAAACCACCCTAATATCTGATTCTGCTGCATCATCTGCTGCTGCTGCTGAGTAATGAGGGCCTCGGCCTGCTCCCTCTGTCTCCTCGCCTCCTCCAACTCGAGCTACGTTGTGTCATCGGAAGGTCATGTATGTTGCCATGGAAAACATGGAATGAAGTGTGGATGACCAAGGAAGAAGAGCATACCTGGATCTTCTCAATGGCTCTAGACGACGCCGTCGGGCGGGACTGTATGGTAGAGGAGGAGCTCGAGGTGTCACGCCTAATCTCTCTCAAAGACCGGACGGTCCTAGGATCGACGGCGCTATCACACATCCACAAGCGGCCACCCTTCCTGCCGCCTCCCATACGCATGGCAACCTCGGGGTCAAAGGGCTCGGTCTCAGGGTTCGACTCGCCATGTGATTCGGCGAACCCCAAACGGTACTCCTTGTCCTTGAGCTCGGCGTTATCGCTCACCCACGTCAGTGTCCCAGTCTCCTTGTCCTTCTTCTTACGATACTTGCTCCAGACCGCGAACAGAGAGGGCTCCGCGCCTAGCGCTTGTGCCTGCAAAAGAGAGCACGAAGATAGATCAAGAGGGTCGCATTTGCGGAATAAGGAACAGCATGATGAGCAAGGTTAGGAGAAAGCTTTTTCTCACCTCTTTCGCCTTGCAGACGCCGAGGGGGATGCTGCCTTGCGTGTGTGATCCACCTTCCATCTCGGCTCTCCTTAGCCTTCCTTCTTCCTTCCTCCTCTTGTACTCGGCGCTTGTCCACCAACAGACCATAGCACGGTAGACTCCCTCTCTGGCGTGACCTACGAACGGAGGAGGTACCTGCATACACAAAATACACATATTAGTGAAAGCCGTACGGAGGAGGGCACCGCATACAGAAAATACACATATTACCTGCAAGTACTGCCACGGCTCCATAAAGATACCTCGGGCTTGAGACTTATCCATCCCGAGCTTGCGCTTCTCGGCGTACCATCTACGGACGCAGCCCACACGCGCCTCGTAGATAGAGTCAGTGACTTGCTTCACAGCCGCCCTGCGAGACACGGCAATGCACTCCTCGCGGGTATACTCCGGGTCCATCCGAAAGTAAGTCTACAAGCAGGATGAGCATAGGTTAAAAGTGGCAGTAAGTCTACAAGCACTGATTTAATCTCAGCTTCTATCTTTTTTTTTAACGGAGCCTGTGTCTGTTTGATTCGTTCGTCTCTCTAGTCACAAGACTAGGTGTATTTCATTCCTTTTTTTGTTTAACCAATCTAGCATATAGTTTTATTCATACGGTGTGACTCAAACAAACCTAGTTGTGAGATTAGCATCACTCAAGGTAGTACTAGATTGAGCACTACAGCCTGTAGGTTATTGTAGCCAAATGTGTGATCTAATTAAATACTTTAGACTTGTCCATTACTTAGACCAAGTGGAATTACCGGTTATTTACTAACCTGAAACTATTTATGTATTAGAAGCAATGGATAGATGAAGTTTGTGGAGCCTTCCAAGTATAACATCCAGAAGCTGACTATGTACAGTCTATTCAAGAAGCACTTTCTTCATGTCTTATTGGAGATATTAGTTTGATCGAATAAGTAATCGAGACCAATGTGTAATCGAGACCACTCTAAACATACCATATGTGCCCAGAAATGGATCAAATTAGAACATTAGACTCATATTAGTGTTGTTGATATTCTGTAAAATTTTCAGATTTTTCTGAGAAGTTTGAATTTTCGGCCAAAATTTGACAAATTTCTGGACAGAACAGAAAATGTCAGTTTACCTATGCAAATCTGCCCAGAAATGGCTCAAATTAGAACAGTACACTCATTTTAGTGTTTATGATTTTCTGTAAATTTTTCAGATTTTTCTGAGAAGTTTGAATTTTTGCCAAAATTTGAATTTTTTGGCGCCCCAAACACCCAAAAGGGCTACCGAAATCTGAACCCAGGGTTACTATGGTCAATACTAAAGTACACACTGAAATACACATACTTGTTGAACCGTTACACACTGAAAGTTTTATTGCAGAATCTTAATGAATCACAATTCACACTAAAGACCAGAAGGAAAAAAATCTACATGCTGCAGGGAAGACCCGTGGGTGTTGATGTTCATGGAAAAGTTGAAGAAATATTCATTTTAGTTAGAAGTATATGACTACTTCAAGTACTCTTTTTGTTCGTGATACCTTTGCCCCCTTTCATATGGATGGTTACCGAAAGGTTGGTAGTCGAAGAAACTTACCCAGAACTCCGTGAGGACCCTCGCCTGGCAGTTCACGAGGAACTCGTGCTTCGTGCCCAAGGGATCTTTTGCACGCTTGTAGTGCCTCCAAAACCAAGCTATCTCCCAACGACCATTAGGCATTTTTACAGCCCCAGGCCAGTACTTTCTGATGAGGCATCCAAGGATGCTCGAGTAGGTGCGCACTTTTCTCCCCTCCTTATACAAGAACGAACTGCACAACAGAAAGCCAAAAAGGGGTATTAGTCCCCCTCCTCGTCCTCCTCCGCCGAGTCCTCCTCGTCCTCCTCCGCCGCCGAGTCAACAAGTGGGGGAGAAGGAGAAGGACTAGGTGACCGTCTACCCTTCCTCTTCGAAGTGGGTGCCCTCGAAGTGGGTGGAGGACTAGGTGGACGTCTACCCCCCCTCCTCGAAGTGGATCCTGAAGCTCTCTGGTGGTCATCCTTCGAGATAATGCTCGAGACAGCCCTAACTTTCGAGACAGCCCTAACTTTCTTTGCGGCCTTCTTTGCTAAACCTGCTATTCGTCCTCCTTTTCCTCCTGGCATGTTTGAATCACCTGCATTCACAATTAAAAAAGTATCTATTAGATAGAGTTATTAGAATAATTAGAATACAACATAGCATAGAGTAGTAAAGTAGAAAGTAATAATTAGAATACAACCTTGCATGATACAAAATGATGTAGATGAAAGAAGAAAGTAGCAAAGCAAATAATTAAAATACATACAGTTCTTACAAGACCATATCATAGAGTTCTTACAATGCAAATAATTAAAATACATAGAGTTCTACAAATCAGTATTACATAGAGGACGACTACGAATTTTAGAAGCCTGTTTCTTGATCATCGCGAACAACCAACGGGCCACAAGCTTCGTCATCGCTATCCGGCTCCCCCCAATAATCAGGCATGTAACCTACAGGCGGTTCCGTTGACTCATCGGTGTCAAGGCCTGCTTGGAACCTGGCAAGCAAAGTCAAGTCTTGTGCGTTCTCAACCTCCTCGACTACATCGTCTTCCTCCTCAACATCCTGCGCATCGTCTTCCTCCTCTACGACCATGTCATCATCAGTCGGCAAGTTGATAGTGAAATTCCCTGGGAGCCCTTCTTCCTGGAAAAACACGCCGTCATATGTCGAGGGGTCAAGGCGACGGTAATCTTCTTCGTCTGGCTTAGGCGGCCTGTTGTGTGTCGGCACCGTGATCACGACATCCCAGCCCTGCAGACGTTTCTTGGGGTTCTTGCAGGGGTACGGGAGATAGAATACTTGAAATGCCTGGGTAGCCAAAATATATACATCATCTCCCGTGTAAACGGAGCTTCGCTCAACTTCGACCCAGCCAATTTCAGGTTTCCGTTTCACCCGATGCGGGTCGAACCAGTGACACTTGAATACAACGGGATCTAGGCCTTTGCCGAAACCATAAGGCAGCTCATATATCCCCTCGACTCTACCATAGTACTGGAGCTTATCTGAGCCTTCACACACGACCCCGCTATTTATTGTCTTCCGGTTGGCCCGGCGTTGTGTGTAATCATGGGTATGGAAGCGATACCCATTCACGTCATAAGCATCGAATGCATTGACGGGTGAGCTAAAGCCCTTGGCGATTTTTCTCAAGTCGGGATTCATCTCACTGTCAGTTTGTGCCTACAAGTTAGGTAGGAGAAGTTTAGTAGGAGAAGTAGTTGAATAATGTAGGCACTACGAGCAAAGTTATATAGAAAGGTACCAAATTCGAGAACCAGTTAATGAAACCGTAACCACCACCATTTTCAAAGAGATCCTCGTCGTCTTGGTCCGTACGACTCCTGCTTAGCTTCCAATATTTTTTATTGAATCGTCTAATGGCAATGAAAAGAGGAAATGTTAGCCACAAGCTAACGATTGAATGTTTGTGAAAAAAACTAAGGGGTGAGCACTTACTCGATGTATGGCTTCACTTCATTCATGCTTTTCAAGACATACGAGTGGATTAAGCCCCATTCAGGATTCGTTATCTTGTGCCTCTTTGTGCCGCTTGATTTGCCACCTAACCCTATGAAGATGCCAAGCTTGGGTACATCTTCTGGGGGTGCGGCATTGTAACGAAGGATTGGATTGTGTCGAGTGGTAATGTTTACATCATAGTACTTTGTCGTGAAGCTTGACACCTCCTTGTTAAGGGCTGCCTCGGCTATGGATGCCTCGATCTTGCATTTATTGCCACAGTCCTCACGAAGCTTCTTTGTTTCTCTCTCAGGCGGATACTGCCAACGGGTCTGCACATTGGCCCCCAGTAACGCTTCTCGCGGGAGATGCAAGATCATATGTTGCATCGGATTAAAGAACCCTGGCGGAAGGAGCATCTCTAGCTTGCAAAGCAGCTCTGGTGCCTGTTTATCTAGCTTCTTGACCACTTTACGGTCTAACTCCTTAGCACAGAGCTGGCGGAAGAAAAAGCTCAACTCCGCCAACACTAGCCAAGTCTCCTCGTCGACATAGCCTCGAATCATGATCGGCATTATCCGCTGAAGCCACACGTGATAGTCATGACTCTTGAGCCCATGCACTCGCAACGTCTCCAGGTTTGCTCCCCTCATCCAGTTAGCTGCATACCCATCAGGGAAGAACAAGCACTGCACAATCCACTGGAATATTTCCCTCCTTTCTTGCCTTGTAGGGCAGAACGGGGCCTTTCGCCGTGTCCACGTGCGCCCTTTGACTCCAGGAGGTTTCATGTCCAAATCTGGCCTATCGCACCATATTTCCTGATCGAGTCTAGCCTTAACGTTATCCTTCGTCTTCTCGGTGTCCATGATTGTGCTCCAAAGGGCCTCGCCGATATTCTTTTCTGTGTGCATTACATCAATGTTATGCGGAAGCTCGAGGTCTTCAAAGTAAGGAAGCTTCCATAA
Source organism: Poa pratensis (assembly GCA_947311845.1). NCBI lineage: Eukaryota > Viridiplantae > Streptophyta > Magnoliopsida > Poales > Poaceae > Poa > Poa pratensis. Next base: position 36,505,932 of record CAMZMU010000106.1, read on the forward strand.
GCATGGAATGTGGGTCCACTGGTGTGTCTCCCCGTATCCCACGAAACCATTCCCATCGGGGTTCGGCACAAGAGCCTCTAACTCGGCCTTGGTATCCTTGCCGGTCGGCAGATGTGGACGTGGAGTATGGACAGCCACGCCTTTCTTGAAGTTCTTTTTGTCCCTCCTATATTTATGATTGGTTTCAAGAAACTTTCTAGCTTCATCAAAGCAGGAATACTTGCCTCCATTCTTCAGCCAGAAGAAAGTCACAGCCTGCCTACACACCGGGCAAGGCCACTTCCCATGTGTACACCAGCCGCAGAACAACGCACGTGCCGGTAGGTCATGCAGTGATGTGTGGTACCAAACATACATATCGAAGTGCTTCTTTGATACGGCGTCGTATGTTCGGACCCCACGACCGTTCCACCCAACAAGCAAGTCATCCACTAGCGGCTCCAGGTACACGTTCATGTTCTTCCCCGGATATTTCGGTCCTGGTATTATCATCGACACAAACATGTTCTCGGATCTCATGACGACGCCAGGAGGGAGGTTCAGGGGAATCACAAACACGGGCCAACAACTGTACGTTGCAGCTGAAAAACCATATGGATTGAACCCATCGGTTGATATCGCAACTGCTACGCTCCTCGAGTCGCCCGCTTTCTCTGGGTATTTCTTGGCGAAGTTCTGCCATGCTTGACCATCCGACGGATGTACCATCTTGTCTGTGTATCGCTTCCCCTCAACGGGCCATCGCATCTGTTGGGCAGATTCCTCCGTCATGAAAAGCCGTTGGAGCCTCGGCAGGAATGGAAGATAACGGAGGATATTTCGAGGAATCTTAGTCTGCCGCTTCTGTCCATCACCGGTGTCAACCTCGAAGTACCTAGAGGAATTGCAATGGATGCAATAGTTTCCTTCAGCATGTTCTTTTCTAAATAGCATGCATCCCTTTGGACAAGCGTCTATCTTCTTATATGTCATCTTCAGTGAACTGAGGAGTTTTGTCGACTCATAAAAGCTCTTTGTCAAGAGGTGCCCTTTCGGCAGGATGCTGCCAATGACTACCAGAAGATCGTCGAACCGATCCCTAGATAAGTTACTCTGGCACTTGAAGGACATTAGGCGAGCCACGGCATCCAACTGGGTAACCTCTGTATGTGGATGAAGGGGTTTCTGTGTGGCAAACATAGCCTCGTAGAACTTATGTGTGTTCTCCTCCGGCTCCTCATTTGTCTCCGCCTCATGTGCATTAGGGTTTTCAGGTGCATTTGCATCAAGGAAGTCATCCAAGCACTTGTCAAACCCAGCATCAAATCCTCCCGCTGGCTGACTCGACTGCGACTGCTTTTTAGCACGTTTTGGTGCTTTTGTTGCTGGCTCGCCATGGCAAGTCCACCGACCGTATCCCGGTGTGAACCCGAATTTGATCAGGTGTAAACTCATTTCATCCTTCGACTTTCGTTTGCCATTACAACATTGCGCGCAGGGGCACAACACTTTTGCAGGTCTGATAGGGTCGGCAAACACACTGTCCACAAACTGCTCGGCCTTTTCTTGCCACTCATCAGTAAACTCCCCCTGACGGGTCCAGCCCTCGTACATCCACAAACGTTCCGGATCCATCCTCTTAACAAGTACAAAAACAGAGAGAGAATGATTTTCAATTTAACATGTAGTTACATCCAGTATTAGTTCGTTTAATTTTAACAATTACAGGTTTTACGCCATGCATCCACCTATCTCTCTAATAGGTAAAGATAAGTCCTAATCCCACCCGAGGATGTGCAGATTGGGTACGTTCTCCATGCTCTACCCCGCCCTGAGACAGAATTTCGGCAGCACCTCCCCGCTGTTCTCCCGATACACGTCTCGGCCAAAAGCCGAGAGGATGTGCATCCGGAGAACAACGAGGAGGCGCCACCGAAATCCTGTCTCGGAACGGAGCAGAGCATGGAAAACGTACCCAATCTACACATCCTCCGGCTGTCCAAAATGCGTGGACAATCCGAAAGAGTTACGGCCATAAATATGCAATTTAATGCATATTTACTCACGTAACCCTTCCGAACGGGAGACGCCTAGGGTAACGCGACTGACTTGGTGATCTAGACACAAAAATAAAACCTAGGTACATGGAAAGATGGGCGAGAGATTTATACCCAGCGAGTCGTCGAACAAGATCCGGACGCCCCTTCAAACAGCCTTGCGATGCCGCCCCCCGTGTCCACCTCGAAGCATCGCCTGCATAGCGAGAAAAGTAATTAGGGGCCTTTTTCATGCATATTTATTTTAACTACCCTAAATACTACAACATTAAAAATTGACAAAAAACAATGAAAGAACAAAGGAGTTAATCCAAGATTTCATAGGGCTAGGAACAATACAGAATTCCTTTCCAATCACTAGATACCAACCATCACCACCACAAGATCGACCAGATCGTACTCGCGAGAAATGTATCGCACTTCACAGGAAGGAGCCTAAGAAGTCATTTATACTTGCATGATTTTTGGTGCGGTACAAATATTTTTTTAAGCATAAATATTGATCCCTGCTCCCAATCTGATCCTGATCTTTGACTTAGAAATATGAATAAAACTAGTAGTTTATATAATCTTTCTGTTGTTTCTATATTGCATAAGTAGGTTGCAGGGTATGAAACAATTAGAATCTATTCACCAGCTACATACTTTTCTGTAGATTTTTCCGTGGCCTTTTCTATGTTGGTATATTTTACAGATGTAAAAACATGCAGCTACTGTAACTCTTAACAGCAAAGGAATGGGAAATCGACGACGAGGCGAGGAAAAAACTCACCTTGAGCGGCGGGTCTACCAGCGGGACGTCGAGGTCGGAGCCGGGGTAGAGGCGGACGGAGCTGGTGCTGGAGGAGGAGGTGGGGCGGCCGCAGCTGGTGCAGAGGGCAGAGAGAAAGCGAGGGGCACAAGCTCGGCGGCAGAGGAGGAGCTTCCCCGGCGACAAGTCGGAGCAGGGATGACGAGGACGTCGAGGACGATGCGGTTGGAGCGGCGCTTGTGGGCTTGAGGGTGGGGACGGGGCGGAGTGGCAGGGCGTTGTGGTGGCAGGGAGGCGGCAAGGGCGGGTGGCGGCAGGGTCGTCGCGCGCGCGGAGCAGATGAGCGTGCGCGAGGGCGGGAGGCGGCGAGGGCGGGTGGAGACGGCCGGTTCAGCGGCGGGCTGGTGGCGGCGCCGGCGCTGGAGACGGCGGCGAGGGTGGGTGGCGGCGGGGTCGTCGGAGCGGGTAAAGGAGCGATCGAGTCGATTTGGGGTTGAATTGTGCAGAGCTGAATCGGTGGGCCGTGGGCTGGGCGTTTAGGGTTTCGGCCCTTTGCCGTGGCCGGCCTTTTGCCGTGCGCAAGTTTAGCCTTTGCCGTGTATCCTGCACGGCAAAGATCGAAGCGCACTCACACGTTAAATATACGTGATGTTACTAGCTAGTAACATCCGATTTAGTACCCCAGTGGCAGCAGCCACCCTTGCCACCCAAACGAGCAGGGTTCGAATCTCATCCGGCCGGTTTGGGCCTTTTTTTGAATAAATGATTCCTTTGCCGTGGAGGTCACCAGATGACCACGGCAAAGGATCCTTTGCCGTGCGGTTTGCAGATTGCACACGGCAAAGACCCTCTTTTGTCTAGGGGGTAGGCCTCCCGGGCCCACATACGGGTGTTTTCGCCAGAGAATGACCAAGGAAACTTGTATGTGGACCTAGAATATGTGTGAAAAGTGTGGTGGAGTTTTTCGTGCATACCCGGGGTGCACTTAGCACATTCCTGGAACTATAGGTGGAAATGTCCCGCTGCAGGTATACCGGACGCTAGAATGTGACACAGGGCCCCAAACTTGGTTTTCCTTGTATCTATGGCCTAAACAAACCTAAACCTATGAAAAAGTACATTGGTGGAACCTCGTACGGAGAAATCTAGGGGGGTAGACCTCCCGGGCCCACAGACGGGTGTTTTTGCCGGAGAATGACCGTCGGAGCCCCAGAATCACACCAAATCCTTCATGTTGACCTAGGAAACTTGCATGTGGACCTAGGATATGTGTGAAAGTGTGGTGGAAGTCCCAACGATACAAGACATAGATCCCGGGTGTGACCGTCTTCACATTCAGGCGATAACACTTAGCAGATTCCTGTAGCTGTAGGTGGAAATGTCCCGATGCGGGTATACCAGAGGCTAGCTTGTTGTATAATGGATCCAAACTTGGGTTTCCTATGTATATATAGACTAAACCAACCTAGACCAATGAAAAGTTTCATTGGTGGAACCTCGTGCGGGGAAAGCTAAGGGGTAGACCGTCGGGGCCCACCCTCTCCCCCCTCGAGTAGGATTTTGTTGGAGAACGACCGCCGGAGCCCCGGAATCCAACAAAATCTTGCATGTGGACCTAGGATATGTGTGAAAGTGTGGTGGAAGTCCCAATGATACAAGACATAGATCCCGGGTGTGACCGTATTCACATTCATGCGATAACACTTAGCAGATTCCTGTAGCTATAGGTGGAAATGTCCCGATGCGGGTATACCGGAGGCTAGCTTGTTGTATAATGGATCCAAACTTGGGTTTCCTATGTAGATATAGACTAAACCAACCTAGACCAATGAAAAGTTTCATTGGTGGAACCTCGTGCGGAGAAAGCTAGGGGGGTAGACCGCCGGGGCCCACCCTCTCCCCCCTCGAGTAGGATTTCGTTGGAGAACGACCGCCGGAGCCCCGGAATCCAACAAAATCTTGCATGTGGACCTAGGATATGTTTGAAAGTGTGGTGGAAGTCCCAATGATACAAGACATAGATCCCGGGTGTGACCGTCTTCACATTCAGGCGATAACACTTAGCAGATTTCTATAGTTGTAGGTGGAAATGTCCCGATGCGGGTATACCGGAGGCTAGCTTGAGGTATAATGGATCCAAACTTGGGTTTCCTATGTAGATAAAGACTAAACTAAACTATAATGGACCCAAATATGGGTGATATTTGAGATAAAATATGTGCTGAAAGAAAATGTTGGGAAAAACAGGAAAAGACACGGCGTGATATGGGATTTGCCGTGAACTTTCATGATTGGCGCACGGCAAAGATGTTCTTTGCCGTGCGCTTGTCACGGCAAAGGATCCTTTGCCGTGCAGTTTCGCAGGATGCACACGGCAAAGGCTCTCCTTTGTCTTGGGGGTAGACCTCCCGGGCGCACAGACGGGTGTTTTCGCCGGAGAATGACCGCCGGAGCCACGGAATCCAACCAGATCCTTCATGTTGACCTAGGAAACTTGCATGTGGACCTAGTATATGTGTGAAAAATGTGGTGGAGTTTTTCATGCATACCCGGGGTGCACTTAGCACATTCCTGGAACTATAGGTGGAAATGTCGCGTTGCGGGTATACCGGACGCTAGAATGTGAGACAGGGTCCCAAACTTGGGTTTCCTTGTATCTATGGCCTAAACAAACCTAAACCTATGAAAAAGTACATTGGTGGAACCTCGTGCGGAGAAATCTAGGGGGGTAGACCTCCCGGGCCCACAGACGGGTGTTTTCGCCGGAGAATGACCGTCGGAGCCCCAGAATCACACCAAATCCTTCATGTTGACCTAGGAAACTTGCATGTGGACCTAGGATATGTGTGAAAGTGTGTGGAAGTCCCAATGATAGAAGACATAGATCCTGGGTGTGACCGTCTTCGCATTCAGGCGATAACACTTAGCAGATTCCTGTAGCTATAGGTGGAAATGTCCCGATGCGGGTATAGCGGAGGCTAGCTTGTTGTATAATGGATCCAAACTTGGGTTTCCTATGTAGATATAGACTAAACTAACCTAGACCAATGAAAAGTTTCATTGGTGGAACATCGTGCGGAGAAAGCTAGGGGGGTAGACCGCCGGGGCCCACCCTCTCCCCCCCTCGAGTAGGATTTCGTTGGAGAACGACCGCCGGAGCCCCGGAATCCAACAAAATCTTGCATGTGGACCTAGGATATGTGTGAAAGTGTGGTGGAAGTCCCAATGATACCAGACATAGATCCCGAGTGTGACCGTATTCACATTCAGACGATAACACTTAGCAGATTCCTGTAGCTGTAGGTGGAAATGTCTCGATGCAGGTATACCGGAGGCTAGCTTGTTGTATAATGGATCCAAACTTGGGTTTCCTATGTAGATACAGACTAAACTAACCTAGACCAATGAAAAGTTTCATTGGTGGAACCTCGTGCGGAGAAAGCTAGGGGGGTAGACCGCCGGGGCCCACTCTCTCCCCCCTCGAGTAGGATTTCGTTGGAGAACGACCGCCGGAGCCCCGGAATCCAACAAAATCTTGCATGTGGACCTAGGATATGTGTGAAAGTGTGGTGGAAGTCCCAATGATACAGACATAGATCCCGGGTGTGACCGTCTTCACATTCAGGCGATAACACTTAGCAGATTCCTGTAGCTTTAGGTGGAAATGTCCCGATGCGGGTATATACCGGAGGCTAGCTTGTGGTATAATGGATCCAAACTTGGGTTTCCTATGTAGATAAAGTCTAAACTAAACTATAATGGACCCAAATATGGGTGATATTTGAGATAAAATATGTGCAGAAAGAAAATGTTGGGGAAAACAGAAAAGACACGGCGTGATATGGGGTTTGCCGTGTAATTTAATTACTCTCTCACGGCAAAGACCATCTTTGCCGTGTATGACTCACGGCAAACTATCCTTTGCCGTGCTTCTTTGCAGAATGCACACGGCAAAGGCTCTGCTTTGTCTTGGGGGTAGACCTCCCGGGCGCACAGACGGGTGTTTTCGCCGGCCGGAGCCACGGAATCCAACCAGATCCTTCATGTTGACATAGGAAACCTGCATGTGGACCTAGGATATGTGTGAAAAATGTGGTGGAGTTTTTCGTGCATACCCGGGGTGCACTAAGCACATTCGTGGAACTATAGGTGGAAATGTCCCGCTGCGGGTATACCGGACGCTAGAATGTGACACAGGGTCCCAAACTTGGGTTTCCTTGTATCTATGGCCTAAACAAACCTAAACCTATGAAAAAGTACATTGGTGGAGCCTCGTGCGGAGAAATCTAGGGGGTAGACCTCCCGGGCCCACAGACAGGTGTTTTCGCTGGAGAATGACCGTCGGAGCCCCAGAATCCAACCAAATCCTTCATGTTGACCTAGGAAACTTGCATGTGGACCTAGGATATGTGTGAAAGTGTGGTGGAAGTCCCAATGATACAAGACATAGATCCCGGGTGTGACCGTATTCACATTCAGGCGATAACACTTAGCAGATTCCTGTAGGTGTTGGTGGAAATGTCCTGATGCGGGTATACCGGAGACTAGCTTGTTGTATAATGGATCCAAACTTGGGTTTCCTATGTAGATACAGACTAAACTAACCTAGACCAATGAAAAGTTTCATTGGTGGAACCTCGTGCGGAGAAAGCTAGGGGGGTAGACCGCCGGGGCCCACCCTCTCCCCCCTCGAGTAGGATTTCGTTGGAGAACGACCGCCGGAGCCCCGGAATCCAACAAAATCTTGCATGTGGACCTAGGATATGTGTGAAAGTGTGGTGGAAGTCCCAATGATACAAGACATAGATCCTGGGTGTGACCGTCTTCACATTCAGGCGATAACACTTAGAAGATTCATGTAGCTGTAGGTGGAAATGTCCCGATGCGTGTATACCGGAGGCTAGTTTGTGGTATAATGGACCCAAACATGGGTTTCCTATGTACATATACACTAAACTAAACTAGAATGGACCCAAATATGGGTGATATTTGAGATAAAATATGTGCTGAAAGAAAACGTTGGATAAACAGGGGAAAAAGGAAAAAAGATGTGCTTTGCCGTGTGCACTAATTTGGGGGCACGGCAAAGATAGACTTTGCCGTGTACGGCGCACGGCAAAGGCGGACTGGTGGTTCGCACGCACAAACAAAAATGAATGGCGGGAAAATTTCGCGCGCAAAAATTATTTGGTTATTCAAATCTTTGCCGTGCTTGACGGTGAGGTGCACGGCAAAGCCCTGCCGTCACCACGGCCCCGTCGACTGCGCGGAAGTGGTGGGCCAGACGTGACGATATGCCGTGCATTTTCTCTGCCGTGCATTTTTCCATGTCTTTGCCGTGTCTCCTTTGTTTTACCGTGTACTATTTTTGGTCTTTGCCGTGGTTCATTTCGTGGCCGTGTCGCCTTTGTTGTTTTGCCGTGCACTTCTTCTTTGCCGTGCCCCATTTTTTTTCGTAGCACGGGAAAGATGTCTCTGCCGTGCAAAGGTACACGGCAAAGCCTTGACGCACGGCAGCGACGATTTTTCCTGTAGTGTTTCTGATTTAGCAAACATTTCTCACTGCCTTGCTTACAGAATTTCTGATGAAATATCGGTTGGTGTAGCAAATACCAATCTTGCCAACATATATAGCAAGCCATGAAGAGATCTTTATCCAAACATACAGGGAGTGCATCAATGGAACTTATTCATATTGTAGGATGATATCACATATATAGATACCCAACATCTTAGTATATTATTATGATATCTAGCTAGAACCCCTAAAGGTGTACACAACACTCACATAATTACATACAACTAATTTTGCAAACAGACTTGAGAGCTGGGTTCTATGCAGAATTGATGGACGGAATCGCAGAAGTACTCTAACCACAAACAAATCAACATATATTGTTTGACAACAACAAGATAAAGATGAAGAGGTTGTATGTTATCGGACGAAGGCATCTAGGGCAGGAGAGTGCTGGCCGTGAGCCAAGCATTGCCTCTTGAATAACTCCTGCGGCCCTTGCTCCGCCGCTCGCCCTCTCCTCGCTCCGGCGATGTCCACTCCAAACAGCCTCACGACCCGGACTTCATCTACCTTAGGCGCACCCTCCAGCGGCGCGGCGCCACCGCCGGCGCAGCGGCTGGCCTTCGTCGTGCTCTTCTTGCAGTCGATGAAGAACTGCTTCTCCGGCCCGTCCGCCGAGCAGGAGAACACGATGGAGTCGCCGGCGCCGAGGCCCTTCTCCCGGACGAAGCGGCTCCAGCCCTTGGTGAGCACGTAGCTCTGGCTGCTGTTCCAGTACGAGTACCGGAACCTCCACACCTTGCCCACGCCGTCCTCGAAGTTGAGCAGCACGCCCTTGCCGGTGGTGGTGGTCTCCGGCGAGCGCTTCAGCGGGAAGTGCTTCTCGGCGTGCTGCTTGGGGACCACGAGGCGGTTGAGCTTGCCGACGTCGCTCGGGGTGACGGCCTTCTCGAAGAGGGGCTCCCGCGCCCACGCAGGCGTCGGCTGCGCGCGGGCGCCCATGCCGCGGCCGCGGCGCCGCAGGCCCTGCCGGAGCTCGTCGGCGTAGGTGTGCTTCCGGAGCATATCGACGATCTCGGCCTTGGAGTGAGCCGCCAGGAAGGCGAGCTCCGCCGCCTCGGCCGCGCACGGGTAGTTGGTGGCGGCCTCGCGGCCACGGTACCGGAGCGCGGCCACGTCGTAGGCGCGAGCGGCGACGTCTTCGTCGGGGAACGTTCCGAGCCAGACGCGGGCGTGGCGCTCGTAGATCTGCGCGCCCCACCGCCCGTTGGGCTGCGGCACCACTCCCTTGAACCTCGACGATTGCGCCGACACCGGCCGCGAGGTAACAGCCTCGTCGGTGACAGCGACGGGTAGGCTCGGCGCCGTCGGCGGCCGCGTGGCACCGGACTCTGTCGTGGCCGTGGACGCGCCGGAGGAGTACTGGGAGGAGTGCTCCGCCGTGCAGCTCTGGATTTCGATCCCCATGGCTAGCTTGCTGCTTTTCTTTGGGTTCTGTGTACTGTGTACCTCTGTGAGCTGTGATACTGGCTAAGCTGCTAGGTGCATATGAAAATAATGATGTGTTTTGTTTGTGTGTGTTTAGAAGGTCTGATGAGTTGTTGTTCAAGATAGCTAGGGCTGGCCAAGATGATGAGGTGGTTCTACACATATGTGTTGGTGTATATATAGCTATTCTGGGATGCGTGTACGTGGGAGTAATATCTTGGGGCATATTTGGTATATATGTTCAATTTTAAAGTGATTGCGATTTGGAGTGAAGATTTTGCAGGATTGCACCCTCTGAAATCTCCATATTACATGTGGGTTTTCTGTGGTGGCTGGTGAGTGAGAGCTTGCTGTTATTTTATTTTGGCAACTTGGATGTTGATGTATGGGTTGATACAATGTACCTCATGATGGTGGTACAACATGCATATAGAACAAAATGCTGGCTATATCTCTAACCCACGGGAATTGGTAAAATTGACCAGAGGATATATGCGTAAAGAATATCCTTTTGGTATTGATTATTTCATCTGTTCAAGTTCATGTGCATAGTGAATATTTAGTGGCCACTCTTGTTCCAAAATACATAGCAAGCAGTTGAGTTTTTTATTCACTAATTCCGATAAGAAATAAACTTTCTGGATTTGTTCGGAATAGTTAAATAGTATCACTTGATTTGCCACAAAACTATGTTTCTCAATTAGTTTATATTTAGTTACTTGCATATTCATAGAAAGGTATATGATGAAATTAGCTTTGTGCAAATCATACACAAAATGCCATCTACATTGGAAAAATAAGTAGTTTTCTTTGTTTCCCTTCTAGTCTTTAGTCTTATACGCTTGTTCTTTCTTACAAGGACCTTCCTTTGATCTTCCTGTTTTAGAAACAACGTGCTTTCACACGAGCATAAGATCGGAAAATCGAATACTATTGACTTTTCTTCAATCAAACCATTCTCATGCAGGTCCTTGATCGGCCGGCTAATTTATAGTTCCTGCAAGAACATAAAGTGTTTGTACACTATATGTCTATAGTTCTCATGTTCTCAACTTTAAGCACTCCTAGCTACTAATAAGAGAGTTAGGAAATAAATATAGATCAACATCCTTTAATTTAGCATGCACTTTGATTTTAGATCATGAACCTAGATTAGTTCATGTCCCCTTTTAGGACGAAAAGTGCAAAATGAGTTGCACACTAAAAGGAAAGTGATGAGCATATTGAAAGAAAGACTAAATATGTTATCCCACAGTATTCATAATATATTTTTAATAAATCTTTTTTAGAACAAAAAGGTATATTTACGTATAACTTACATAATATTCTATCATGTGAGTTATCTCTTGTGCATGCACATTTTTGTGTGCACTTAAGATAAGAAGTAACATTCATTTGTGTGGTGAAGCCCACGAGAGACCTTGCATATTGGATTTGCTGAATCCCTTTGGATGGCTAGGAATGACAGTTGTACACCATGCTTGATCCTTATCCGATGCTAAGAGTATCTATGGACCCGCGAGTTTTAGACTTTGACGGAAGTTTAATCGTAAATGATAAAACAATCAATCATCGTAGAAGAACTACTTTTTTTATGAAATTATTTCCGTCGATATGAATAAAAACCAAAAAACAAACATTATGTTAACGGGTGGGGAACTTGCTTTTAATTTGGTTGAATACAGATTGGACATGGATTTGCACTGGGTCAAAAACACGGTTTGTTGAGTACTAAAGTGGGTGTGGCACGCGCTTAAACAAAAGCAAAATCCTAATTATTTTATTTGGTAGTTGTCCCTTTTTTGTACATATGATTATGTGCATTATTTAATTAGATGCTAACAGTCATTAAAGTGACAAAAGAAGAGAAAAGTATATGTGATCCCATTTGATTTGCACGTGGACTTGGAAAGTCAAGGCTAGTGTCGTCATTGAGCAATAGGTATGCATGTAACGTCACCAGTACTTGAGTTTGATAGCCAGTCATCTGCTGGCCAATTGTACAGAAAACTGATGGACTAGGATTCAAAAACTTCTGGTTGGAACGCAGCAAGTAAATTGAGCATGCACAAGTAGCCAAAACTTGTGAAGTTAATTATAGGAAAATGTTGCCATCATTCAAAATTTGTGGTAATGTAAGAGAAGGAATCTTAGTTTCTTGTGGTTCGCATAGGATTTGAAACATTAATAAAGTGGACGTGTAGGCCAACTAGCTGAATTAACTAATTATTGGGTGAGTGTGAGGGAAGAAGGTTCTTAGAAACAGAGATATGGTAACAATCAAGTCTCCTGAATTCCCCGATCTCTCGGCCCTGTATGCATGCTTTATTAACCTAATTTGAAATAACAAGCGTTTACCATCCCAAATATTAGCATCAATCTGATCGGCACGTGTGTAGCCGCTGGAGCATAAGCATTTGAATATTTGTGAGATTGATAGCAGTCTTCCAGAATTGACTAGGTGGGTTCTGATCTGTTGAAGCATCAAACATGAACACATTGCACTTAATTTTTTTTAAAAGGTTAATTGTTCTTAAAGGTAAAGTGGTACTAGCTGATGTGTGTAATTCCATAAAGCGGATATTGACCGAAATTATCAGATACATGTGAGCATAAAATTGCCAAGGACCATTGCACTTTGGAAGACCTAAACTTCCACCTAGGTACGTATATATATATTGGAGTTCATTATCTGCCTAAAATACATTATCCCACATGAACATAATCATACACTAGGAAAAAAAATCATTCCACTGCAAAGCTAGTAATCTAAATGTGGTGCTTTGGTCACTAACTATTTGCTTTTCTTATAGATGACCAGACTTTGAAATGTTTGACTGGTAGAAAATGGTGAAGAAACTTACATTTTGGAGCGGAATTTGGTATGTTATAGTTGGTATTTTTTGCCAATATGGCCGTTTTCACGAAGTAATGACGCATATGGCCGTTTGGCAAAATATTTTCAAATTTGGCCGCTAGGCTCCGCGCCAAAGACGTTGGCGCCGACGTTGTGCAGCTCGGCCCCAGCATCAATGCAATGGTGCCGACCTCTTCTGCCGATCTGGTGCCAATTTTTCCTAGCGCCGGGTCCATCGGCCAGATTTGAAAATAGTTTTGTCGGAGGCAAGATTTGGCATTAGTTCCGCCGAGAGGCCATTTTTGGTGAAAAATATGTTTTAGTTGTGAACCCCAACTTAATTAACTCATTCAACTTAAGAACCTTCACCAAAAACAAAACCCGAAAAAATAACGCGAATGGACCAAAACACCCTTTGCAATGTTCCATGGGTAAGAGACTTGATTTTTTTTTTCCGGCGGCGATGGAGTTGGATTTTTGTCCCTGTCCGGCCGGGTGTGCGCCTGACATTTGATACACACGGCTAGCTAGCTGAGGAGCGAGAGCTACTAATAGCAAGCAATAGAATGCGAGCAAGCAGGCAGGGTGGTGGACCAAGTGGGAGAAGGTGATTGGATGGCCAAGTCCATTGCATTGCACTGCACTAAAGGCCTCCGGGCCCATGCGGCCATGCAGACATCCTTTTGTCGTCTCCCTCCTTCCCCGTCGGCGCCGCTGTTGCAGCTGCTACTAATAAGCTTCTATCCACTGCTTGGAACCTTCCATGATTAGCCAGTTTTTTTTTTTTGAAAGGATCTACACTGCGAATTCACCAAAGATTACAAACAAAGACCAGGAAAACGCAGACGTACAAGCCGTCGACACCCAGCGCAACAGCAGCAGTCGAGGAAGCCGCTGAACCTCCGCATCGCCTGCAGACGACCTCCAACGCCGAGCATCGCCGGAGAGGAAGGCGCCAGGCCGCCGCGAACCCGGGAAGGGGAGCACCACCCCACTCTTGTAGACAGCCGCATATGCCGCCCGCCGCAAGCGACGGGACTGAAGAGCGCTTAACGCGCACGGCCATGGCGCCACCTCCCCGCAGCCACCTCACATCCAAAGAACCCTGCACTGAGCACGAACACAGCTCGCCGGAGTCGCCGCCAGAAGCACAACTTGACCACACCAACTCTCCTCGCCACCACGGCCGGCCGGAGAAGGAGAAGAACCAAGTCGGAGTAGAGCACGATGCCGGAAGCCCACTTCCCCATGCCACCATGGCTCGCAGAAGAGGGCAGAGCACCACGCCGAAATCCAGCGGCCACCACGAAGATCCCAGAAGACCATCTCCTGTACAGGCGGAGGAGGCCACCGGCGCAAGACGCCAGCTCCCCGCCGCCGCACCCCCAGCACCCCAACGACCTGGCCAGAAGGGACCAAGCCGAGCCGAAGATGGGGGCGAGGGACAAAACTTCAGAGGCCAGCCGTCACCTCCGAAACGACGGCCGCCCGAAGACCAAGCCTCAGCGGATCCGCGGATCCGGGAGGACACCAAGCCGGGAGCTCGCCGACGCCGCCCCGCAGAACGCCGTCGAGGTGGAGACCGAACCCCGAAACCTTTATTCCAGAGCGCCGCCGCGAGCACCACCTCTCCAGCGCCGCCCAGAGACCCTACTCTACTATGAACAAGGCTCAGGCACAGATCCGAGGTCTCCCCACTCTCCCACCGCCGCAACGGCGGCCGGAGAGGGAGGAGACCGAGGAAACGGCCGTCGGCGGGGAGGGGAACTCGACTTTCGCCTCTCTCAAACAGTGGCAAGGGAGGGGAGCTTGACAAAGATGTGGAAGAAAACTGATTAGCCAGTTTTTGCTAGCTCCCGGGAGCTAATTATAACACTATAGATGATCTTTTGACTCCACCTATTTTGTACGTACAAACAATGTTCGATTTACTTTTTTCTTCTAAAAATCATAGTCTAGAAACCTTATCCACACACCAGGTCGTCGCTCACATTCGGCCTTTGATCCTCCGGTCGGTGGAATCCTTCCAGCCCTTGAAGAGCACGAGCTCTCTACCTAACAGGCCACTGCGCGCAGCTGGTCATATATACTCACTCCGTTCACAAAAATAATGTCTCAACTAAATCCAAATTTGGATGTATCTAGACATAATTTAGTGTATAGATAAATCTAAATTTGGATTTGGTTGATACATTCTTTTATGAACAGAGTGAGTACAAGTTTCCGCACATAATTGGCACCCAAATCTTGGGTTCGATGTGAGCCTTGTTGTCTTGTTGATCTCATATATATGGACAATCAAATACCAGACTTTTGCATCAGACGGACCTGTTTTGTACTCCCTCCGTTACACAATATACGTTGTTTTAGCATTTGTCTACATTCACATGTACACAAATGTATCTGGACACACCTCATGTGTATATTTATCCATTTTAATATTCATTTAGACAACATGTGTAACATCTAAAACATCTTACAATTAGAAACGGAGGAATTAGAAACGGAGGAAGTACAACTGCAGACTACCAAACAAATCCATATTGAGCGTAGACATCCGTAGTAACCGAGGTGGCAAACATACCACCCGGCCGGTAGATAACCATGCATGCACGAGCTTGCTTGCTAGTTGACGGAAACAAGTTGCGAAAACCACGGCGACCAACGGCCGCCGCCTTGTGTAGTAAGGTGGACCGTGGACATGGTCCTGTGTATTTTCCTGGCGTGCATGCACACCACCTGGGCCCTCTTTGCTTGTCGCTACCTCTGGAATTCAATGGTGTTCATTTTTTTCGGTGCACGTCGTCGCCCCGCTTGCAACTTGCTCTCTTTGAGATCATGAAGTACATGTCGGCCCGTTTTTCTCAGACACTTGCCCGATGTGAATTCAATGGTGAACTCGGGCTCATATATATGATCTTGCTTGTATAGTAAAATAAAAAAATACCGACAAAAACAAGAGAATCTGAGCTCCATCTTATATTGTGTAACGGAGGGAGTATATTGAGCTCCATCTTTTTAACATGATATATTTGAGTAAGCAGGGTTTAATTTCAAAAAATTACTTTTAAACCCATGTCAACTAATATTTTATAAAGAAATAAAAGCCAGCCAAAACCACCATTTCAGGAAGCAGTTTTGAACTGCGCGCATTGAAATCAGTGAATATTTTCCAAGAAGTTCAGGGATCGGTTTGAACCGATGCAAAGTTACTTGACCAAATGTATACTTCACTAAAGAGGCAACAGAAACTGGATTTCCTTAAACTAGTTTGTACTACGTGGGACATATCTGGAACCTGAAACTTTCTTCCGCTGAATTCCTCATAAAATGGAATTGTTTAGCTAGCTTAAAATTTTAAATACCACGTGCTAATTGGAAATCTTGCATCACATATACTGCAAGTGGAGTATTGGTCCAAATCTGGACAAAAGGGCGATGACCCGTACTGAATGATTTCTGTTTTTTTTAATATGCAAGTGGCATGGAGATTGAAGATAGGCTTCTAGCTAGATAGTATGCAGTATCAAGTTATTCATTATCTGCCATGTGCGAAATATTGAATACTAAAAGTATCCATTTAATCTATGACCACTCGCAAAAGACAGTGGATATATAAAAATACAGGTACTCTTTTAATTTTTTTATGAGAAGCTAGAACTAAGTAACCAGTAAGTTCAATCCCTCAAAATGTATGCATCTGAATCCATGACTTACCTTTCTGGTGTTAACAGCATGCAATAAGATAATTATTGGTTGCTTTTGGTCCTGTCAACATTCCCGTGCTGTGACGCTCGTGTTCAAGTCAAGGCCGGCGTTCTCTATCGCCAGCCTTTCCTCGTGTTAATTTTTTTTTTTCTGGAAGCAATCAACCGCATTCTCTACGATGTATGCATGCATGCAGCTAATCAACGGCGGCTCGTTCTTTGGAACGTTTTTAGTATGTCTATTCACAAGAAGAGCCAGAACATGTAACACTCTCTCCGTTCCAAATCTGTGATTACAAAATAACCTCCGTTCCAAATATTACACGTCCTCCTAAAATATGTGTTGTACAATCTTTTCAACTTTAATTATAAATACACGACAACTTGTTTGTATTCATAAGATATAGAAATAACATCACCGTACATTAATGTGTAATGGATAATAATTTCTTGACATAATTTATTAATTTTGTTCCAACCTATTTATACAAGAAGTAGCGGTGAATTGTGTTCCTTGGAGAGCGTGCCAATACCTTAAAAATCACCTATTTTGAAGCAGAGGGATCATGAAATTAGATTGTGTTGAAAAGGTAAGGATGTGCATGATTGCTCTGTTGTGCTTGAATTTTTTCATAATTAGAAATAAACCAATCAAAATACTGATGTTCAGTCAATATGAAACGTTTTTAACATTCCTTGTTTGGTGGCATGTGGTGGACAGCCATACGCCGCACATAACGCCCCGACCGCATATTCTTTTCTACGTAAGCTTGTCTTCACCCCTATCTATGCATACATATAATTAAGTTTCATAGAAAAAGGTTTATGCAAATTTATAGAGCTCCAAGGAGAGAAGGGGAAGTAACAACAGACTCGAACCATACGAAAGGA
This sequence comes from Poa pratensis, assembly GCA_947311845.1. Classification (NCBI taxonomy): domain Eukaryota; kingdom Viridiplantae; phylum Streptophyta; class Magnoliopsida; order Poales; family Poaceae; genus Poa; species Poa pratensis. The sequence goes on from CAMZMU010000106.1 coordinate 36,523,180, forward strand.
ATTTTAAGGATCACATGGTTTTTTCTGCATAGCATCCATCTCGAATAAACAAATCCTGGCCTGCCATTTTCAAACGGCTCCTACATCATGTAGCCAACAATAAACCCGCCCGTCCACTAGTTACATTAAGGACATTATGCAGAGCCAACCATGTTGTGCCAACTCTCTGAACTAGATGGGGGTGTTCCAATGAGGAGGGGGAGAAACAACATTCTCGATTGATACAGAAGTAGTATCATTTGCTACATAGGGCAAAATCGACACTGCTGACCTCTGGGCGAAAGTTTAACACAAAATGAACCTCGGGCGAAACTATTCACGCTTCTGACCCTTTTGTGTAGCGCCTCACGATCGGGCGCTACACTCTAATACAGGATAGCGTCTCACGATCGGACGCTACACTCTAATACAGGATAGCGCCTCACGACGGCGGAGGAGGGCTCGCGGGGATGCGCTGTTCTGCGCGTTCGACGCGGACGGACGTGGGAAACCAAATGGGAGCGTAGCCACTGCAGAAAGGTCACCGGAGATCGGTCCATGATGAGCTACCGCGGCGGCGCATGGCGGCGACCGGCGGGAGCAATCTACAGAGCGAGGGCAGAGAGAGTGGAGAGGTCTGGGAGGATCTTATCCTCGTCCTGAGCAGTATGGCGTAGTCGACGATGTCGGAGAACGTCGAGGGCGACCGGAGTGAGCTCGCCGGCAGCGGCCGGAGGCGGGGAAGATCCGGTCGATTCGGTTGATTCCCGTCGTACCGGCAAGAGATAATTGGAGGGAAGGTAGAGGAGGAAGAGGCCGAGCTTGTAGCATCTTCGGAGGAGCTCGGGGAGGTCGGGAACGGCCGGGCTAGGCGGCGGCTATGGCTGCGGTGCCCAGGATCTCGTGGGGAAGAAGGGAGGGAACTCGCGAGAGAGAGATGAAGAGGGCACGTGAGGAGAGGAGAGATGAGGGAGGCGGCGGCAGCCTTATCTTCCTCGCCGGCGGCGAGCGGCTTGACGTGTGGCCTACAATAGGGATGGCCGACGCGCAGCTGTCCATGGTCGCGTACAGGGAAGGACGAAGAAGACAGGGAAATTTCCTTATTCTTTTCTTTCTCTATTTTCTGCCTTTTTTTCCAAAACCAGCTAATTTCAAGAATTATTAGAGGCTGACCGCATAGGAATTAGAAAGATAGGGGGTTCCTTGCAAGATGACTGACCGCATAAGAGCTCACGTGACCCTCGCGTGCCGGGTCGAACAAAAAACCCGGCTGACGTGGCAGGTTTGTGACCAATCTGCACACGATTGACAAGTTCAGTGACGGGTTTGTCTGTTTTGCGAGTTGAGTGACTTAAGTGCACCCACTACACAAGTTGTGGTACCGCCAGTGCCATTAACTCTATATTATAGCTCCCACGTGAATAAAAAAAATCACAGTACGAGTTTTGCTGGATCTGTTCTGGCGTAAGCTGAGTCATATCGTAAAAACAGTTTGTTACCGTAGTTGATTATACGAATGCTCTATTATGTTTCTAGGTTAACTTGATAGAACAAAATTTGACTTGGATATACGGTACTCCCTGTGTACACAAAAGGATGTGTCAATCTAGTCAAAATTTGTATATATCTAAACATTATTTAGTGTGTAGATAAATACAAATTTAAAATAGGTTGAGACATCTTTTATGAACGGAGGGAGTAGTATTTATGAAGATAGACACTGGCATCTAGTAGTAGATGCATGAGGGCAGGACCATATATATCGTACCACTACATTTAGTATTTCTGGTGGAGAAACCTATTTGACATTTCTTTTGTGGGGGCATTCAAAAGCATTTGCAGGTGGTTCAGACGCTCCGGTCCAATGTAAACGACAAGAAACATTTGCTCATGAAGGAGTGGAGGATCCATCCACGGACCGATCGACGGCCAGCAGCATGCCGCAGGCGCTCGTACAAAGCTGCGGCCATTTACTGCATGCGGCCCATTGTCAGTGACGCTGCAACGTTCGGACAAGGCATGCATGCATGGCATGGCGCCATTGGAAGCGCAAACTTTATAGCACATACAATGGGCCGGACCCAATTAATGGGAAAACCTGGTCCTGCCTCTCTCTCTTTTCTCTACTTCTCTTTGTCGTTTATTATTTTGGTCTTATCCTTGGGCACAGATGGTGAGCATGAACAGAAGCGTACTCTATCGAGCATTCGAGATGATAATGAGGACATATACATTGTGGGCCATCTCCCAAACACGTGCACCCGTATATGTATAGGTTACTACTGAACCCCATCCCCCCACCCCCCAACCCCCCCACACACATTATAACATGTTTACGTATTACCCATGTTGTTTAGATTTGGACTAGAAAACGTGGACACATTTACTAAAAGCTGTCTAAATACATGTTTACACATACGAATGTGGAAAAAACCTAAAACATCTTATATTGTGGAACAAAGTGAGTAACTTGGAGTGTCTGTATTGTTTGGTAGCCGTCGCCACTATCATTAGTTAGAGCATGTACATAAATTTGTCCTCCGCGGTAAAATGTGTCTATTTTGAGAGGTGATTTGGTTGCCATCGTCATCTATGTAGACGATGACGTCCAAATGCGGGACGGTCGAGGTGAAAGCGTCGCCACCGCCGGAGGAGTACGCCTACTGTGTCGTGAACTCGATGACTTTCAGCAAGCCGGGGAAGTGAAGCCACCAATGTCTAACTGATATCGGGGAAGTTGCCATCGTGGGCGTGCTCCCGCATTGGCGAAGGCCCCCGTTAGCACCACCTCCCGCCTCAACGATGAGCGCGGCCCTCCTGTTTCGGCCGGCAGAGTTAGAGATGGCCACGTGGTTGGGAACGCCGCGCCGGGTACTCGCGGATAACCGGACCACGTCGGGCAACGCCCAGGAAATTCTGACATGCAGACTCCACCCGTTGGAGTCTTTTTCGAGCATTCCCCGATGGATTTGGCCTAGGAGATGCCGGACAATTTTTGGCTTGGCCCGAACCGATAGGGTGCTGCTGGGACGGTTTTTTCTGCTCCGGCCCAGCGGCCTTTGGGGCTTTGGAGAACAGTGTACAAATGCTCTTAGAGGTTTCTTATTTTCTACTCCCTATGTTCTAAATTAGATGACTTCCATTGTCCAAATGTGGATATATATCTATACTTGTAACATGTATAGATAAATCCATACGTGGACTAATCTAATTTGGAATGGAGGGAGTAGCAAAAAAAAGCTATAGGACCCTAATGCTTTTTGGTAAGCAAGCTTGCAACGAGCCGGCTTCACGTAGGGTCGACACGTAGCGGTGCTTTTTTTTTTTTTGAAACAAAGGCTCTCCCGATTTCAATTAGAGAAACCATTTTTGACATAATCCGCCACAACACGGCCACCACCGGAGAGCAAGCTCTCAACCAGCCCAACGAAAATAACAAACATACAGAAGTTCTGAGTCTGATAACAAACTAAAGGAAGCAAAACAAGAACCACAAGTCTAATCCCAGCAATGAACATCATCCTCCTAGTCTTGGCCTCCATGTCGCCCATCCTCTCGTACTTCTGAAAGCTTCATCAGCGACCCGCACCAGCAGCTTTGCGACCACCTGTAGTTCCATTTTTACGTCCTCCGAGAACTGCATTTTTGCCCACCAGTCAATCCAATAGCCTATTTTGTGAATCACTTCTACAGGTTCATTAGGCCATTTGTTTTCAAAGCAAGCAAGATTCCTGGTCTTCCACAGCCCCCAGAAAACTGCTGCCACCCCCACTGTTACCTTTTTCTTTGTTTTTTATCAAAACCGCCAAGCCACTCGACCAGGCACTGTTGCACATTTGTGAACTGGCATTTCATACCAGTCGCCACGTTTACTACATTCCAAACATATCTGGCAAGAGGACAATGCAAAAAGAGATGGTCTATACTTTCATCCTGCCCGCAGAACAGGCAGTTTTTAGCACAATTACCACCTCTTTTTATTGAAATGTCTCTGGTCAAGATACTTTTCTTAAGGATTAACCAAATGAATGTTTTAATGCGCAAAGGAATTTTAATTTTCCACCAGAGTTTATATGGTACCCTCTCCATAGATTGCATTGCTAGGTAAAAGGATTTCACTGAAAATTGCCTGGAGGAGGACAGCAGCCAGACAAGCTTGTCTTCATCCTCTGTCAGACTTACTACAGAGCAAATCCTCACTAGTTCCCGCCATTCTACAAGTTTGTCCCCAGTTAAATTCCTTCTAAAGGAGAGAGAGTTTAAACCTGGTTCAAAAACTGCAGAGACTAGAATATTTTGATTATTCGAAACTCCGTACAGGAGAGGGAAACGAGTAGAAAAACGGTTGTCTGAGAGCCAAAGGTCTTCCCAGAACCGCGTTTTTCTACCATTTCCTATTTCAAACCTACAGCAAGCTAGAAAAAGAGGTTTTACCTCCATCAAACCTTGCCAAAAATGTGAATCTCCTGGTTTCAACACAACTTGTCCAAGGCTGGAGTTTCTCAGGTATTTTGCATGTAAAATCGTTTGGCACATCCCTTGTTCGTTTATTAGTTTCCAAAGCCATTTAGCAAGTAGAGCAATATTCATAAGCCCTAAATCTAGGACCCCTAACCCTCCTTGTTCTTTTGGGAGACAAACCGTTTTCCAGTTTACCAAATGATATTTTTTCTTTTCCAACTTGTCTCTCCACAGAAAACCAGCTCTAATTTTATCAAAACCCTTTTGTTTCCCAACATGCATCCTATAAAAGGTGAGCATGTACAACAGACTCCCTGTCATCGACGTGTTAATCAACAGCGTCCTGCCCGCAATGGAAAGGTTTTTCCCATTCCAACATCCCAGTTTTTTCATCAACTTCTCTCCCGCAGGATCCCACGCACTACCATTTAACCTGGTTTCGTCTACAGGGACTCCCAGGTATTTCATGGGCAGCTCCCCAACCTTGCAAGTGAAAATTTCCTCTATGAGTTTTACTCTTTCTTGATTAATGCCCAGGCAGTAAACCTCACTTTTGTGAAAAATTATTTTTAATCCTGACATCTGTTCAAAGAGACATAGAAAGAATTTCAAATTTCTGGCTTGCTCTAAATCGTCCTGAGACGCTCTGGGCTCTGGCATGGCAGGCAGTGCCATCATGCAGGCGAACCACTCCATGCGAGGAAGCAAACACGTACTGTACGTACTTACTATCATGCGTGTGCGCGCGTGGTCCTTAATTGGCTACTGCCTGCCAATCTGACACTGCCACATGCGTAGAGATTGTCCATCATCCCCGTACGTATCCGGCCGACCTCTGCTAAGCATCGGCGTCGTCTTCCTCGGCTTATCATGTCTTATCAGCTCGATTACTTGCACTGTTGGAGTGGACGGAACCACAAGCTAGCGGTACACCATTGTAGGCATCGAGAAGGTAATTGTGTCTTTATCAGCGTAGGAAGCCCGCGTCTGGGGAGGAGGAAGACCAAGTCGAGGATGAGGGCGGAGGGCCATTGCATGATATCGAAGTTTTAGGCCAGGAGGGTTTTAGTAGCCCAGCTGCGACTCATTTCTGAATGGCCTCATCGGCTATATGCAATTACTATCCACCGTGTGCCTTGTGTGAATGTCATTGCCATAGTGGGTGTACTTAGTATCGCTTTATACTAGTGTGCTTTGAGTCCCTGATGACCTTTTGATATAGTGGATTCGTTAAAAACCACGTGCTCATGAAATTGAACAACAATATCTGCCCTACATAAAAGGCAAGTTTCTAGTACTTGCTTCTAACCATTTCGGGGAGTGGACACTGGAGATACTATGTACCCACTGTTTGTGGAAACAAAGACACGAGCTTGAGGTGAATGTAGAACAGAAGAGAATGCAGCTGCTGAAAAGTCAGGACACCTCCCCTTTTGATCGATATGAGACGTATGCAATAATTGAATCGATGTAGGTAGGGATCGATCAGGACGAGTAGTCAAGATCTGAATTGTTGTGCCGACAGGCAGCTAGCTGCCACGCAGCTGGGACCTTATAATGTCTGTCCACCATGCGTCAACAAGAAGCTACAGTATCAGGCTAGATAGGGTCCCCTAGAGTATTTGTAGATATATATGTATGTAGGAAGGAGACAAAAGAGAACAATGGTACGAAAAAAGGGCAAAAGATGATTGAGTTCTGAGGCGCAGCAAAATTAAGCTACAAAGACCATTCACTAGACAAATGTAAGAAAAACGAGACCGATCAGAACTAACCCTTTTGTGACATACTTTTATACAAGAATAGCTCCTAAGTGAGAATTCCAGAAATTCGCCCGCGGCGAGGGTTTAACCCTGGTCGCTGGGATCAGTCGCCGCTTCCCTTGCCACTGAGCCTAGCTAAAGCACTAACCTACGCAGTTCTTAGCATAGAACAAAACACAATTAGGGTGTTTTTTCTCTTTTGAGAAACATATTATTTTTCTCTTTTAAGAAACACAGAATAACTTGCAAACACATGTTTTGTCAGTCACAGGATTGGGCAAAATGTACTGAAGATTGGCAAAATCATCATTGTGTTTATTCAGTCCCTTAAACTGGCGGAACATAGTCTAACATTAGCGACGTATTCAGCCTTGTTTATTTATTTAAAATTGGCAAAATCATCATCTATGTTTCCCAATTTGCAGCTTCTACTTCATCTTGCTCATGACCATTTTTTGGCAGAGAGTGCAAATTCCAAAACACTCCCACTTTTATCTCGTTCCAAATCTTTCAAGACGTGAACATGAATCACAAGGGAGGCCACCGCGCGCTTTTTGCCGAATCCGATAAACATTAACCTCGAGTATTCCACTTTAGGTAGACACACAAGATGCAACCTAATTTGATCTATTTTTTTTTTTTTTGCGAAGATACAAACGGTGATTACAGCAAGTAGGCAGAAAGGACCTCCACAAAGAAAGAAATTACACTCAAGTCCTTCTGCATCGATGCCTCCGGCGAAGAGAACGTGACGAAGACGCACCGCCGCCGCAACTTCCATGAGACCTTGGAACAGAAGAAGCCCCCTAGCAGACGGGAAGTCGTCGTACCTCGAACCCCGAAGAGCCTCCATCCAGCTCCGTCATCCGCATCGCTCGCATCACCACCACCTGCATCAAGAACGTCGACCGGATCCGCCGCAAGAAGATCCGGAAGGGGGAGCCCCGCGCACGGCGATCCCAGAGGACCGCGAGCACGAGGACGAGGGCGGCGCTCCGCCGTGGACCTCCGAGGAGCTTCACAGCCGGAGAGGACGAGCACCACCCGCAAACTCGACGCCGACCACGCCACCACCTCCATGACGCCGCCAGCTGAAGCCCTACTGCTACCTACACTATGTACACGCCAGGATCCGGCGATTCCCCACCCTCCCGCCGCCGGAGCGGCCGCCGGAGGGTGGGAAATCACGCGGATCGCCGGCGGCGAGGTGGGAGCAGGAGGATCGAGTCGCCTCTTCTACAGTGCGGGGAGAGGGGAACAGTCCAAGGTGCGTTCTGTGGTTAATTTGATCTAGCTATAACTGTTTAACTAAGAGTACAACCATTGTACCAGCCATGCATCAAAGCAACACCTTCGTCCACAAAAGGGGGAAGAGAGCAGCATGCATGATCCATTTGTGGCTGAATAAATGGCACAACTGCACTTGACATGTACATCAATCTCTGCCTGCGTTAGCAGATAAGAAATCAATGAAAGATATTTGAGCTTAGTCTAACCCCTGATCATCAAAATGCAGGTCCGGCTGCTATCCAACTACCGACCATTGATTCCCATTTAGAGGCTGAAAGAATCACGTGTCCATGCAAGATGGTGTCGGCCACTCCTATGGCGTTACTTGGTCAGATTGGGACAGGAGTATAGGCCAAATTAGAGCACATAAGCGATGTAAGCGATATCTTTTGTCGGATGCCCATCGTAGAGATATTTTCCTATCTTGTCTTTGAGCATGCTCGACCAATATCTCAAATTGCAATTCGTACGTCTGCTTGTCCAAACAACATATCTTCTTATGCAAATGGGCCTGATTATCGACCTGAAAAAATATTATGAGATACATACGTACGTCACCCATAAGAGCACCACCTTGAAATTCCATACGAGCTCGTTCGGCACCCATCATTTTATTTCATGTGGCGAGTAAAATGACAGAGTTGGGGACATAAATTGGCACAACATACAATAGGCATTTGAGGGGATTCCAAATCAAATTACACGTCCAATTTCATGACAGCCAAACATGTTGGGTATGAAATGGCAAATGAATTGCATGATTCCGGCTCAAAATGATGGCTACCAAGCGATCTATAAGTGTGATATCTCAAAACATATCTCGTGAGTGCGAAAATTAATTGGGTTAACGTGTCTAAGAATGCCTCGTACCTAAAGATTACATTCTTGGGGTGCCAGGAGGCTCCTCAGAGCTCAGGCATTATGGGCCATAGATAAGGATTTACCATCGATCCTGGCCATCCGTTTCTAGAGATCCCTGGTTAGCCGGCGCTTTTCTACACGCCTCGACGTCGCTCCGAGTCGCTGCGGGTGGTCCCAGGTATTTTCGGCCCCGCATGGCAGCGTGTGGGGTGGATCCTTTCATTGTGCATTTTCTCAACTGCTGTGGGGGTGAAAAGCCGCCGGTCTCTGATTGGCTGGCCTGCTAGCTGCCCTGGTTGGCCAGCGCATTTTTAACCGCCTAGAGATGCTCCGTGTCGCTGCTGGTGGACCCAGGCTTTTCCGGACCCGCATGGCAGCATCTTGGGTGGATCGTTTCCATGTGCACGAGCTGGCCGCATCGCTCTTGTGAAACCCTAGCCGCCACCCGCTCGCAATCCCCTCCCATTCGCGTGCTCTCCCTCCACCTCCCTGTCTCGAGTCCGCCGCCTCCATCCTCCTCGTCCTCATCTCTCCCCAATCACCACGCCCGACCCCCCAATCCCCTCCGGCTCCAATCCCCTTCTCCTCCACCTCTCCATCTCCTGGTCTCTCCATGGCTCGAGTAGGGAGAGGCGAAGGGCAGCAGGGCGCCATGACCAGAGCAGGCTCTCCTCCCTGCCGCAGCTTCGCTGGGCCTCTCACTTCTTCCCACCTTCGTCTACGGCGCTTGATTTGCAGCTGCAACCACAACCACGAGGAAAACCACAAGGGGGAGCGCCTTTATCTCCGGTGTTCGATCCGTGGCCGCATCCGTGAGGAGGACCACGTGGGGGAGCTTCCAGCGTCTTCTTCGCCCAGCCGTCCGCCTCCCCGTCGCCAGCAAACTCCTCTGCCGCCGAGCACCCTCATCCGCGTCTCCATGCCCAGATCGAAGGTATGCATTTGTACCTTTTCTCTCCCTCCCTCTCCCATCTCTTATTTGATCTACACATGGTTAGAGTCTAAGCACTGCTCTAGCACGTAGGTGCTGCACAGGAAGACCAGTTAATTTCGTTTTTAAACGCCTTAGGGTGTTGAGAACAGTGGCCAAGATATCCTCAGGATACTAATGGATAGTGCAGTTTAGTTATGAAACTCTTGGTGGTTGCTATGAGTTGTTCCATCTAGAAATCGGATTGGATTATCTAATGGATAGTGCAGTTTAGTTATGAAACTCTTGGTGGTTGCTATGAGTTGTTCCATCTAGAAATTGGATTGGATTATAACAGGGAGCAGAAACTCGATTATATAACTAAATTGGAATCTCTTCATTTGCTGCATAAGAAGACCGGTTTCATATTCTTTTTTGCCTCCATTCACATTGCAACATGTCATGAACAATCTCTTCAGTCCACTAGTACTCCTGCCACTGCTGACTAATTAAGTCTTCATATCTATATGATATTTCAAAAGGGGATTGAAATTGCAGGTTTTTTGTGTTTTCATTCAGTCAATATGTTTAAACAATGGTGTTAGTTTTAAATAAATTTGATGCTGATGCGATATATGTCTGATTTTTTCAAGTGTTTTTGGCATTTGTACTTAAATTACTGCTCAGCCACCTCCATTCATAGTGCCTCGGATATCTAGTGCAGGACGCCCACTAACCGTGAGGCAAGCCTTCTTAATTATAACTTGGCTCGCATTTACTTTATATGGTGTTAGTTTCTTCGTATCAAAATCGCTTGCATATATGACCTTTCTCAGTTATATGATTAGCATTTACAGTATGTATATATACTCCCAGGGGTACATACTCCCACCCATAGTGGATAAGGATTAGGAAATGGATCCACTAACAACCGTTAATTATTCAGGCAAAATAAATAGATTAAAATGGTGTATCTTTTGCATGCGTAGCAAATCCCTATAAAATAGGAACGAGCAACCCTATCCAATTTTTGAAATGGCTCGCATGATGCTCCTGTTTTGGACTACCGTAGCTTGTTGACTTTTTCTTTTTGCATACGTGTGAAAGGAGTATGTTGTGTACATTAGGTATGTGTGAGTAATTTAAAAATATTATAAGTATACGTCGCCATTATTCGCTATACTGTAATTTGAAGTGGTATATAATTAACTTTTTGTATACCACATTTTAAGAGATGGAGTATATACCACCACGTTGCAATGGATCGAGTATATACCACTGTTTTTGGTGTATATACCACATTTTTACGATGAAGTATATACCAAAATTTGGGGAAGGAGTATATTCACATTTTGACAATGAAGTATATGCTGCCAAAATTTGGGGATGGAGTATATATCCTTTTTTCACGTATATACTACAGTTTTTGATTGAGTTTATACCATTTTTTGCACAATGTATATACCAGAAATTGTTTTTAAGATGAACTATAATCCATATTTTGCCATGGAGTATGTACCAAATTTTTCAGTGGAGAGTATACTACATTATTTGTCAAGTCTTAAATACCACATGGCATGTCGTCTCCGTCGGCCGGCCGCCCTCCTCTTGTCATCTCCGTTGTCATCCGCCGTATCGACTTCTTTGTCGAGCTACCGCATGTCGAGTCCGTCGTTCGAGTCGCCGCTGGCCGCATGTCATCGCCGTCGTCGGCCACATATTGACTCCGTAGTAGACATTTTTTTCAAGAGGTATATACTGCTGTTTTCACGGGTATATTCTAGTACTCCCTCCGATCCATATTAGTGGGCACAACTTTGTCTAGATACACATGTATCTAGTCTAAATACTTAACTAGATACATATGAATTTAGACAAAGCTATGCCCACTAATATGGATCGGAGGGAGTACAATTTTTGAAAGAGTATATACTGCAAAAAAATAGAGTATATACTATATTGTTTCGAAGGATTTGTACATAAATGCATGTATTGCAACCGTGCTATAGGCATGAAACTTCTGGACGAGGATGTAGCCAAGCATCCGGATCGATGCAAAAATAATAATCCGGATCGATGGATCCTGTACGAGCATGCAGCCATGCATGCCGATGTATGCTAGACAAGAACGGGAGAACCGCGATTGTCCTCGTCGTCCCACGGCCGCATCTCGATTCGGTCGTCGAGCCGCGCCACCGGCCGCATCCCGTCTCTGCCGTCTAGCCGCGCCGCCGGCCGTATATCCTCTCCATCGTCGCGTCGTCTAGTCGGGCCGTCTGCATCTTGTCTCCGTCGCCGAGCGTCCGAGCCGCCTTCCGGCCTGTCCAACTTCAGACAGGCTTCTCTACCGCGATCTGCTACAAGCTGAGAGTAGAAAGAAATGAATGACGGATTAATGAAGATTAATAGAAAAACTGCATGCATCCAAATTGAAATCAATGGAGATAGAAACGTGGTGAACCTAGTCACCCATGTCGATCCAGGGAGTGAGGCCCGCAGCAGAGACGCAGTTGCCGTAGTCGCTGACGACGGTGATGAGATGGAACGGCCGGGGCCAGAGTCGCCGTGGTGGACGAGCTAGATGAGATCCAAACGGCGGCGTTTCTGGTGAGAGAGAGGGGCAACGAGATGCTGTAGAGAGGCTGACTGATTTTTTTTCCGCGTGTTTATATTGGGATCTCACGGGTGCACGCTAGAAAATAGGATTCCGTTCAGCGAGAATTCAAATTGCACGGCGTTATCCAAATCCCGTTAGGTGGTGGTCGTGTGTTTCTGCTAGAGGAGTACGTACTCCTAGGGGTATAGACTCATTTTCCTATATTTTCCTATTATATACTCCTGGGTGTACATACTCCCATACTCAATATACCTCACATACGAGGGTATTATACCTCTTTCTAATTTTTTATATACCTCATTAATTATTCTAAGATACCTCAATTCAAATAGTTTGAAAAAAATTATCACCATAGTTTTCAATTTTTTTATATACCATTATTTCATACAAAAAAGGAGTATATGTGCAAATAATATAAAATATGCAGATTCAAATGAAAATTTTCATGTAACTCACTTTGGGGTATCTACTATTAAATAATGAAGTATATTAAAAATGATAAAGAGGTATATATGATTCATCTATGTGGTATATTGAACGTGAGAGTACGTATATATATATATATATATATATATATATATATATATAGGGTGGGACTATTCAGAAACCCCCCTTAAGAGTGCTCTAAATAGTTATTTAGAGCACCTTCCGACTTAAAAGAGCTTCTTAACCCGACCCGACCCGGCGGTAACACACCGAACCCACCCGGAAAAAAAAACCTACCTGCTCTTTCTCGATCCCGCAACCACCCCCACCTCACCCTCTCTCCTCCCCGATCCCATCTCCACCACGCCGCCGTGGTTGCTCGTTCAGCCCACCATCCACACGCCGCCGCCGCCCTCGGTCTCCAGTGCGCCGCCGCCGAGACCTCCTTCCAGCGCGCCGCCGCGGGGACCTGCCACTCTAGCGCGTCGCCGCCGGGCCGTCCATCTCCAGCGCGCCTCCACCGGCTCCAGCCAGGCACGGCGCGGCCCCCTCCGACCCCAGACCGGCGCGCCCCCCCTCCCCGATCCCAGGCCGGCGTGGCCCCCTCTGACCCCAGGCACGGCGCGGCCCCCTCTCATCTACCGCTCCGGACTCCGGCGCGAGCCACTCCGGCCGGGAGACCTACCCGTGCGCCGCCCTAGGGTTCCTGCTCCGGCTGCCTCGCCCGCGCTCCGCCATGGGAGGCTACCTCCACCCTCTCTGAACCTCCCCATTCGCCTCCGTGGACCGCCGTTGACTCGGAGGCTGGAGGGCACACCGTCGTTGGCCGCCGTTCCTGCAGCACGTCAGGCGCCTCCAGTCTGCACTCCCGCCCGGCGCTCGGTCTGATCTCCTGCACAGGCGCAAGATGCATTGGATTTCTTCAGTGGGTAGGCTGCACAACGAGCATTTTGTTTGCAGGGGGAGTTCGATTGTGTGCACTGTTGTTTTTGTTCTTTTTTTAGCACACAATGCTGTATGCTTTCTCTGGCACCCAGCGTCTTGTGCGTCGCGGATTCAGGCGGTGCCCCCACGTATCCTCCTGGTGAGCTGCGCGCCTGCGCCAACAGATGGCACACGCCTTCCCCTCTCCAAAATCCTGAAGATGCGCCAACGAGCATTTTCTTTTTTGTGATTTAGCACCGTGCGGTCATCATCCTACCATGCCTAATTTCAGTTAGCTACGTGTGTTCATTCGGCTCCCTTTGCCCGGCTTGGTGTTGTGTGTCAGTGAGAATTTTATTATTTACCACTAACACCATAAGTAAAAAAGAACACCCGCACTTTGCCGGCTCAGAAGTTCGGCTGAACTTTTTCTAGATCTTATTAGGTGCTTGAGCGAAAATTCTTTTTTTCAACACAAAAAGTGTCGTGCAGATGTGAAGTTCAAATTCTATAGCTGTGAAGTTCAATTAGGTCAGAAGTGGAAGTTCATCTAATCCCGCACGAGAGGTTCAGTTTTTAATGTTTCGATTTATTACTTTTGTGAAGTTCACTTTGACTGCTTTCGGAGTTCACTTTAATGATATCGGAAGTTAAACTCGAACCTGTGAGAAGTTTACCTTTCTACTAAAAGTTTCCTAATCAGTCGGAAGTTTGCTTTGCATCGTGGGGGAGTCCACTTTAAATATGTCGGAAGTTCTCCTCGACCACGTCGGATAATTACCTTTTTCTCGGATTTCAGACAGAACATTAGAAGGAAGTTCATTCTTAATTTCCGTGAAGTTCACTTTGTACCGTACAGAAGTTCACCTCGAACGATCCAGAAGTTTTTTTCGTGAAGTTCACAATTTTATTGAGATCACTCTCAGAAAATTTAGAAGTTCAATTTATATACTCACGAAGTTCAGTCGAAATAACAACATGAAAACAGAGAAAATTCAAAAAATACAACGGTCACTATATTTAAAACTGCTCTTAATCCATGAATAATTTTAAAAAATGGTCATAACAAAAAGATGCGGAATTTCCATACCTTTTCAAAGATATATCATTTGCATCGTTTGAACAAACGGTTTAAAAACTACAACAAAAACAGTGCGCACCACAGAACAGAAAAATTCGCGATCGGAAGTTCACTATGGCACACCCAGAAGTTCACAAACGTGTAATAGGAAGTTCGGATGCTCTGTTTTTGTGGGGCGGAAATCCTGCGCATGAAAATCATCGCTATGAGCTCCGTTTGTCCAAATCGACCGCCGCCGCGTGCAATTAGCAAGGATATGAGTCTAATTTGACACCCCCATGCCGAGTCATCCAATTCGAACACCACAAAAGTGCTAATTTTAAATTGATCCCATGTGGTCTTGTTTATCTATTTTTCGTATTTTTAAAATTAAGAATAAACCGTGTTGAATTTGGAAAATATTTCTACGTGAAAAAGTTGCGCCTAGTCAATATCTTTCCAACGCCATACCATTTGTTACGTTTCGATGAACGGTTTGAAAGTAATTGGCAAAAAACTGTCCGCTGGACCTAAAATTTCAGAAAACAGTATTGTTTATTTTAGAATCTGCTCTTAAATCGTAAGGAATTTCGAAAATTTGCCAGAGATAGCAAAGATGCACATTTACCATAGCTTTTCAACGGCGTATCATTTGCATCAATCCGATAAGCAGTACGGAAACGAAAAACTTCGCGAAAACAGAGTGTAGTATTTCTGAAATTGTTTAAAAACCGTAAAGAATTTGAAAAACCCGTCAAGACGAAAAGGATGCGCATTTTCCATACCTTTCCAACGGCGTATCATTTGCATCAATCTGACGAGCGGTTTGAAAATGACGGCAAAAAACAGTACCAAAACGGAAAAATTGGCGAAAACTGAGTTTAGTATTTCTAAAATTGTTTTGAAACCGTAAAGAATTTGGAAAACCCGTCAAGACGAAAAAGGTGCGCAATTTCTCTACCTTTTCAACGGTATATCGCATGCATCATTCCGATAAACGGTTCGAAAATTGCGGTTAAAATACTGTCCGTAAAACAGAAAATCTGGGAGTTCCGTCCGGAAGTTAACATAGTATAGACACGGAAGTTCAGAAAAGGTGCTCTGAATATTTATTCAGAAACTGGTTCTTGAATATATATATAATATATACAGTTATGTGACTTCTATGTGCAAGCTATTAATTTCTAGATAAATTGAGTGATTCATGAGAAAATATATTTTTCATTGGTTGTTTGAGACAGATGCAACAGATTCTCAGATTTCAAGTTCATGTTGTTGTCTGCTTTGTAAAGATTTATATTTTGGATGGTATCATTTCTGTAATCAACTTATAACTCTTGTATTGATCTAGCATTCTGAAATAATTTCTAAGAATTAAATTCAGTGTTATGAATTTTGTACAGATTCACTCAAGAGAGCGACAAGGTTACCTAATCCTCTGTCGCACACAATGACAAAAGCATGACGAGCTTACTGGTGGGGCCCAGCCCTGAGCAGCTCCATCTCCAAGATCCACAACACTTGTGCAATTCTTCATCTCCAGGCCAGCAATTTCCGAGCTTACTGGTGCCGGAGTTGACAATGCAGAGAACGATGGGTCATCTCCAACAGTGTGAAGCTCACTCCCTTGCGGTCAGCGACGACAAGTACCTTCTACGCACGTTTGGCTATTTTTGCGGTTTGGTTGAGGTTTATCTCAAAGCATCTGTCCTTTTTGAGCTTTTCTGTTGTTAGCATGTTGATTTTGTGTGTGCAAATTAAGTAGATCTTGTGACTTTGCCCTGCTGTGTTTCAGGTCCTGGCCGCGTTGTTTGTGCAAAAAAAAAATCAGAGGGCACTGGCAATATTGCTGAGAAACCACTATTTATTAGAAATTTAGTATGCATCTAGGAACTTTATTGTGTTTGAAAATTTAGCATATGCAATGATGATCAGTTCTTACTATTGAAATAACATAGTTTCTTATTACTCTGTTTTATCATTAGAGTGCCGACAAGCAAGGTATGCAATCTAGCAAAAGTATTTCTATGTAAGCAACAAGTGCTGCTAGACCCCAAATTCATCAGATGCTATCCCCTTCAAGCAATGCAAATGAGGTGTGAACATCTCAACATGCCATTCTGAAGTTTCTTCCATTTGTATTTTATTCTGAACACGTCTACCAAATAACTCAATTCAGTTTTGGTCTACTGATGTAGGTGAAGTCTAAAATAACTCTTTGCCATTCTTACTTTTCCAGAATACAAATAAAAACCGTGTCCATGAAGGGAGTAGGTTTAACAAAATAATGAACTGTTACTTTCCCATTCTTAATTTATGGGCACTGTTCTATATTATATCTTATCCAATTTCAAATATATTATATCTTATCCGATTTCAAATGTAGTTATTTTGAAAGTATCTGCCTGTTTGGAAAAATAGGAGGGTAAACTCACTATTATAAGTTCATGTTGGTGGCTATAAATTCAGAGCGATGATACGTCTCAAACGTATCCATAATTTCTGTTGTTCCATGCTTATATTATACCATTTGCTACATGTTTTATATACACTTCATATCACTTTTATGCATTTTCTGGGACTAACCTATTAACAAGATGCCACAGTGCCAGTTCCCTGTTTTCTGCTGTTTTTGGTTTCAGAAAGTTACTTCTGGAAATATTCTCGGAATTGCACGAAACAAAAGGCCAAGTCCCTATTTTTCCAACACGTACACGGAGTCCGAAGGAGAGACGAAGACTCGCCACGAGGTGGCCAAACCATAGGCCGGCGCGGCAGGGGGCCCACCGCGCCGCCTGGTGGTTTGGGCCCCTCGGGGGTCCGCCGACATCGCCCCTTCGCCTATTTATTCCCCGAGACGTGAAAACCCTAAAACACCGAGCCTTTCATCCAGAACATATTCGCTGCCGCCGCCGTCGTCAACCCTAACTCGGGGGGTTCTGAAGCTCTTCCCGGCACCCTGCCGGAGAGGGGAATCATCACCGGAGGGCTCTACATCGCCATGCCCGCCTCCGGAGTGATGCGTGAGTAGTTCATCCTTGGACTATGGGTCCATAGCAGTAGCTAGATGGTTGTCTTCTCCACTTGTGCCATCATGTTTAGATCTTGTGAGCTGCCTATCATGATCAAGATCATCTTATTGTAATGCTACATGTTGTGTTTGCTGGGATCTGACTTATATTGATACCTATGTGGAGCTGAATATTATATTATCATGTCTATGTCATTTGTGATCTTGCATGCTCTCCGTTACTTGTTGAAGCCTTGGCCAAGTGAATACTTGTGACTCCAAGAGGGGTATTTATGCATGATAGTTGGGTTCAACCTCTATTTAACCTGGGATAGTGACAGCAAGTTCTAAGGTTGTAGATGTGTTGTTGCCACTAGGGGTAAAACAGCAATGCTTTATTCAAGGATGAATGTATTGTTTACATTACGCACATTACTTAATGCAATTGTCTGTTGCTTGCAACTTAATACTGGAAGGGGTACGGATGTTAACCGGAAGTGGACTATTTAGGCATAGATGCATGCTGGATAGCGGTCTATGTACTTTGTCGTAATGCCCAAATGAATCTCATAGTAGACACCACAACTCACACATGCATGTTATATGCACTTATCAATTGTCAATTGCCCAGCTGTAATTTGTTTACCCAGCATGTTAGTTATCTTATTGGAGAGACACCACTAGTGAACTGTGGACCCCGGTCCATTCTTTTACATCTGAAATACAATCTACTGCAATCATTGTTCTCTACTGTTTTATGCAAACAAACATCATCTTCCATACGATACGTTTAACCCTTTGTTTTCAGCAAGCCGGTGAGATTGACAACCTCACTGTTAAGTTGGGGCAAAGTAATTTGATTGTGTTGTGCAGGTTCCACGTTGGCACCGGAATCCCTGGTGTTGCGCCGCACTACACTCCTTCACCAACACCTTCGAAGCAACCTCGTTTTCCTACTGGTTCGATAAACCTTGGTTTCATACTGAGGGAAAACTTGCTGCTGCACTCATCATACCTTCCTCTTGGGGTTCCCAACTGACGTGTGACGTACAAGCATGTTTCTGGCTGTTGCCGGGGAGATATTCCCTCGTCAACTTAGCGCTAGCAACACGTTTTCTGGCGCCGTTGCCGGGGAAAACCGAATTGCTTCTGCAAGGGGAGTCTCTCACACCCAATCTCTTTACTTTGTTATTTGTCTTGCTTAGTTTATTTTTATTTAGTCTTGTTTGCTCTCTTTATCAAAAACACAAAAAAATTAGTTACTTGTTTAATTCGTTTGATTTTGTTTTTCAAAATGAGTACTCCTGAGAACACTAAGTTGTGTGACTTCACTAGCACAAACAACAATGATTTCATATGCACTCCTATTGCTCCACCTGCTTCTAAGCAGAATTTTATGAAATTAAACCTGCTCTATTAAATCTTGTTATGAAAGAGCAATTTTCTGGTGTTAGTACTGATGATGCTGCTGCCCATCTTAATAACTTTGTTGAACTTTGTGAAATGCAAAAGTATAAGGATATGGATGGGGATATTATAAAACTGAAACTTTTTCCTTTCTCCTTGAGAGGAAGAGCTAAAGAATGGTTGCTTTCTTTGCCTAGAAATAGTATTGATTCTTGGACAAAATGCAAAGATGCTTTCATAGGGAAATATTATCCTCCTGCTAAGATTATATCCTTGAGAAGTAGCATTATGAATTTTAAACAACTTGATAATGAACATGTTGCTCAAGCTTGGGAAAGAATGAAATCTTTGGTGAAGAATTGTCCCACTCATGGACTGACTACTTGGATGATCATCCAAACCTTTTATGCAGGATTAAATTTTTCCTCAAGGAACTTATTGGATTCAGCCTCTGGAGGAACCTTTATGTCCATCACTTTAGGTGCAGCAACAAAGCTACTTGATGATATGATGATCAACTATTCCGAATGGCACACCGAAAGAGCTCCTCAAGGTAAGAAGGTAAATTCTGTTGAAGAAACCTCCTCTTTGAGTGATAAGATTGATGCTATTATGTCTATGCTTGTGAATGGTAGATCTCATGTTGATCCTAATAATGTTCCTTTAGCTTCATTGGTTGCTCAAGAAGAGCATGTTGATGTAAACTTCATTAAAAACAACAACTTCAACAACAATGCTTATAGGAATAATTTTGGTAGCAACAACTATAAGCCTTATCCTTCAAATGGTTATGGCAATTCTTATGGTAATTCCTACAGCAACAATAGAAGTGTGTCCTCTGATCTTGAAGCTATGCTTAAAGAATTTATTAGCACACAAAAAGCTTTCAATAAAACTGTTGAGGAAAAGTTTGAAAAAATTGATGTTCTTGCTTCTAAAGTTGATAGTCTTGCTCATGATGTTGAAATTCTAAAACTGAAAGTTATGCCTAATGAAGTTAAAGATACTAAGTCATTTGCTACAGCAAATGCCATCCAAGTTCGAATTGATAATAATATTAGGATGTTGGCTGAATTGCATGCTAGGTGGGAAAAAGAGGAAGAACTTGAAAAAGAGAATAGTATAGTTAGAGTTTGTACTATCACCACCACTAGTAATGCTAATGTTTCACATGCTAGTAAGCCTCCTACTATTGATGGTAATGTTATTGGTGTTGGTAATGTCTCTACTACTTCTGCAAAGCGTTTGAAATTGCCTAAAACTGCTGAAACTTTTTCTGATAAAAGTGCTGAAATTTTTCAAACTATTGGAGACAATGGTTCCACCACCATTGACAATAATGATTTTGATTTTGATGATTGTAACATCTCTGAAGTTATTATGTTCTTGCAAAAATTAGCTAGAAGTCCCAATGCTAGCACTATTAATTTGGCTTTTACAAAGCATATTACAAATGCTCTTTTGCAAGCTAGGGAGGAGAAGTTGAAACTTAAAGCTTCTATTCCTAGGAAATTAGAAGATGGTTGGGAACCCATCATTAAGGTAAAGGTGAATGATTTTGATTGCAATGCCTTGTGTGATCTTGGTGCAAGTATTTCGGTTTTGCCCAAGAAGCTTTATGATATTCTTGATTTGCCACCTTTGGAACATTGTTATTTGGATGTTTTTCTCGCTGATAATGCTATGAAGAAACCTTTGGGGCGAGTTAATGATGTTTTTATTACAGTAAACAATAACCTTGTCCCCGTTGATTTTTTGTTATGGATATTGAATGCAATGCATCTTGTCCTATTGTTTTGGGAAGACCTTTTCTTCGAACTGTTGGTGCCATCATTGATATGAAAGAAGGTAATATAAGGTACCAATTTCCTCTCAAGAAAGGTATGGAACACTTCCCTAGGAAGAGAATGAAGTTACCTTTTGACTCTATTGTTAGAGCAAGTTATGATGTTGATGCTTCTTCTCTTGACAACACTTGATTTTCACTTTCTGCGCCTAGCTGAAAGGCGTTAAAGAAAAGCGCTTATGGGAGACAACCCATCGTTTTTATTTGCTGTTATTTTTGTTTTCTTTGAGTCAAGGAGTTTTGTTACTTCTGTAGCAACTCCTTTGTATCTTTATTTTATCGCAATGTTGTGCCAAGTAAAGTTCTATATTGAAAGTTGATGCAAGATTTGGATTTCTGCGCAGTGACAGATTTTTAGCTGTCACGGATTTGAGCTTATCTCCCTGTAGAAAATTCAAAAAATTCTGAAAAAATCACGCATATTCCTGAGATATGTACGCAACTTTCATTATTTTAGGCCAGATCCATCTGAGCAACTTAAGTGCCTCGAAAAAATTCGTCATTCCAGACTGTTCTGTTTTTGACAGATTCTGCCTTTTGTTTTGCATTCGCTCTTTTACTGTGTTTGTGTGGATTTCTTTGCTCCACAAAGCATTGGTGGCTGTAGCTAATGTCCAGAAGCTTTGGGATTGATTGTATCATTACAGAATATGAGAATTTTTGATTATGCACTAACCCTCTAATGAGAACTGTCTTGAGTTTGGTGTGAAGGAAGTTTTCAAGGATCAAGCGAGAAGGGTGATATTATGTGATCAAGAAGAGTGAAAAGCCTAAGCTTGGGGATGCCCCCGTGGTTCATCCCAACCATATTCAGAGAGACTCAAGCGTCTAAGCTTGGGGATGCCCAAGGCATCCCCTTCTTCATCAACAAACTTATCAGGTCATCTCTAGTGAAACTATATTTTAATTCTTTCACATCTTATGCGCTTTACTTGGAGCGTCTGTGTGTTTTTATTTTTGTTTTGTTTGAATAAATTCGGATCCTAGCAATCCTTGTGTGGGAGAGAGACACGCTCCGCTTTTTCATGTGAATACTCATGTTCTTCACTTATATTTGTTGAGTATTCTTAACTAGCTACTGCAGTGCTTTTAGCTCCTGTTTTTCATGCATCTCTTCGAGCTGTTAGCACTTGTTTATAAATACTCTCTTGCTGCATTATATTATCATTTGGAGAGTTTATGTTTAAATAAATTGATTGGTGTTTGTTTGGAAGAAAGAAAATGCTACATGTAGTAGTTGGTATTGGAAAAGACATATGCATTCTTGTAGATCATTGTCTTGTTTCGATTTGATGCTTTGCAATTGTTTTGAGCTCTCAAGTAGATCATGTTTAAGCTCTTGCATCATGTAGTTAAAGCCTAGTAGTGGAGAACTACCGTAGAGCTTGTTGAGACTTGGGATGCATATTTGTTCTCTCTAAGGTCTAGATATTTTCTGGTAAAATGTTTGAGCAACAAGGAAGACAGTGTAGAGTCTTATAATACTTGCAATATGTTTTTATGTGATTCTTGCTGTACCGGTTTATACTTGTGTTTGCTTCAAACAACCTTGCTAGCCTAAACTCTGTACTGAGAGGGAATGCTTCTCGTGCATCCAAAACTTGAGCCAAAACCCATGCCATTTGTGTCCACCATACCTACCTACTATGTGGTATTTCCTGCCATTCCAAGTAAATATTTCATGTGCTACCTTTAAACTATTCAAAACTTTATTACTCCTTATTTGTGTCAATGTTTTATAGCTCATGAGGAAGTATGTGGTGTTTTATCTTTCAATCTTGTCATTTACTGACAGACTTTCACCAATGGACTAGTGGCATATACATCCGCTTATCCAATAATTTGCAAAAAGAGCTGGCAACGGGGTGCCCAGCCCCAATTAATTACAACTTTCATTAATAATTCTCTTCACATGTTTTGCCCTGATTTATCAGTAAGCAACTTAATTTGCAAATAGACACTCCTCCATGGTATGTGAATGTTGGAAGGCACCCGAGGATTCGGTTAGCCATGGCTTGTGTAAGCAAAAGGTTGGGAGGAGTGTCATCTATAAAGAAACTAAAATACATGTGTAAACAAAAGAGAAGAGGGATGATCTACCTTGCTGGTAGAGATAACGTCCTTCATGGGAGCCGCTCTTGAAAGTCTGGTTGACAAGGGGGTTAGAGTGCCCACTACCATTCGTTGACAACAACAAACACCTCTCAAATACTTATTTTGTGCTCTCTATATGCTTTCGAAAACTTAAAAAGCTCTAGCACATGATTTAATCCCTGCTTCCCTCTGCGAAGGGCCTATCTTTTACTTTATGTTGAGTCAGTTTACCTACTCCTTTCTATCTTAGAAGCAAACACTTGTGTCAACTTTGTGTGCATTGATTCTTACATGTTTACTTATTGCACTTGTTATATTGCTTTATGTTGACAACTATCCATGAGATATACATGTTACAAGTTGAAAGCAATGCTGAAACTTAATCATCCTTTGTGTTGCTTCAATGCCTTTTACTTTGAATCTATTGCTTTATGAGTTACCTCTTATGCAAAACTTTTTGATGCTTGTCTTGAAAGTACTATTCATGAAAAGTTTTTGCTTATATGATTCATTGTTTACTCTTTATCTATTTGTTAGCAAACTATAGACATTGCTTTGAGTCACTTCATTCATGACATGAGCCTTGCAATATATTGATCAAGATTGTGTGAAAGCATGTCTCCTCAGAAATTATTTGTTGTTATCGTTTTACCTACTCGAGGACGAGTAGAACTAAGCTTGGGGATGCTTGATACGTCTCCAACGTATCCATAATTTCTGCTGTTCCATGCTTATATTATACCATTTGCTACATGTTTTATATACACTTCATATCACTTTTATGCATTTTCTGGGACTAACCTATTAACAAGATGCCACAGTGCCAGTTCCCTGTTTTCTGCTGTTTTTGGTTTCAGAAAGTTACTTCTGGAAATATTCTCGGAATTGCACGAAACAAAAGGCCAAGTCCCTATTTTTCCACACGTACACGGAGTCCGAAGGAGAGACGAAGAGCCACGAGGTGGCCAAACCAAGCGGCGCGGCAGGGGCCCACCGCGCCGCCTGGTGGTTTGGGCCCCTCGGGGGTCCGCCGACATCGCCCCTTCGCCTATTTATTCCCCGAGACGTGAAAACCCTAAAACACCGAGCCTTTCATCCAGAACATATTCGCTGCCGCCGCCGTCGTCAACCCTAACTCGGGGGGTTCTGAAGCTCTTCCCGGCACCCTGCCGGAGAGGGGAATCATCACCGGAGGGCTCTACATCGCCATGCCCGCCTCCGGAGTGATGCGTGAGTAGTTCATCCTTGGACTATGGGTCCATAGCAGTAGCTAGATGGTTGTCTTCTCCACTTGTGCCATCATGTTTAGATCTTGTGAGCTGCCTATCATGATCAAGATCATCTTATTGTAATGCTACATGTTGTGTTTGCTGGGATCTGACTTATATTGATACCTATGTGGAGCTGAATATTATATTATCATGTCTATGTCATTTGTGATCTTGCATGCTCTCCGTTACTTGTTGAAGCCTTGGCCAAGTGAATACTTGTGACTCCAAGAGGGGGTATTTATGCATGATAGTTGGGTTCAACCTCTATTTAACCTGGGATAGTGACAGCAAGTTCTAAGGTTGTAGATGTGTTGTTGCCACTAGGGGTAAAACAGCAATGCTTTATTCAAGGATGAATGTATTGTTTACATTACGCACATTACTTAATGCAATTGTCTGTTGCTTGCAACTTAATACTGGAAGGGGTACGGATGTTAACCGGAAAGTGGACTATTTAGGCATAGATGCATGCTGGATAGCGGTCTATGTACTTTGTCGTAATGCCCAAATGAATCTCATAGTAGACACCACAGCTCACACATGCATGTTATATGCACTTATCAATTGTCAATTGCCCAGCTGTAATTTGTTTACCCAGCATGTTAGTTATCTTATTGGAGAGACACCACTAGTGAACTGTGGACCCCGGTCCATTCTTTTACATCTGAAATACAATCTACTGCAATCATTGTTCTCTACTGTTTTATGCAAACAAACATCATTTCCATTCGATACGTTTAACCCTTTGTTTTCAGCAAGCCGGTGAGATTGACAACCTCACTGTTAAGTTGGGGCAAAGTAATTTGATTGTGTTGTGCAGGTTCCACGTTGGCACCGGAATCCCTGGTGTTGCGCCGCACTACACTCCTTCACCAACACCTTCGAAGCAACCTCGTTTTCCTACTGGTTCGATTAAACCTTGGTTTCATACTGAGGGAAAACTTGCTGCTGCACTCATCATACCTTCCTCTTGGGGTTCCCAACTGACGTGTGACGTTACACGCATCAAGCATAGTTTCTGGCGCCGTTGCCGGGGAGATAGAAGCAAGAC